>VZRH01003233.1:688030-771480 GCA_013397555.1 Urocynchramus pylzowi | reverse complement strand
CTCCCGTTAACGTCGTCTACCCCCCCCCCCCCCCATCCCCCCCAATGTCCTCAGCAAGTGTTGGGCCCTGCGTGATCTGTGCTCAAGAAGGTCCTGCTGGCCTCATTCCCCTGCCTGGTCTCTGACACCACGTGGCCATTTGGGCACTGGTGGCCCCTAGGCGAGTTTGATGCTCCATAATGGCTCAAAGCAACACTACACGACGTTCCTGGCTTAGGGCCAGCGGCTGCTCCTGATGCCCTCACTCTTCTGGAGGTGACTGGGCAAGGATCATGCTGATGGGTTTCAGCAAGCCATTGAGCTTGCAAGTGCAGTGTCAGAGCCCTGTCACCCTGCTTGAGGAGTCAGAGTCTCACCACACTCGGGCTGGACAGGCTGCTGGTCCGCAACAGAACTGAGTTGGGAGTGAGGAGTAGGAGGGATGGCCACAGCACCCAGCTTGCCTGGTAGGCAACAAATGCAAAGCCGACTTCACCAGGCTTTGCAAGGTAAGGTGTGACATGTGCAGAGGTGTGTGCCTAGCTGCTGGCAGCATTGCTAGCCCTGGTTGGCCCTGGAGGGAGCCTTTCTGTAGGGAGGGACAGCACCACAGCACCGGGGCAAGATCCTTCTGCCGGAGCCTCGTTCACTCATTGCTGAAAACATGCAGCTCTGTGCCAGCAGGGATGTTTTAAAATGTTTGTGTTTATGGTACAAGGAAATGTTTCTTTTTAAACAGAACAGTCTATTAAGTCTCTTCCCCTTTTCACATTTAGCACAACACCAAGGCTATAGGCTGTGTTTATTTACCAGCTGCTCCTTCTAACCAGAGATTTACAAGAGCAAGCTCACACTCTCATGAGCAGTTAGATGTGTTATCAGCTTGCTCTGAAGGTGTCAAGTGAAGACTTTGAAGGCATCGAGTAAAGCCAAGCCCTGTGCAGCTCAGAGGAGCTCCAGAGCAGTCGGTATTGCACATCAGCTCAATTACTTTTGCATTCTCACCCCTGATCCTGCCTGAAATATTTCTTGTTTGGGCTGAAATTTCTCTTATTTTCTACCACTATTTGAAAACAGCCTCTTTTTGAAAGCTCAGACATTTTCCTCTGAGTTAAATTTTATGTTTCTGAGCCAAAACCCGCAGAAGCCACTACTGGGTGCTTTACAGTCTTAATTATGGATTGCAGTAGGTTGTTAGAAACTAAAATGTGAATGCTATAAAATATGAACCGGGGAACATGCAGCACTGTCAATTCTCTCACACTTATCAAATATATCGTTCTATGTAGCACAGACAAAACCTAAACATTTATACCAAAACTGGTTTGTCCGCCTGTTCTGGAATTTATTTTTTTTTCTCTTACAGAACATTATTTTGTCAGCTACCTTTGCAAAGCACCTGTTTTGAATAAAAACAAAATGCTTGAAATATTAAGGTTTCAAACTTAACAGTGACATTCGGGTGCCTTTTGTTTCTGTTCACCACTGTTTCCGGCACACAAGCATAAACCGGACTAGTCTTTGGGAAGCTCTTGTGAAAGAGGAGAGGTGGAAAACCCTGTGCAACCTTAGCGGTGTGACATTATGAAAATAATACCTTGGATAATTCCAGGATCCCTTCTTTGGTGATGCCTGCCATGGAAAACAAACCATGAGCCCGGCTGACCACTTAGCAGGGCTGCGGTCAGTATGGATCTCTTCTTCCTTCCTTCCTAGAGAGAGAAAAGTGGGTATTACCTGCTAAATGCTATTCTAAAAGTTGCTATCTACATCAATGTAACACTGCAAGTTTTGTAGTTGTGTGAAAATTAAACCCCTTCAGCATGAGTGTAAAAACTCCTCTTTTACAGGAGCTTGGATAAATGGCAACTCAGTCCCAGCCAATGCCTGAATTTGTCTCCCATCTTTCCAAAACTTCCAGCCCAAAAAGCAAAGGCCAGGAATGGTTTGGTGGATACACTGGAGTATCTGAGCAGCACCTGTACACTCATGTTTACGTCCCTAGCTGTTCTTCACTTTATGCATGCCACTGAACTCCACTTACTTGCACATGGACACCAACACCTTGTGATGCCCCTTTCCCCAGGAGGGAGAACCAGGAGGCTCTGTGTTAAATCCAGGTCTTCAAAGTGAGATGATAGAAACTTGGGTAGAGAAGCAACATGGAAGGGCAGATGGTTGCACCCTGGGAAACCTTTTCTCATGTGCAGGAAGGCTGTGAAGGCATTCCCTTGCCTCTCACATGCTGCTAAGGGATAGAGGATGAGATGAAGGGTTTTGATCAATCACGATCAATGATTTTCTTACAGTATGTGTCACAAAGGTTATCTGGGGTTTCAGTCTGGGGACTAAATACATGTTGTGTAAATACGAGCACCTGCCTCTCAGCAGGTGAGTAAGAAAGGCAGCACAGTGCAAAGTCAGAGCTCTGGGAAAGATCCCTCTAAATCAGGGGGATGCCTTGCGGGGCAGGTGGGTCACAGTACAGCTTCTGGAGTACCAGCAATCCATGCAGAGAGTCCGCCACGGGACAAGGGAGAAAGGCTGCTTTCAGCTGCCTCATCACCCACTGCAGGGAGGGAGCCCTATTGTATGACCCAGCATGTGGAGTTTTCTACACTTGGAGAAAAAAGGTAGAAAAATATCTGCACACTTTAGCACAGGAGGCTCTAGTTTTATTTGAGAACTCTAGCTATGAAAATAAATCCATTAAAAAATAAAATGTAGTTTTTACAAAAAACTCCAACCCATACACAAAATTATACCATCAACTTGAAACTTTTCTTCCTGTGAAAAGCAAGTTTCCATAGCATTCTTTTGCCCAGTCTCCTTGAAATTTTCAAACACACAAATATTTCCCATGACAGAGCAACTATAATAAAGCTCCTTAGTCACACTGGTGTGGTTTACACAACACACCTTTTACAATCCCACAAAAATGTACCACTGCTAAATGCCTGTCTGAAAACCTCAAGTCCACAGCATTCAAAAGAAAAATGCTCCCAACCACCCACCGCTAGTACGTCAGATATTTGAAGTACGTGCAAGCAGACACTAAGCTGATAGGTTATCACCAGCCACTGTGGCAACAGCTATGCCTGCATACTCCAGGGAGGAAATACAAAGTCATGGTGAATTTTTAACTTTGATGTTTATGAGATACCTGTTGACCTCTAAGACTTGAGTCATATATTCATCCTTGGGACAAGAGCAATACTGGCATGGCCTGGGGAGCTTGCTCTGCCCAGGATACTCCTCAAGCCCTGGAGATGAGTCTTTAAGGCTGGCAGACTCCTACCAGCAGGAGCACTGAGACCCTAACCCCTTGGCAATACCCCATTACCAGCTCCCCAGAGCCACCCTGCCATTTTATCTAACAGCATACTTAATGATCCAAAACTCCTGTGAAAACTCACCTGATTGAGATGACTCAGATTAATGGAGTGCATTCATCTGTCAGCAAGGGATCAAACCTACATGAGCCCTTATTGCCTATTAAACATTGCAGCTGCTTCTTCCCCATCACCTCTTCCCCTCCCCTTGCAGCATATTCAAAGGGAAGGTGCAAATGCCTGACAGAATGACCCACATGATCCTACAAGGCACACACTCTTTTACAACTGCTGTCACTTCAGCAGGACTCCACTGTACTGCCTTCATCTCCTGAAGAGGACTCTCAGGTGTTATGGAATGGGAAAGAACTCTGTAGAAGTGCAGGGCAAGGAGCAGCAGCACAAGGCCACAGTCACAATTCTGGGATGGCAATATTCAAATACACAGGAAACAGCCCTATTTGCAAACAGTATTTAAATGGCAGAACAAACATCCCTCTGCTTCTGTGGGATGGTGAAGTCAAGAGGGTGCAGACCAGCCTGACATGGGGTGACTGAGGGAGGCAGTGGCAAGCACATACAATCTCAGTGCTGGGAAAGGAACCAGACAGACCACTGCCATTGTGCTGGCCATTGACACCAAGTGGTGAGTCACTGTTTCAAGTCACTGACTTCTGCAGCAGAGCTGCTCATGCTCAGAACTTGATAGGAAATTGAAATCTTCAGCCTAAGGAAGTCTTTCACTAGACTGGAAGTGTAATGGACATTAAAGTTCAGCACATAGTGCAGATGCCTCCAAAGACAAAGGTTTTTTGCTACTGATTTGCTTGTTACTAACTCTGTAAGCAGAATCATCTTTTCCTACAGCTTACCTGTATGGATGAAAACTGGCCAGCATGAAACCTAAGGAAACCTTAAAACAGCTTCTAAGCTAAACCTTAGAAACAACTTCTCTGGAAAAATGATTACTTAGTCATGGTTACTCACCTGGACTAGTTAACACATGATATATCATTGTACACCACTGACATCCAGGACCTGAGCAGCTTTATTCAACAACCATGCTCCTCTGGGCCTCTTGACCAATTTCATAGTCTAAACCAAATTAGGTATGGATCCAAATGTATTTACTAGAAACATTAGCCAAATGCACTCAGAAAAGCAGTGAACCAGTTTCCTTGAAATCTTGTTGCCTTCATTCCTGTTATTCATCAGCACTTACATTTGATGCAGGAACTTCTGTGATTCCACCTCGGATCAGTGCCATGCCAAACAGTTTGCTGTATCAACATGTCAGTGACTTTCTGCTCATGAACCTGTGCTGGTACTTCATGGTTTACTTAAATATCATCATCAGTAAGTTCCATATGGGAAATTACTTGAAACATTTGGAATGCATTATACTCACCTTCATAAATGCACTAAAATATAGAGCCATTGACTCCTGGAACAAAGAAATGACATTAACTGTGTCACAACAGAGAGAGTAGAAATATCCCACAAATCTACTTTTCTGCAGAATCTTTTTGAATATTCTTATCATCCCTATGTAGCAATGAATTCCCACAATATATTACAATAACTCCTCCTTGTTCTTCACAACAAATGTTTTTCATGGAAAATTTTTAATCTTTCAATCCATCAGCTTCCTCACCTTTTCTAGCCCCAAATCCATTCAAACACTGCTTCTAGTTCTCCTAATCAGAATATACTTTCATGTACAGTAATAGCAGGATTGTTTTTCTTCTTGGTGCAGTAGGGGAATAGGAAGATACTAACAGAAGAAGACTGAGCAGCTTTTTTTATGGAGCTCCCTTTATTCACCTTGCTTAGAAGATACAAAAAGAGCAATTTGCCTAATATAGAGTTCTAGAAAACAATCTTTCAGAACCAAATATAGGAATAATACCAATTAGCTTTATGCTTCATCTACAGAAAACATACTGAGGCAGCCAGGTGCCTTCAGCCCACTGATCACTTTTGTTTAAGAACACAAGAGTCAATATTTTAAATAAAGATACTAAGACTTTGTCTCAAATTTCACCAGGGGCAGCATGACACCTTTGACATTTAAAGCTAACAAGTTGAAGAGATTCAGGCAATGCAAATAAAGCAAACATTTAGGTTTTTTACAGAATCCTTACTCAGGCAGAACCATACCTAATTGAAGACAACACTTAGGGGATGATCTGCTTTCTTTTAACAAAACATTTTCTCCCAAATGGTTCACTTGTTTTCAATAGTAACAGGAAAGGGGAGGGGGGAGGAAGGTTAATTTAAAATATTCTGGTAATTCTTCTCATTAAATGGGTCTCTCTTTGGTTTTCCAGTCCTGAATGCTACAGTGACAGAGTTAGGAGGAATAATGAGAAAAAACCCCAAATATCACCAAGCTCCCCACATGGAACAACTTCTTGCAATCTTGCAAGTCTGTTCATATTTGAAAACTAATAAACACTGAAAAACTCCCACAACCAACATATACTAACAGAGACCTGAAATTTAGGAGGCAAAACTCCTGAAGACAACCTGCATTGGAAGTTTGCTGCCTACACAGTAATTTTCTCACCTCAGTGTCGGGGTCTTCTCTGCTCTCTGAGATGACCCCAGATGTTGGTGGAAGCCGCTTTTCCCAACACACCTGTCCAAGAAGGAGTCAGGAGTCTTCTGCTTGTGTTCTCAGTGATGTTTATTGTCTCTTATCTAAAATATTTTCTGTCTGACCCGCCGAGCTCTGGCTAGCAGGTCAGTCCAAGGTGCACTGCCCCCCAAGGGGGCTGGTGCTGTCTTTTATACTATGAACTACGTATTAGATATTTACAATTGTGTGCCAATCCCTAACACCTATGTTAGACAGTGACTTTCTACTCTAAACCAATCTAAAAATGCTAGCATCACCTAAAAGATGGATGTTAGGAAGAAGAAGGAAGGACAGGGCACACCCCAATCCCTCCATCTTAGGATTTTAGACCCCCCTGTACCAAATCTCAAATTTTTTCCTTTCACCCTCTAACTACTGCTACTGTGCTGTCTAAACTTTTGTGACCCGTGATTCCTCATATAAGGTTGGTAATTTGTCCCATGGGCTGAAATCAAAGCCCCAAGTGTTTTTGGCCTCCTGCCAGGGCCGCCCAGACCCCTGCCCGGGGTTTGGGGCACGAAGAGGAGTATCTTGGATTCCGACACCTCAGTAGTTACTGTGCTGGTCTTCCTGCAATCCTTGCTCAAATTCCTACCACTGGTGTGAAGTAGAACTGTGAGTAGCAAAAACTACACTTTTCAAGGGGCTGGAGAGACTGGACCTATTACCCTATGGGGGTAAAGATGTTACATTTATACTAACAAACTAAAGAGTCTCATCCCACTTTCTCCACAGTTAAGTTGCTGTCACAGTTTTTTGGCTTGTGTGAATTCGCAAGTTTTCCAAACACTGGATGAAGTTCAGAGTAGGTGAGCAGCCACTCTCACAGGCAGCTGCCCTGCTTTAGAAAGCAGCAGCCTAACCATGGACCTGTTATGTCTCATGAGTACGAAGTTGTCTCTGGCACTGCAACTACTTGAGAGGTCAGAAAAGAGAAGAAAAATCCAAAACAAAACTGTGACACAGGAGACATAGGAGAAGAGAAGACCCTGCATAAAAATGGCAGTAAAGCCACAGATCTAGGAGCCAAGGAAATTGAGCAAGTTCAGTCTACCACCTGCTATGTAAAAAGAGTTAAGGCTAAAGAATTTCTGTGCATTATGCATCTCTCCTGTAACAGCTCTGTTGATGTGACTATCTTTTTCAGAGTAGGGCAGAAGTAACAAGACAAGGCAGGTATACAAAACTTTTTATTGACAACAGAACAATAGAGAGGAACGTCACCACTTCCCATTCCTCAGGAATGTCTCCATTTCACAGTCAGTCTGCTAAAAGCATACTTTCATGGTAACGAGCAACACGAAGGCATGGAGCTGTCTAACCTCCAGAGAAATGTTCCATCAGGGCAGTGCAAGGGGACTGACGGCGCGCACGTGAGCAGCAGGCCCTGTCACAACACAACCGTGGCAGGAACAGCGTATGCAGAGCACAGACATGAAGCAGGCAGAAGCCTCAAGTTATCTCCATCATCTCCATCTAAGGGTGATACCCAACCTGTTATTTCATCCATATTCTGTTTCGGGGCGAGTACTTTATTCTCTTGCTCTTTTTTGCTTTCCCTGTCCTCAAAGACATCCATACTTCCAGCTGAATGGTACCATGTCAGAGAATGTCTGAGCTTTTATATTTTGCTACCTCATACCAGTTCATGCATTCTCTTGAGTTTACTTTCAGAAGTTTACATTGACATAAAGAGGGGGAAAAAAAGTGCTGTATAAGAAGAGGATTTAGTGGTTAATGCTTCCTTCCTAACAAAAATATTTGGTAGTTGAATATACTCCCTGTAATGCCATTTTCAAATAGTACGTAGGCAGTCTACTTAACATTTTAAAGAAACTGCACATCAAACTCAGCATCATTTCAAACACTCCAAATTTGAACTGAAATTCAATCTAAACAACACAATATCTTTAGTTTTCACAGTCCACAGAACTGCACACTGAGTGCAAGATGAAAGCTGTCTCTCTCCTGCATAAGGTTTCCTCTGCCTGCAGAACTGTACTGGGGACCCTGTGTAGTAGCTTACACGTTTATAAACATTTATTCATTTATAATGTTTTTCCTTTACTTAATGGATGTGCCTGTGGATGTGCAGACTTGTAAAGAGCCTTAAAATAAAACAAAGACCCCTACAAAAGAAAAAATCCCTCAAAAAACCACATAGATGTGAGAATTTTATCTGAAGGACTTTGTACAGCATTTACAATGTTGGCATAAAGCATGTGAAACATGAGCATTCCCTGCAGACTGATGCAGTGCACGCAGTCTCATACATTAGATACTGCAATTCCTCTGGATTCAAGATGCACAATACTTACAAAAACAACCCTAGAAGCACAGACAAATGCTGGTGGCTCTTCCTCTTCTTTTTAGAAACATAATTAAAAAATCTGCATTACTCTCTCATAATTTAAATACATAAGTAATCTCCACTTTTATTACTTCATGACAATGACTTCAAATTTACATTATTTTAAGTACCGTCAGAATAGCTCCATGTATAATACAGATATTTGCTGATATCCTGTCAGAAAATAAAAAAAAACCCAAAACCTTCCACTATATAAAAAAAATATGCTGGAAAGACAAGAACACAGAACAGGGACTTGGTACAGACTATGATTTCAGTTTTATATCAACCACAGTTAACCCAAAATGAACAGATACACAGCGATATTCAAAAGCAGTGCAAATATCTTTGGAAGTTAGAATAAAATTATACTACAAGAACATAAGACAGAAGAAATTAAAAGGCAAGTACTTCAAGTACAGGAACCAGTCTCTGTGAGGTCCACCTTAGTGTTAGCTGGGAGTTCCTTTTCCCATCTTACTTCTTCCTCTGGAACACATTAGCCAACATTGCACCTGATGTAGTCAGCTGGCCCATTTTGTTCAAAAACTTGGTCTTTGTATCTTCACTTACCAGGCTCGCTGCAATTGACATCGAGCTAGGAAAGGAAAAACATTTAGTGGCATAAGACTACAAATTAAAAAGAACATTATGTTGTTATTTATTAAGCAACTGTTGTATGTGTTTCATAGGTTTCAACAAGACCAGTCTGTGAAGAAGAACTGAAACCCCATCACTACCTAGTCCATATATATACACTGTTAAATTTATTATCAGGTGCTCACAGTGCCTGTGAAAATGATAAAATATTTTTTGTGCACACTAATTTTTAGTACCTTTGGATGTCATCGCATTAGTATTCACTACCTACTGGGGAATTGCTGTAGTGACAAATACCTCTGTGAAAGACTGGTTTTGCCTTCTCACCAGAAATGTCAATCCTTATGTTTATTTAGTGTAAGTTCAACAGTATTAGTTCAGACACAGACCTTTTTAACCCAAATAACCTGCCTCCAACAGTGACATTAGCAGACACATAGAGACGAGCAAAAGCAAGGTAAGTACAAAACAGTGACCCGTCTCCTTAATTTTCAACTCCTTATTTTCCAACTACTTCCACCTGAGCAGAGTTAAAAACTGGTGAGGACTGTAACTCTCTTATAAATCTCTATTTTATATTACTTGATCAGCTTTCCTTTGATCTCCTTATAAATTTCTTGCAAACCCCACCCTGAGTCCTACTGGGTCAGCCCCTCGCTAGGTAAGGAGATTCTTCTGGTTGTTGTGAATGGGACTCCTGTTACCTGTGCTTGGATGTTCCTTATTGAGACATACTAGATAGGACAATGGAGAGTTCACAGGTTTCCCATAAACTGGACTGTAAGGAGCAATCCAATCAATGCTGAAGTTACAGGACGCTAAGCTTTGAATAATATGTTAAAAAATTATCCTTACTATGTGAAATTAGCAGATTTAAATTTTTTTAAAATTAACAACATATCAGTGAGCTCAACTTCAGATATATATAACTGTTTAGCACAGTAGGAGTCATCTATCTCAAGACAGATCAAATGTACATAGAAGGAATATTAACAAATAGTTCCTATATTTGTAGTCAAAATGGCAAGTGTTTTTCAACATTGGACAAGGACAATTTTAGAAAACATTACCAAATAAATTCTCCCTTGTGAACTCAGCATGGACTCTGCATTTCAAAATTATAGCTAAGACCACAAAATCTGTCTTACTGGCAAAGGCCAGATTCCAGGAACTAACTTTTCAGTCTGAAAACAGTTCTGTTATAAACAGTTCTGTTAGACGCACTTGCATCAGGGAGATAAAACTGAAGTTAACTCTGAATTGTTTCAACAGAACTTCAATGATTTCTTCAAAGGTAGAAGGCATGCACCCAGTACTTTCTCCTATTTCACACTACAGAAAAAAGGTGCTTAGTAATAATGATTTCTGGCTCTTTTTAAAGTACCTTAAAAATAAAAGAGAAGCTTCTCACTAAAGCTGTATTGTGGATTTGCAAATAGTTTAATTATAAACTTTTAAAGTAAAATATTTATTTCAGGCACAATCACGTAGCCAGACATCTTTGGCTTGATTAAACATCTCCAGTCAACTAATGAATCACATATTTCCAGCTGATAAAACTCAGCTGGGAAACTACTGCTACAGTAAGATGGATGCCTTTTGCCATTTCCTTTGATTTCATGATAAAGCAAGGGCATATAAATTATATAAGTAATGGTTTGCACTCACATACAGCTAGTTAAGGACAAGAAGGATATGAGGTATCCTACAGTTTGGTGTAGCTACGAAAACTTATTTGGGAAATACTGTACATTCCAAGCATTAGCAGCATTAAGAAAATAAAACTGCTCACTTCAGAAGAGAAAGCCTAGCGACTAGTGACAAACCTGTAGTTCTAAACAAAATGTGCTTTCATTAGTCTAACGATCCTGAATAAGACTGAGGAAAACAAGGAGGTGTTCCAAGGAGGTGTTTCAAACAAGGAGGAGTTCCAAGGAGGTGTTTCAAGAACAGCCTGGGGGATATCAGCCATCTGATGTAAAAAATTAAACAGCAGCAACTACGGAGTCTAGAAATTAATGTTTTCTAATACTGTTATGGTAAATAGAAACATAATCAACAGCATACTGCATACTTAGAAGTTTAAATATCCAAAATAAATAGCTTCCAAAGTACTTCCATTACTATGCAAACTGAATATTTAAACATAGCAAAAATTAACATGAAATCAAATAATTTGAGTCTCACATCTTAAAAGAGTAATCAAAGAACCCAACAAAGCAATAGTATATCTTGTTTAAAACAATCCATTATTTAAAAAGCAAAACAAAACCCAACCCACAAATAAATATAATGTGTAAACAGCAAATTTTTCCTGGTGTCTAGATGAATCAGATGCTACACAGAGTTCTGCCTGTTTTATGGGGAAGCTCTAGGCCAAATCAAACATTCCTAATGGGCATTTTATAGCAATCAGTTTGTAATGTAAGTTGTTACCCATGATTAAAATACCTTGTTCATTGCTAAACAAAATGTTTAACAAAAGTGGCTATCCAATATTTAAAAATACAGAGTTTAATCATCTGAAAAAAGCATTTCTTTGATCCTGTGTTATTTGACCAAGTTTTTCTAACAGCAAGGGGAAAAGACAAGATAAGAAGCAATCAGAAGATTGCTTTTGCACCCATTTTGATTTCTGTGTGTGCACGGCCATGCTGTTAACAAACCCCAGTAATTTATATCCCAGTTGTATTTAAATTCTTTGTCAAATATGTATTTGTCATTGAAATTAGGAACTGAAATTAGCAAGCACTTAGCAAGAAAACAGAGATATTTATGTATATGAAAAGGTCATTTCTTCAGTGGTAAAATATTTCTTGTTAATTTTGTACAGTACAAGAATACAACCATAGCCTGACGTTGAATAAGAAAGGGGAAGGCTAATTAAAGAACAAAGGAACAGATTACAAGGACTTATCCTTTTCATATCTTAGTTTTCAGCAGTTGCATTCATAAAGAAAATACATTAGATCTTGTATGAGGTTTGCATTTATCTGTTTCTGCAATGGCTTAATAGGACTGACTGCCATTTCAAAGTATTTACTACTAGTAAAGCCTGAAGCATTTCACTTGGTGCCTGAGAAACTGACCCTTTTTCTACTTTACGTTTCTTCTTCTTGTACACCTTTCTTATTTTAATCATTCTCAGAGTACCAGTTGCTTCCAGGACTGTGGGTGACCTCTTTCAAGAAGTAAATTCTATCAGTTTTTTACAGATAAGGAAGCATGACATGAATAAACTTCAGTAATTGTCTCAATTCTCATGAAATAACATTGGGATTGAGAACAGATTCTCTTTTCAGATGCCTTCTCACACACTTCCTTGGCAACACTGCTAAGGATTTGTTAAGTTACATAATAATCCACAAGAATTTACCTGCTGGCATACCATACCAGGCAGTAAGCAGGCAAAAGTGCACATACAACTCATCATAATGACACTGAGCATTCCAAATTTCCACATCCAACGTGGGTCTGTTGGCTACTTTTGTTATCAGGAAGTGCACACAAATGATGTGCACTACCATCTCTACATGTGAAGTAAATGGATGCATGTGTACCGTGTGTCTCCCTGGAGAGCTGGGTTTACTCTGTGTTTGTGAAAAGGGTGTTTTACCAAAGTGCAACACAGGAGGCATTTTCCCCAAGTCAGCCTACTTCCTAACCAGCACACCTACACAGGGGTCAGGTTGTACACTGGAGAAACTGTTCTTGTGGGCACTGGTCCTGTGCAAACCAGGACAGCAGCCTGAAGCAAGCCATTCCCAGGACCAGAACAATTCCCTCAGCCAGCAGGTTGCCACCCCCATGAGTAGCAAAGTATCTGCTACATAGGTTGCTCTAAGCACTTAGGCCAGGCACTCCCTGATTTTACAGATTCAGGACACAAATTTAAATACAGCTTTAAATGAATAAAAAATTAGGAACCAAGAACATAATTCCTATAAATATTTTTTTCTTGTGTTTTACACTGGAGACAGAAACAACCATGGTGGTAAAGTTTCCAAAATCTGTTTTCAAATACAGCATATGTCAGTGCAGGATTTCAGGTCACAAACCTTGGACACCACTATGGAATACACTCTGCAAAACACTACTCTGGAGGCACATAGAAAAAGGGAAGTCTTACCCTTGCGGTTCTTGGACGGTCTTGTTTTCCACTTTCTGTTCACATTCTTTTATCATGGAGCTCAAAATAACCTAAGACACATAAGGAAGAGAGATACATGACATTTGACATTTTTCCTTTTACATTAACACTTCTTATGAAATCTACTCTGCAAATAATTCTGACATTAGCAGAACTGTTTAAAACATTTCCCTGTTTTTTTTTTTCAAGTGCCTTTGAGTTCCAGTTATCTGATAATGCCTTGTGGTTAGAGACAACAAAAACGTTCAAAATATCTTAAGGAAGAAAATGTTTTCCAAATAGTTACAGAAGTTCAGGACTCTGTCCTTTTGCCCAAGGCTTTTAAAAACAGCACTAAAAGAAACCCACATATGTGACACACTATATCTTCATGAACATTATGCATGAAAGAAAAAGCAAGGGAAGAAAAAAGTGTGATGGCATCCTAGGACATCATCTTAATGGAAGGAAGTGCTAAAATCAACTTGATACCATTCCACTGGTGTCTTCCAGAGTTCCTATGACTCATGGGTTTTTTTCCTTTATTTAAGCAATTACAGTGTTAAAGGATTCTGTAGAGTATTTCAGTCTGAAGAAATACTCTACACTGACACCTCCACACTGACATTTTTACTTATCCAAAAATAAGGAAATTATTCCCAATAGCAGGCTTTAAAAAAAAAAAATCCTACAGTTAATTCGTGGGACAGATAAATGACTCCCTGCCCTGTTCACAACAGTACTGTTTTAACACATTAAGACAAAAGTGTTTTGTCTTAGGTTGCAAATGCAAGATGTAGTCAGTGGTGTGTATTCTATTTGCCATCTGTTAGAGGTGGGGCAGTTGTCTTCTGTTAATTGGGCAGTTTTTCTTTATCTCTTCCACAACCAATCCTCCCCCCTTCTGTTAATGGGCCATTGAGTCTCACTGCATGACTGATAAAATTACATCATCCCACTGTGAGATGCTCCACCCAGGGGGAGGAGCCAAGCATTCCTAGCTGGATATCATCTGAGCTTTGGAACACCACAGTCAGCCTTTTCTCACGGGATTACCAGAGGAGCAGCCTTTTTTCTCACTGGATTCCCAGAGGAGCAGCCTTTCTTCCACTTCCCAGAGGAAGACCAGGCCCATGTATACCACCACTGGACCTTCAGAGGAAACCTACACCCTTTTTACAGGGTCACTGCTTCAACAGAACCACATCTGTCACTCCAGGAGGACTGCAGCCATCATTTCAACAGGACTGCTACCAACACCCTGACCAACAAGGTGTCAGGTCATATTCTGACTCTGTCAGTGTTGTTTTGTATTACTGCATTTTTATTTTTAGTTTTCCTAATAAAGAACTGTTATTCCTACTCCCATATCTTTGCCTGAGAGTCCCTTAATTTCAAAATTATAATAATTCGGAGGGAGGGAGTTTCCATTTTCCATTTCAAGAGAGGCTCCTGCCTTCCTTAGCAGACACTGTATTTTCAAACCAAGATGTGTTTTGAAACACTTAGGCAAAAAAGTTAGAATGCAAAGTATGAAACTATAAATATATACATATACACATATATATACACACTGCATAAATGGAAACTTCCTCTGACACAGCTCAGAAGAAACCTAAATACTTTTTTGAGACACTAAACTTAAAATCTCAAAGCAATTAAAATTAGTACTGTCTTACCAAACCTGAATATATACCACAAAGGAAAAAAACCTATTTTCAATCTCTAAAATACAGATCATCACTAATGGTTACAGCCATCTGATAACTATTTTAAAATGTATTTGTACAAACTAAAATTCTGGTCTCTGTCAAGTCTGCAGCACAACCATTAATTACACTAAGATGTGGCCTGGTCTGCAGACCTGTGCCACTGCTCACTCTATTTCTCCAGAAGTATTACTTCAGCATTTGAAACATTTTAGGTAGCAGGTGTTACACACCCATGAGTGTTTCCGAGAGTGGCATTCAAACAGGACTACAACTCTTCCTGCTACATTTGCTGTCCTCCATTTCCTTAAAATGTTATACAAATACTTAATGCTCAAGAGTACAGAGGTACAAGAGAAATACATTCAGAATTCTAGTGAAAAAACAAGCTTTTTGTTCTGTATCAAAAAATCCCTGAAATTTTCAAGCACAGCCACCATAATTTTTGTTATTTATCACTTCCACCTGTGCACTGGAGCTTTCCTACATTTTTGTACATCTGAATCCAGATGTTCCAAATATCAACAATATGAAGCCTTGATCAAAGGGGAGAATAGTTCATCAAGGACCCAGGATCATTTCAATAACAGGAAGCCTTTCCCATCCATTGCACAGCTCCTTCTGGGAAGGCTGTGTAATTCTTGGATGAAGTGGAGCAATTCTTGCCTCTTCTGCAAATTAATTTCTAAATTTCTACATTATGGCTTTGCACATACTGCTCAGACCTATTCCCTTGGGTTCTCCTTGTTTGGTCATAGGACTGATTATGAAATCACATCTCCTTAAAGAGAAATATTTTAGAGCACTAACTATATTTAGAGACACTTAAGAGACTTAACATGCTGAAGTCTTATAAACAATACTGCAGTGTATGGACTAAATATTTTTACCAAGTACTGACTCACTAATGTGCAACTCAAATCCACTTTGAAAACCCATAGAAGGCAAGTGGAAAATGAGGAAGAAGGGACTTGACATTGAACTAGAGGTGCTGGTAAAGTATCTGAATGTCTGCACAAGGTGAAATGTTTCCTTTAAAGACGAGAAGGTCTGACCTAAATGCCCAACCTACAGTTTTATTTATATGAAAGAAAGGAAAACAAGTATGAGGTATGAGTGGTAAATGCTGCCAGACAGGACCACACAAGCCAATTCCACAATGTTACCCTTCCAAGATGAGCATAAACTCTGTACTGACGTTAAAGCCATTAGAGCTAAGGCTCTGTGATTTAGAAAATGTGTGTTTGTCAAGTAATATGCCATTTGAATAATGAATAACACCATAGAGGCCAACATAATGAAAAAAGGCCTAATTCTGTTTGTGCAAATGTCTAATTATTTGAGACAGTAAATGACATTCATTTCAGAAAACATGATTTTCAGATAGAAGGCTTCCAAGACAGACACTAGAACTCACTGGGTCTCAGAAGCCTCTATCACGATTCGTACAAACATCCTATTGAAGTGGGAAACTGGTCAAGCCCTAGATATCCATTTCTACAAAAAAAGGGATAAAAATTGTAAAGCCTGTAGTGAGTTTTCTAACCCACTGGAGCAGGGGTAAATATTTTTAATTTTATATTGCTCTTTGGCTAAAAAGCCAAAGCAATTTGCATCATGACTGAAGTCACTTAAGCACAGTAATGCAGAATAGGGTAATGGAGGACTGAGAGCTGTCTTTACTTAGTGATTTATTTTAAATCCTATTCCAGTCCTCAGTTCCTTCTCTGACTTCAGGATTCAAACTCAATCAAACCCTTTGTTCTAATTCAGGGTATCTTTTGAACTGACTATATCTTCAAATTTTAGAAGTTACATAAACTAAAAAAAATGAAGTAGCAGTATTTGATCAGTTATCCCAGTTATATTTTCTTGGTTAAAGAAAATGAAACTTTTGCCTAACTGCAGCTTTCAGATATATGCTTAAGCCTTCCCAGCCCATCTTCCACCTCTCTCTGAACAGAGTATCTATCATTGCCACATCTCCAGTGCTGCCTGTGGTATGGAACACAATTCTGTTGCCTTTGAGTGATGCTGTTTGTTCTGACTCAGCCTTCTGAACTCAGGTTCTTTCCTTTCAGGTTGAAAAGTTCCTCCAGTAATAATATACAGAAACCAAAAGACTGATACTATAGGCTTTTAGATGGCAAATGTAACTGGAAAAAGGAACTTTGTTACTGAATATAGGAACTTAGGACTCCTAGAGAATAGAGTCATCTCAATTCAGTCACTTTTGCAAATACAAGGAAAATAATTTTCTCACATACAAAGTAATTCATGAAAGTCCACTACCCTTCAAAGACTACAACAGTACTCTTCTGTACATTCTGATTAAATCTTTTCCTCCATCCCTTGAAATGTTCATCCTGTTAAGATTTTCCCCAACATGCAACGAAACGACATCTGTTTTATTTCTGCTACTGACTTAACATCTCTTTGTTTCAATCTCTGTTAGTATTCAACCTCTTTAAGTACTTACCAAGAAAAGTGCATATGGCCAAGATTTTCAAGTTATTCAAGCTGGCTTCTTCTGCTAACTTTTTTTTGGGTTTTTTGCTGCTTTCTGTAAGCTCCTCCTACCAGAGAAGATCTCATTCACTCCCATATTGTCCAGTCTGCTTCTTTTAATCTGTTCTTTACAATTCACAGAATCACAGAGTGGTTGAGGTTGGAAGGGATCCCTGGAGGATCATCTGGCCCAACCCCCTGCTCAAGCAGGGCCACCTGAAGCCAAATGCCGAGGAAGAACATTTCCAGATGGCTTTTGAGTATCCAAGCATTTAGACTCCACAACTTCTTTGGACAATGTGGGCTACTGCTCAGTCATTCTCACAAAAACACCCCAGCTCTGTGGTCTTGTCACTAAGCACCACTGATTAAAGCCTGGCTCTGCCGTCTTTGGACGCTCACTTCAGGTACTGATAAAATTCAGTCCCAGATCCCTCATGTTCTCCTCCAGCCCTTTACTGGACTCTCTCCACTAAGACCATGCTTTTGTCCTGGGGAGCCCAGAACTGGACACAGTAATCCAGATAGGAAGTGTACCCCAGGTATTTTAGGACTCTACTTCCCTAATCCTTAATAGTTTCTTTCTGGCACTCCACAATTTTTATCTGCATTTCCTTGGATACACTGTAGCCAATGATTTTAGTGCATCCTTGGTTTGATTAACATAAAGATGGTAAAAACATTTCCTTTTTCTTCAGTCTAGGAAGATCTGTGTTTTGACATGCATTTCTGATGGTTGAGTATTTGTCTGCAGAGATTCTCAGTTTAGAAATATATTTTACAAGATTTTTCTGGTTTTGAAATCATGTGACCTCTTCTTTATCAAAAACACCTCCTCAATGCTATGTTTTGAAACTACTTATGAGCAGCTCTCCTTAACTTCTGGTTTTAAATGCCATCACATTTCAACTTCTGCCACCTACATCTCATACTCAAGAAACATAGTTTACTGCTCACCTCATGCTCTGGAGAGAGATGTTCCATGTCGGTTCGTAAACACTTCAGTCCTGGTAAAAAGTGATTGACCATTAAATCCTCTGAAATAACTAAACCCCAGGTTGTTAAGGTATTATAAGGACTGCCTTTTGAAATTATACTTTCTTTTCTGTCTTCTGATAATGTTGCTTTATGGAACACAAGGGCAGCAGCAAAACTAAAAAATGGAACAGCATTTGACACTTAATGACTAATAAAAAGGAAAAAAGGTCCTTAACATATTTAACATAATGTATTTCATACATCCATATAACTATTTTAAGATTTTTTTTCTTGATTTATTTGGTTAAGATTGATAGTTTTGTTTTCATAGCTTTGTTTTTTGAAGTATCTATCAGTTCCACTGTATGGGGTCTGGCTGAGCTGGAGTTCATTTTCTGCACAGCAGCCCTCAGTGCTGTGCTTTGCACTGGTACCTAGGAAGGTGTTGGTAACACACCCAACCTAAGGTACCTAAGTAGTTCTTAGGCTACTGCTGAGCAGTGCTGGCACAGCATCAGTTCTATCTCTAAACATCCCCCCCCATCAGTAGGCTGGGGGAGGGCACACAGCCTGGACAGCTGACCCAAACTGACCAGAGGGATGTTCCACACCATATGATGCCTATTCAGATATAAAAACTAAAAGAAAGTGGTGGTAGCAGGGCAGGAGACTATTTGTTATTATATTTGTGTTCTGGACTGACTGCTACATGTGCTGAAGCCCTGAAAATCTTCTGATTTGCTTTGCTTCCATACATAGCTTATGCTTTATTAAACTGCCTTTATTTTGACACCAGTTTTTCCTCCATCTGATTTTCTCCCCCACCCTTGCCCATTCTGCTGAGAAGGGGAATGAGAGTGGCTTGGTGGGCACCTGGTGTCCAGCTAATCCACGATATTCACCATCTCTGAAAACCACCCTCTTATGTTGAATAGATCATGTTTTATAACACAGATTCAAAGACAAACTTAGTTATTTCTCTAATATTAAATAAACTTCTCTCACCACCAGAGAACTAACAGCTAGACTTCCCCTGAAAAAAGGATACAACAACAGGACAGAGCACTGTAGGACTCAAACAGGTGGGTAGCAATATCCAGTCTCTTCGAATCAACAGACTGCTGGTTGTTGACCAAGGCTAACTTGTGCAAGTGTGGAATAACAACTGGAAAAGTAAATACAGGAATAAGTATTTGAAACTGCTTTCCACAGACTTGTTCAGCATTAAACAGGTGCTATGTGGCAACTGCGGGCATCTGAAACTTCACACATCAGCATGGAATAAGAACTGCAAACAATTGCTTTTGATGGGATTGCCCTTGCACATTTAATGGATTGACTCAAACTTGAAATAAAAACTTTGTGGTAGAACCACCTAAAATAAAATGGTACCCCAGAGTACCTTTGAAATAATAACAGTTTACAGAAAAGAAAGAAAAACCCCATCAATGTAACCAGCATACCTATTAGCTTTTGGACAGAGAGAAGAAGACTGCATCTTCCCATGGATGCAACTTACATTCGTCTCTAAATCTGGGCTCAGCGTTAGGTCCGACTCTTCCAAATGTTTTTATGATTTCTGTATGTAAAGAATGTTGGTCTTGATACTGAGGGTCCTCCAGGAAAGATGCCAGCTGCATTTTTACTCTCTCCAGAAGCTTAAAAATTCCCAGAGAAATAGAAAGAATACAAAAGAATGAAGATGCTAGAAATTGTTATGATCAGTTCAGAGTATGTTTATAATCGTCTGTATTTCAGATGACAGATCTTGGACTTTCTTCTAATTTACAGATTTTTTCTAAGAGGATGTTTCAAACTCTTCAATGCACCTCTATGTTTTAAAAACTGTTACCAGGGTTTTAAACTGATCCGTCTTTTAACAACGGACGGGTGCTCCCATATAGCTGATCTTTCCTCCTGAGGTTTCCTTGAGTCTGATATTCCCTTTTTTTACCTGCTATTACAGTTTCCCTCTTACTTAATAACTAATAACTACAGAATTATTAACACTCTGTTCATAAAAACAGAGTTTTCCTGTTTAATTAGAAATCAATTAATAGCATTTTTGGTAATCTATCTCAATTAATAGGTTGAAAATTTTTTTGCAGAGGACAGAGATGCAAAAGTAACCATCATAAAATCAATGGAATTAAAAAGATTTCTTCAACTAAAGGCTAGAAAACCAAAAATGAGATAGATATTTAATTTGGATTCAAACTTGAAAAAGGTAACATATTGATGATATATTTTGGAAGGTGCTATCTATCACCTCTGTAGTGTAAGGGTTATTATAATTAGTGCAATGGATACAGTAATTTCTGTGGTAACAAAACAATATTCTTCCCAACTGATTATAGGCACGCATTCCAAGCTGCAAAATTCTAACTTTTCCATCGTCCAAGTACGTGTGAGTCATCACTGACTTGACTCACATTACTCACATTTCCTCAAACACATTCTTTTAGAATATGTTGAAATTACGGGAAGAATGCAAGCTCTGCAAAAAGCTGCAAGGACTTACAGAAGAAATTAGACTGCACAGTTGTTATATGAAAACAAAATCCAGTTTTCTGGATTCTGTAAACAGCAGAATCCTGACTCTCTTCAGAATTCTTATCCATTACCATGGTATCATCATTTAAAAAATGAGGAGGAATTGCACCTCTACATTATCTTCAAGGAATACTTTGCTAATGTCATTATGTCTTTCAGTGCCATCTTGACACCAAGAGCTAAACCAGCAGATGTGACTGGAACAACAAGAGTCTTGTGTTCTTCTAAAGTATTTGGGAGCCAAGCAGGATACCCTAAAGCACCAAAAAAAGCACAGTATACAACAGTACAATATGTAGAAGTTTTTGGTCACCATTTTAAGATAAAACTATTTCATTTGGAAATAATGGAGTTAGATTTCACAACTGTACTGGAGAAGGTTTTTAAAAACATTTTGAGCTTGGGATTTCCCATCTTCTAGTACAGGCCTCCCCTCTACTTATCTGTCTCTGTTTGTTTATGTTTGGTTGAGATTTAGAAGGAAATGTTTTTATTAGTTACAAGGGTTGATTTGTTTAGAGAGAAAAAAAAAAACAGCCCACTGCAAAACCAGAAAGCACTTTGGAAGAGAATATGACAAAGAAAAAAAATTATGACTTGCCCTTTTTTTTCTTATGGATTTATTAAAAAAATCATCCTCTTCTTTATGTTACAAAAACACAGGTGACAACAGGTGTCTTACCTCTCTCTGAGTAACAGTTTCCATGATGGTCCCAAAAGCAGGGATTGTAGCAATCCTTACCGAACTACAATGGAAGAATAGGGTCTTTAAGATGTATTCAACACCAAGAACAAAATTACTTATATAAAAATTTAAAAATTAGTACTTTTAATTTACATTAGTTTCTAGCAATGACAAAGAAAGAGAAAAAAAAAAAAAAGCAGACCAGGAAAAAGACAGGATCAACTCAAGGTCGCAGTCTGAAACTCACAATTCAGGATCACTGGACAAGGTAACAAGGGCCGGAGCAACCCGCTTGTCAACTAATGCTTCACTCATGCCTCGAAGAGCCAGCTGTAAACCAGTCAACATGCAATAAAAAACGCTTTGGTAAACGTGAAGAACTGGGTTAGCTGTGACTGAGGATGGGCAGGCAGACTCTTGGGGTTGTTCTTGGTTTAGTCACCCACACAAGACATTAAAGCCACTAAGACTATTCATGCTGGAGCATCTGTTAGTAACAAGTTGTTAGTGAGATTAGCAAAGCATCCCTTCTTAGCTTGAAAGAAATACCACATCAGAATGTCCACAAAATGAAGTGCCATGGTTGTCTATCAGAAATGAGATGCAGCCAAAACTACTTTGCATTTCATTAATGCAGATGATGCTTAATTTTGCAGTAGTAAAGCTGATAGCAATATGGAATAATAATATTCAGCTTTCTGCCAGAAATGAAGTAAGCAAATTTGAAAACTGAGAACATGATTAAATATAAAGAAAAATTCAATTCCATGGATTTAAGTTTTCTATTTAAAGTTTATTCAGCATTTTTATACAGTTGAATTCCACGCGTTGCAGTAAACTTTTTTATTTAGAAATAAGTAATTGAAAGGTTACTTTCCTTTAAAAGTAATTCAATTTTTGTTCAGCTAGATTAAGAGACATAACTGATGGTTATTTCATTCTAAGTATTAAGAGGGATGCTAGGTATATAAGACAGTCAGGGAACTTACATTTCAGGGTCACTGGAGAGAGTAATGAGAGCAGGAACAACTCTCTGAGCTACCAGAGTTTCATGTACCCCCTTCACCAACAGCTGAATGGTCGGAGCAGGGGGGTATCACAGGTGATGCACGGAAAGAGCGAGCACAGTATCATGGGAAGAAGAACGGCACAACCAAGAGAGAGAAAGAAAAAACACAAAAAGCAAACCAAAATTAGAAGCTAAGCAAATACTGCTACACTAGAGCTTCATAAATGCAAAGGCATGAAGAAAGCTAAAGTGGTCTGGCAATCAGCACAAACATGACGAATTCAACAATACAATGTTTTCTTTATTTTCAGATACTTTAAAACCTGAACTCAAACCTTTAGCAAGTAATTGCATGTTTTTTTTCAGACACAGTTATACCTATTAGTAAAGTTTTGTATAATTAAGTACTTAAATGTCAATTTGAACTTGATGATTTCATGTAAATGCTGTTCCTAACTCAACACAACAGTATTTATCATAGTAGGTGGCTGTCACATGTAACACAGAAGTCTTGACTAGGCCAAATGTGTGTAGATTTCCCCACACTGAGTGATACCTCTCACACCTTTTACAATGAGACAAACAGCACCTTCCCAGATGCCAAAATGTTTTCCTGAAAGTCATTCAGGACTCCTTGATATCTAACAACCACCCAAGCAGTATGCATGCTGGTCTGTGCAGGGAGAGTATGTAGAATCCTTGAACTATCCATGAAACGTATTTCCTCAAGACTTTTTGCAAACTAAGGAAGAGATGTATTTGTTGCACTGCATCCCAAATGTTAAAAGCTTGAAATCACAGTAAAACTCATTATCCGTGAACACAACAAAGTTGCTTGAATCCAGATGTTCCCAGGTGATTTTTTTACATTACCTATGTAGTTATACACAAGCATTTGCTTGTGTATATGTTGTATATATTTGCATATGTTGCAAATCCCTTTACATGCTTTCTTCACATGAAAACCTACTAATTTTCAAACCAAGTTGCAAACTTTTTTCATATTCAACAAAATGGTGGGTTTTGTCTTCATTAATAAAAAGAGGAAACATTAGATATTTCCATTTTGTGTCTCATGTAAGGAAGTCTGCAGGTATTTGCTAGTTTTAGGAGATGAATATAAAAATCTTATCAGTAAGTTTAGATGAGAAAAATGAAATATCTTTTTAATATTTAGCTATATTCTGATTACTCATATTGCATAATGAATACAAATTAAATTCTAAGCTATTCCCCTGGGAAAAGCAGTAGCTGTCAGTATATCAGTACCAAAACCAGACAGTATTCACATCCTCTAACTAGAGAAGATTTTACATTCTGCTATTTGTTAGAGCATTCCTGCTTTATCAACTCTAAATTTAAACCAAAGTAAGCTGTAAAATATTGGAAGGAACGTAACTTCTCAGAAGCTTCTATATAAAGCAGTTGCTCCTATTAAGCAACATTTATGTGTGCATGTATGTGTGTGCATGCATAAGTGCATGCATGAGTGCACACAGATATGGAACAGAGGGTGGCCTCACAGACAGTTACTGGAGAAGGAAGAACAGGGAGAAGCTGTGTAAGAAGGTAAGACACTAATGCTGCAAAGCACCTGGAGTAGCAAAGTTGCAACATCCTATACTTGTTATTCAGAAAGTATCAGGATGTCAGTTCAACTACAACATTTTAACATTAATGCATTTCACAATTATTTACATTGGCCACAACTCCAAGTGCCAATCTGTTGAGTTCATGGGCTACTCTTCAAACAGCTGTTAAGGATATAGTTCACGGTTTGCTTATGATGGTTTTACTCTCATATATAGCTTTACTAATTTTCACATTTATTAAAATAGAGAATGCTTATAATTTTCAATCTTGGAGAAACAGAGACTTCAGTTTTCTTTATGAACCTTCATTTAGAGAAAAGCCTAGCAGTTATACAGTGCTTTGAAAAAAAAACCCAAACGCCTGGGATTCGTATAATTAGCAAATAATTTAGAATGATCTCAACTTCATTTCTGTCTGGTCTGCCACATTTTAAAGTATGGTAGAGCATGGTGAACAGATGCATTCCACCATACAGAAAATAAATCATGCTTTATAATACAAGTAATTCTGAAGATGAGTCCCTAGCCCTGAACCCAAACAGACCAGCAAAGAAAGCTGATGTATAATTCAACTTGGACTTATTCACATTCAAATTAGAGCAATCAAATCTGTTTGCATCAACAGTCAAATGGGAAGCTGCTCACTACAAACATTAATACAGAAACAACAGGAACAGTTGGGTGGGCAAAGCCGTGTAGCAGCATGTAAGGTTAGAGTGAGACAGACAATGTAAATTGTTATATTGTTTTGATTCCTCTAGATAATTACTTATTCATACTACAGCTTAAAAATGGTAGCACAAAGCTTCCAGCTCCAAAGGAGGGAGGGAGTGGAAAGGCCCCACATCACTTCTGTGTCCTTCCAACCCTTAACAAACTGTAAAGGTTTGGTAAAGCAGTTGGGCCTGCAGTATCTGTAATGCTCAAAGTCTTCACTGTTCTCATACAGCTGTCCTACAGGTCACATACTCTTCATCCTATTATCTAATCACTGGGCTTTGCCATTCAGCAGCCTCTGAAGTTACAGAAATTCCTTGACTGATGGAATCTTCCAGCAGTGAAACCAACTATTACTACCTCTTTGCACAGGTGACTTCCTGAACTTACATAATACATGTATAAATATGTATGCCATACCTATCCAGGAAACAGCAATATGCTACTATTTTCAAGTAAGAAAAGCATTTAAAAGAAAGCTGCCTAGGCTTTGGTAAAAATTGAAATATGCTAAGAAACAAGATATGAAAAAATGTGCATAGACTTCCTAACACATGCAGCTGAATTTGAAAATAAGCTGCAACCAAGACAACAGCCTGTTGTAACTGAGGTGTTTCATATGTTTGGCTAATATTTATTAGGGAAAAAGAGCTTATTAATACAAATGGGATATTAAAAAAAGTTTTGTGAGGGGGAAAATATGCAAATAGATTTTTACAGTGTCCAAAAATTGCCATTTCTTTTTTAAAAGGAAGGGCAAAAAAAAAAAAAAAAACTCTGCAAAAAAGGACATTGTTGGATGTTTTCAATTGAAGTCTCAGGATGGAGCTTGTTGTGGTTGTTTACTGCTGTTTCTGCTCTGACTTGCAGAGTGTCACTAAAGAAAGCTGATGGATATGTTAAGTGCTCTTTTTTTCTGATGCAGTCTTGAGATTTGTTTTTGCAAATGGAAACAAGATGTCAGGTTCAGCTAGAGGTCCCCTCCAAAGCTATCCAAACAAGACATATATGGAAGAAATGCACAAAAAAAGAAGGAAAAAGGAATGGTGATTAGAAATATGTGTTTCTAACAGGCAAAGGACAAAAAGTTCTCTCTTTGTTCAGCCAATGGAGTATGTCTCAGAGTTTTTGCATATGCCTTTTAAAATGAACATTTGATTGAACAAAGGCATGATGTGAAAATAAAAGCAAATTTACTAGGTATACATTTCAGTCTTTATTCTGACCAAAATTTGTAGATGTTAAGGGAAAAATGAAGCTGCTATTATGAGGGAAGTAAAGTGACTGTAAAGTCTTTTAAAATTTTTTAATTTTTACAAAAAATACAGAATTGGTTACATGTGTGTCTTCACCACCATATCTGGTACAAAGAAAACTAGTCTGACTTACAATACAAGTGCATTGCATGAGCATACACAAGACCTACTGAAAATGATGAGTTGTATAGTTGACTACTGATGATGTGTTGAATAGCAAAAGCAGAAGTTAAAACTCAGAGATGCTCATATTTAACTACAGACCTATAGAAAGACGTGCTGTTGAACAGAGAACAGATACAGAAACAACTGAACAACAACCTCCTGCTCCATCACACAGTACACAGCTTATTTAAGTTATTTGTAATTATTAAGAAAGTAGCAACATTGTCTGATTAATCCCTGTTTTAAAAAATAAGTTCTAATTTTA
Source organism: Urocynchramus pylzowi (assembly GCA_013397555.1). NCBI lineage: Eukaryota > Metazoa > Chordata > Aves > Passeriformes > Fringillidae > Urocynchramus > Urocynchramus pylzowi. The sequence continues at coordinate 745,012 of VZRH01003233.1, read as the reverse complement.
AAAAAGTGAAAAACAGTTTGGACAACACTTACCTCAAACATTCTAGCAGCCGTACAGCGAACAAGAGCAGAAGTATGCACAACTCCATACCACAAAACAGTTAACAGTAGTTCATGATAAGCTGGGTTTGCACTAGAACAAAACAGTTGGGCAACTGATCAAACAAAAATACTCCCAAGCCTTGGATATGTTCTTTACCTAAAAAATGCAGTCTTAAGAATTCCTTGTTCAACAAATCTAAAATCCCAGTGTTTATCCTTTCTGAAGGATAAAAAATATTTATCTCATTCTGAAAGACTCACAACATGTTACAGTCTAGAAAATATGTTCCTTTTTTAGATAATTAAGAGAACCCCAAGCTCAACTTTAAGACTATAATTTTCAAAGAATTATATCAAATGCAAATACATATCGAGAACAAATGACAATAGTATGGTAAATACAAAATTAATTTCCATTGTATTCTCAATGGAAATTATTTTTGTGGAAAACTTTTGTGGAAGTTATTTTTGTGGGAAACTTTTGTTTAGAATTCGGTGTTCCTCTTTTACACTTCAGATTTTTTTTTTTTAACTGTTACATTTTTAGCCTAGAAATTACATTTAAATCAAGGGAAAAAAGCAAGTATATCCTTTATTCACCCAAAGCAGCACAGTTATTTAAAATTACCAATAGATTAGCAGCTTTTAATAAAAGTTTCTAATGTATTTAGATGCAGTCAACCCCAAGGTATATTCTTTACCCTAGTTCCACAAAGGAAGCTTTCAGGCTATCAAGAGGAGCATGGGACAGTGAAAGCATGGTCATTACATCTTCTAGGAATCCAACTAACAGCTTGCGGTCTTCTTCCTGAAAGAAGGGAAGAAGGGAGTACAGTGATGAATGTGCTGGAAGGATTGCTGAGGTTATGATGGCAACCTACAGCTGCAGAGGAGACAAACTATGAAAAAGAACAAATGAGATTAAGCATTTAACAATTTTCTTAGGAACTTCAAAAATGTGTTTAAAGAACAAGAGCCTTTCAAAGCAAACACAAAGAGACTGTTTCATCTACTAAGCACATACTCATGCATAAATTCTTTCCTTAAAGAAATTTCTAAGAACAGTACTTAAGCACATTTATGACTCCTGAAAGTTTATAAATCATAATCCACTAAAAATTTGTAAGATTATGAAGAATTTTTTTTTTTCCTGTAAGATATGTGTGTACTACAACTTGCTTGTTGCTGGACAATTAGGTAAGATTTATAGTGTGTTTGTTTTAGTACTAGGTAACATGAAAATTTTAAGGCTCCAAATAGGCTTCAAATGGAATTTACCTGTTTCAGTAAGTTTTGCACCATGGTGCTTGCCAAGTTCACAGTTAAATGGCTGAGAACCCTTTTCAGGAATAACATTAATAGAGTTTTGATACAGGGACATGGTAACATAAGATCTAAATGTGCATCACCACCTGACCAGAAAACTTTGCTTGTAAATGTATTTACAGCTGCTCATTCATCCACCTATCTTCAACACACAAGAACAGTAAGTTTTCAATGAACACAGCAATGTTTAGGTATTTTTTTTAAATAAGTTTCACACACTATTATACAACAAAGAAACAGAAACCCAAACCTACCTGAATATAACATGTAAGGACACCTGTTGCATAGATGGGAACTGTGGCTTTTGTTAGTACTCCATTACCTGCTGTGGAATCTAATGAAACAGTGAAGAATTGAGGTTTTATACATACATATGAGTATAGAATATATATATTATATATAGTAGACTTACATGTGTGCATTAAGTATTATACATTCAATCACCTTTTTATATATACATGAAGAATTTATATGCATATATACAGAAACATGCTTAAATAATACTCAAGAGGTATTTGGAATTGAGATTTTTTTTTTTTTACCTAACACACAATCTACAACTTCAGAGTGTTCCATTCAGATTAAGACTAGATTTTTCAACATTTCACAAAGATAACAAATTTGAGAACTGCAGCTTGACAATATTACTTGAACAAGAGAATGAAAGTTTTTTTTCCTGTTGCAGTTCAGATCAATTTATTTCAGTAAAAAGCTACTTACCTATGTTTTCCTCAGACAATCTTAAGATTTCCTGGAACTGTGGTTTTACCTACGCAAAGGATGATGAATCCCATGTAAGAATTGGTCAATGGTAATTGACCTGTTACCAGTGTCAATTAAATTAGAAAAACAAAATCAATTGCAAAGCAAAGACTAAAAAAAATTTCCACAAAACAAAACAACAACAATCCCCTCTCTGGAGGTAGCACTTACTGCTAACAGAGTTTTATCTTTAGGTAATCCTCTCATGTTTGACAATTTCCCTTGAAGTATTCTAAAATTTTATTCAGAAGTTATTTTATTGAGAAAAATGATGTAATTCCTTTATAAAGATGTTTAGATACCACCTATAGAAAATGTTTCAGGCTGGGAAGGCATGAACTTCAAATTTTTTAATCAAGTAAATCTGGAGTACTTATGTACACTGCAAAGAATGAACAGTATGCTGCGAAGAAAGAAAGTTGTTAAATAACCAGAATTAGGATGATCTCCTACTCTCTCTGTCACTCACAAAGGAAATATGAAGATTATAGTTTAAAAAAAAAATTGTCCCTGGTTGGGCAAGATGAAAAGGCAATTCCAAAATTACCAAAACCAGAAAAGGACACAAAGAGAGCTCTAAAAATAGCAGGTTTAAATGCACTTATGGAAAAGCACCAATGTGACATGAAAATATAAATGGTCACAAAATGTGGGTGTTCCAACATACGGTAAATACAGAGAATATATTTACCAAGTATGTATAATATTTAAAGTAATATCTTACCTTAGTGTTTGTAAAAATTTTCCCAAATGTCCTACAAAGTCTCCAGAAAAATCTAGAGAATTCATGGACACAGGCAGTTGATGCTACATTGATCTTGCCAACTATTTCTATAAGCTGTGGTAGCCTAAAAATCAGGAAACAAAAGGATATTAAACAGTACTCTGACTTTTTGCTTTTGTCCATTTACATTTGTATAGATTTATTGCTTATATTAATAAATACATGCACACACAGAGCACTACTGGTTCTAATAAAGTTAACTATATGTTCTGTACAATTCCTGACCCGTGAAGAAAACAAAGGTTTAAGTGCCAGAAAAGTCTGACCCATATTTTCAAACATCTGTTGCTAGCATGAGACAGTCAGAATACAACAATCTTTACTCCACAAGAGAATTAACTATACCGATGCAAAAATAGAAGAAACAAGTTTTAGAGCAAATAGTTACCTATATGTTCTGCTAGACTTGATATTTTCTGAATAAAATCAAAGGCAATTCAGCATGAAAATTAAAACGCCTAAAATAAATTAAAAGTTTTCCCTCTTTAGTAATTCTCCAATGCAATCATTCTTAGCATTCTTATATTCAGTAATTGTTAAACACGACCATGCTTAAGAGCTATTAATTGTGACACATTTTAAAATTAGGTATCCTAAGACACAAATTAACTCACAGCTGATTGACTACCCATAGCAGAGTCTCCCAGCCTGTGGTGCCCTCATGCTCTAGCTGATGATCGTACAGCTGCAACAGCACCGCCAATTGTTCGCGGCTTCCAATGATGACGGCGACGTCCTGAAGAGGCGACACGGGTCGGGGAAACCTAGTGACTGTAACAGCAGAGAACAAGCACCATGAACGAAAGAAGATGGAAATACCATGCAGGTGATGTCAGAAACAACAGCTAAGAAACTGTGAAACTTATTAAGTGCCTTCTCTATAAGGTTATCAATTTGCTTTTTAAAAGTCAGTGAGTTAAAATCATCTCTGAAGAGATTACGTAACCCTCAGTTAAAAAGAGAAAATACAGGGAGATTATGTTATTATTATTGCCAGCACAGATTGACCAAGGTCAAACCCTGCCTGACCAACCTAGTGGCCCTCTATAATGGAGTGACTACATCTGTGAAGTGACTACAGGAAGAGCTACAGATGTCACCTATCTGGACTGCTGTAAGGCCTCTGACAGTCTCCCAAAACATCCTCTCTAAACTGGAGAAATATGTATTTGATGGATCGGCTTTTCAGTGAATGAGGAATTGACTGGATGCTCACACCGGGAGGATAGTGGTCAATGCCTTAATGTCCAGATGGACATCAGTGACAAGTTGTGCCTCTTAGGGGTCCATACTGGGAGCAGTAGTGCTCGCTCTCTTCACTAATGACACAGACAAAGGGATTGAGTGCACCTTTGGCAAGTCTGCAGATGACACCAAGCTAGTGGCACAGTGACACACCTAAGGGACAGGATGCTATCCAGAGGGATCTGGACAAGCTTGAGAAATGAGCTCATGGGAATCTCATGAGGCTCAACAAAGTGCAAGGTGCTGCACTGGGTCAGGACAATACAGGCTGGGGGATATGAAGGGATTGAGAGCAGACTTGGGGCTGCTGGTGAATGATAGAACTGGACATGACCCAGCAATATTTGCTTGCAGACCAGAAAACCAACACCAGCCTGGGCTGCATCCAAAACAGCATGGCCAGCAGGATGAGAAAGGTGATTCTAGCTCTCTGCTTCTCTCTCATGAGACTCAATTTGGAGCGCTGCATCCAGCTCTGGGGTCCCCAGCATAGGAAAGACATGGACCCACTGGAGCAAATCCCAAGGATGGCTACAAATGCGTGAACAAAAAGATAGAGCACCTTTCCTATGCAGGAAGGCTGAAAGCCTGAAAGACCTGTGCTTGTTCAGCCTGGAGAAGACTAGGCTGAAACCTGAAATTTCTGAATTTGTTATTTAAGTGGTAATCACTCAGTGAAAAAGCACTCATCTTCAAATTACTCAAGCCAGATAGATGAGCCTTAACATGGCATCCATTTTCAAAGGAGTATCAGACAGTAATGTACCACTAGCTACTTTCCATATTCTCCTTTATTACCCTTTCTTTGCATCTTCACACACAGCAGTATTATCAGCATGTGGCAGGTGTTACCAATAACATCTTTAAAAAGTATTTGCAACAGTAGAAAACACTCCACAGGCTAGGTTTGCTGATCTAAGGAAAACTTGACCATGAGGCCGTTCAGTCACAGAACGGTTTGGTTTGGAAGGCACCTTTAAGATCACTTAGTTTCAACCCTACTACCATGGGCAGGGACACCTTCCACTAGACCAGGTTGCTCAAAGCTCCACCCAACCTGGCCCTTGAACACTTTCGGGGATGGGATGGTCTTCTAGGATATTACACAGATAGATAACAGATGGTGATGCTGCTGCATTATGCTGTGTTTTTCCCACTCCATAAATTTGTAAGAATTAACTGAATCTGAGGCCAGCCTTCCTGAGCTACTATTGGCTATTAATGGAAATCAGTTCTTTAGAAACCTTTAGAAGTACAATTAAAAATGGCTTTACTTTCTAAAAGCTTCTTATAAGAAGTAGAGAAAAACACACAGAAGTTTTTTTTGTGAAAATCAGGTATCTCAAGCATAGCAAGGGGTGAAAAAAGGAAGCATTACTTAAGAATTTACTAAGGCAGACCAATATTAAGAAAAAACCCGACGTAACTGAAATTAATAATTTACCTTCTATTTGTGGTACTTCTCCCTGAAGTTTAGCCTTGCTTGTAAAAGGTGCATTCTGAAGCACCAGTGCAAACAGTGAAGGAATCAATGACTGCAGGGCGGACAGATACATGTGGAGCTTATGTTCATCCAAGCCATGTTCTCCTTCCTGAAACAAACAGGACATTAATTTGGAAGTTTTCAGTTTGGAAGGTCTATTCCTTAGGCATGTATTCCCTGGCAAGGCATCAACACATCTGTGATGAGCTTCTACCCAGACACACTAATTATAAAGCAATTTAGCCTAATCATAAGCATATTTTGCCATTCTAAAGTCACTTCTACTCAAAAGATTCAGGCAATATAGCCTTTGGCATTGAGCAGTTCATGCTGATGAACAGACTGATATTTGAAAGAACATTTTTCAGCACATTTTGGAAATGCAGATCCTTTGCCTCCGAGACCAAGGCATCTAAAGTGAATAAATAAATCACCTGTACTCTGAGAGCAAGCACCTTATTTCAGTGTGTTAGATAGTTATGAGGCACACAAATTTTCCAGAACTTTTGAGAGATTATCAAATAAAATGTGCAAACTGGATCATAACTGGAAATGACCTAACTTAACCACTCAAATCTACTTTTCTTGCTTATTTAATAAAAACTGCAGTTTACCAAAATTTACACAGTTTAGACATGGGGCAAATGCTATTAGGCTATAAAACAGAACAATATTTGTGGTGTCTGTCTCTGAAACTGTGACAAATATTAAAGAAGAGCATGTTTATTTTGGGGGGAGATTTGGTGGCTTTTCTTGGCTTTTTTCCTTCTTCCAAAGTACAAGTGAAGAATACAAAGAAAATTCTCCAATGTAGAAACAGTTGAGTACATACCCTGAGCAATTTTTCAATTTTATTAAGCAGTGTAGGTATAAGATGGAACTGTAAATTTCCCAGTTCTGTTGTCCAGGCAGCGTAAGCAGGTAAAAATACCTGATGTGTTGCACTAACCACACGTTCTGAAGGGTCTCCTAAAGCTGAAAGCAGCAGTTCAAAACCCTGGTAAAAGACAGTAAAGAATGTAATTATTTCCCAAAAAATGATATACACATTTTACCACTCTCCCTTCAAAAACTCAAAGAGAAAAGTTCTTTATTTTCACTTATGTGAAACATTATTGGGCAACATTAAGCTGAACTACAGGTAGGCTTTGTTGTAGCAAACAAATCTGTATTAGTAAGTGATGATGCCAAACTGGCTAATAATATCAGGTGGGCAGTGAAGTGGTATGCCCTTAAAAGCAAATTATGAACTATTGGAGCAGCTTCTGTACAAGGCTTACACCTGAAATTCTAAGGCTACTTGTAGTTTTTCTGTTTTGCCTTGGTGATGTAGTAAAATCAACATTCATTTAAATAAACAATTGTTAAAAGTATCTGGAAAGAATTAATAAAAATGCAGGAAATTAAACAACCCCCTATTATTATACAACCCCCTTCATTATTTATGAAATATCTATAGAAAGAATTTATACATACAGAACTCAAACCAAATTATACCTGTTGATATTTATCTGGATCATCGATATAGCCCATAATGATGCCAAGGCTTTTGATCACAGCTTCTCGTACCAGATCTGCCTTATCTTCCATTAGCATTTGTTGCAGCATGGAAAGTACTAATGAACTACGAATTTCTTTCTGTTTGTAAATGAGAAACATATTTGTTAAATCCAATGAAACAAGAAATGTGGGTTTGTATCAACTATAATAAAAAGTTTCCACTTCTATTAGTGCTCACAAACAAAATCCCTTCCTCCAACCATAAACTCCTCTATGAATATTACATGTTCAGCTTTCACAACAGAAAATGAATGAATATAAAATGTCAGTAGCTTCATTAGAAAGGCTCTTGTCCTACTAAGCACAGAACTAAGGTCCTTTCATTTGCATGGAACCAAACATAACTAACAGCAGTAAAACTACTATAGGCCTAGACTTAAAACTAAGTAATCACTGCATTGCTAAATTGGAGAAATTGGATTTTAATTTAGGTTCCCTCCCCCCACCCTTTCTCTGAAGCTTCAAATTCTAGTTTACCACTGACATAATCTCACTGCTTCTTCTAACTGGCAGCACTCTTGATGTAACATTCCACAGTGTCTGAAGAATGCTACAGTTGGGTGCCAATTCTTTTTTCATAGATTGTTTCCTTAATTGGTCCTAACTATCTTTTCTTTACCTCATTTTTACTGAAATGAGTATTAATATTGTTTTTAGAAACATTTTGTGGCTAGATTAACCTGTATTTCTTCATGACAAAGTATCTCCTTCTTAAAGTGACTTAGTGAATCTCACATGTGATATAAAGTAGCAGACAATGTGACTGTCTATGCATAACATACACACTTGGTAATATTCAAAATTATATAGGATGCTTACATCATGCAAGAATTTTTCCTTGCTTTCCCTAGCAGGTATTTAGAATCTATTAATACTTACTGGAAGGTAAGGTGCTAAAGCTCCACAGGATTCTGCTACCAGTAGCCGTCGCTCTGGGTATTTGTGGTTGATCTGGTAAAGAGGAACAGATGGCCTATTAGCTTTGCAGTAACCAGCATTCAAAATGTGATTAGAATGAACTGCAGACAGGTGCCCTCTAACCCCTGTTAGAGGGGTGTGTCTGCACCTCTTCAATAAACACTGGTTGAGCTCACAGAAGTTGCACCTGGGTACTAAACAGTCTCAAATTCTTGCACTGAAGCATAAAAGTGAGGCAGTTGTCCTACAAGACATGGCTTATAGTAGGGAAAGAGCCAGAGAAGCCCATATGTATGTGAGAAGTCTGTACATACACGCAATAAAATGGAAAGCAGTGTATGGGCTGCTGTATTTTGAAGAATCTTCATAACTCCTGAACTGGCATGACATGAGATATTTTGTCCTAGGAAGCCTTTCAGGAGCACTGTTCCTGAAAGAGCTGCACAAGTGCCCTCTAGTGCTCTGAGCCAAGCAGTGTAGCAGAGCTGCCCAGGTCTTGCTGAGCAATCAGTCAAAAGAAGACACCTGTAGAAGCCTAAACGCATCTGCATTCTATTAAAGTTCCGCTCTCAAGTCCAGCATAAATATCTCACACCTCTAAAACCAATTCATATTACCAAGAACCTCTTGCTCCTGTGATATTTCCACTTTCTACTCAAAAGTTGCTTGAAAATTCTGCCTTACAAATTTAACATTTATTACTGACACTTCGGAATCAAGTGTGCATTCTGGTGGAGCCAGATTCAGTGGTCCGTGTAATGGCTGTACAATGAAACAATGAAGTGTTTCAATACTTTGTGAATAAAGAAGTCTGTGGTAACATGCTGAGAGTAAAATGGGAATTTTTTGATGCTGTCAGATAAAATAGGATATGCAGCATTTGGTGTAACTGCTTCTTTCTTGCTATGTAATGTATAGCCTGGGTGAGGTAGCCATCTCACCATGAAAAAAGACCAAAGTACTCACTGCCTTCTTTGTCTCCATCTTGAAAGACTTGCTTTCAGTAGTCTGAGGTCCCTAAAATCCATGCCAAATTCTGGCACCAGGAGGACCTTTGGCAGAAACTAGCAGGGCAGGAAATATTTGAAGAAACTGGACGTACACAAGTCTGTGGGCCCTAATGGGGATGTACCCATGAGTGCTCAGGGATCTGGCTGATGTCATTCCATGAACACTCTTGACAATTAACAAAATGTTGTGGCAATGGGGGAAGTTCCTGAGGACTGGAAGAATGCAAATGTCACTGCTACCCTCAGGAAGGGCAAGATAGAGAACCCAGTAAAACACAGGCCAGTCTGCCTCAACACCAGCTCCTGGGAAGGTGTTGGAGCAACTGGCCTTACAAAGCATTTCCAAACATCCGAAGGACAGTAAGGTGGCTGGAAATAGCCAGCATGTATTTACATTGAAAAAATGACATGACCAATCTGACAGCTTTCTGAGATGACTGGCTCAGCACACTCAACAATGATGCCTGACTCTGACTGTTCTGGTACGAAATCACTGAGAACTCTCTTGAATCAAGTGTAGAAAAGATGTAGGATTTGTTAATTCAAAGAGACTTGAATTAACAAATCCTAAGCTTCAGGACTAAACTGAAGTCTCCAGCATGGGAGAATGTTGTTTGAGTGTGTCTATCATTGTTTTGCATTCATTCATCAGTAGAGTACCTGCAATAATTTTTGGAAGTAGAAAATTATATCTATACTAAAATTCCTTCTACAAAATCAAGACTTGTGAAAATAAGATTCAGCTGGTATTTCGCTGGAGGAAATAATGACCCGGTTCCAGTACTGCCAAACAAAGTCTGGCAAACGGCATTAAGTAAGCGCACTATGCCATATGACTTGGCAGTCTGATATGCTGTACTTGTACAGTTGGACTAGTTTCTGTTTTTTATCAGCAATTAGCAAGAAGTAGATGAGAAAAATGTGCTTTTCCTGAGGGGAGATATTGTTTTTCCAGTACAGTTTAAATTTCATGAGGACTAAGAAAACAAAACGTTGCTTACAAAATTAGGCAAAAATACAGAATTCTTTGTATGGCTCCTTTTAAACTACTACTGTCATGAGACCTTCACTTAATCAACAGGTACATCAGTCATTCACAACAAGCACGATGCTGCATATAATTTGTACTTCTACTGTCAGAAAGCATTAAGGCTATTGAAGCTTAGACTTCATTGTGAAACACAGATTGCCATATTACGCAAGGAGCAGTAGAAAACTACCAGACCAGAAAGACTCTGCCATCAAAGCAGGCATTTCCACTCTGTCATGGCTTAGTTATTCATTGTCTTTTCAGGCAATGATAAACTCCCTTTCCTTCAATGTGGTAGGAAAATACAACCGATTTTCACCTGAACTCATGTTGTTCTGCTTCCATGCCTCAGATAAAACAGTAAAAACATTTCCATTTGGTTGTTCAGTTATTTCTATTAATTTGGAGTATCTGTGAAAAAGATCACTCTGATTCTACAAGTGACATTTAAACTTCAGGCTCATTTCACAGGTGCCCATCTATGAGAGACTTACTTATAAGTACTTTGGTCTTTGATTTTCTGTTTATGAATTTAAGCTAGCTGGACACTGCTCCAGGGACTTAATACAACATAAAAAAAAGAAAAAATCAGCAAATAAAATATTTGAATGAAAATGGATTTCCAACAGGCTGGAAGGCAGAGTAAAAACTATAAATGTACCTACGTAGCAATATGTTACACAACACTGATGATGAACATGTGCTTATCTACAGTTCAATATAACAAGCTTATTCAGGTGCAAGCAGGTAACTAAAATCTCTCCAGATAGTCTTTAATAAGCTTTCTGCTTCTGAGGTGTTTTTAATGTTAGATAAAAATATATATGATGAGAACAAAGAACATCCCAATATCTTTCTGAAAACCAAACCCAAAACCTCCTCCTCGAACAAGAGAAACTCAAATTTATGAACTTTTAGCTAATTCTGGAGCACAACGCAAACACTAATCAGTTACCTGCTCCCAACACTGTGGTAAAAGTTCAGCTTCTACACGTGTTGGTCCAACATGTCGGGCAAATGCCACGCACCCAGTCAGTATCATCTGTCTGAAAATATAAATGTAAAGCTTTAATCTGTTTATAAATTTTATAATATATAACATATATTCTTTAAGTTAGGAAAAGCACATACTAACAGGCAATAGGTAGTTGTCTGCAGTCAAGATCTCACACCATCCACACTGACTTAAAGACTAAATATTTAATTGAAAGCTACTAATATCCCTGCTCATTGCAGGGTGGGGATTTGCTTACATGACCTTCAAACATCCCTTCCAACCCAAACTATTCTATGATTTTACCTCGTTTTATATTGAGAATGCCTTTTCCAAAATCTTGCAGATCCTCAACTCCATAAACCAGGCTGAGAATCTCTGATTTGGGTATTTCCGATTTTCTAAAGTCTGAGACTGGGAGTCTCTGACTAAATCTCTCACTTAATTCTTAGTACTGAATACTATCATGCAGTAAAAGGATCTAAATTACCTACTACTATCATACCATCAGTATTTCACTGAAGTAATTTGATTTTGTTTAGAAGCATTTGTGAGATTTAATGAACTTTCTTCAGAGCAACCAGCTTATTTCTTTTATGACATAGTTTTGCAACATTCTAACATACAAGTTACTGTCATCTCTCACAAAATACTGGACTTCACTCTTGTGAGAAATCTTCTAAAGCCCACTAAAAAAATGAAAGCAAGTAATGAACTTGTAGGCTCTATGATCATCTGTTATTTGTATTCATATTTTTATACTTTTTTACCTTTCATTAAAGTTCGCAAGAAATCGCCATTGTTCCATCAATTTTATAGGCACAGAGGTGTATATAAAATTTCAGTAAGATTGTACTAAACTGTCATTTGTGATATTTTATTTAATGAGTGTCACTCTTGCTAAGATGTTCTTACTTCTATTTTTCCTGTTGGTAGGATTGGAATAGTACCAACTTTGCATGCAATTCACCAATTCTATTTACCTTTAGAGCCTACATGAATTATTAAATACCCAGTTTCAAATGACAATGCATAGACATGGATTCAATTTCCTCACCTCCTCAGTAAGATTAGTACACCACTCAGAGTTTATTATTATTCCTCTGTCAAATGTAAGCCAGAATTAATTTGTTACCATTTTAGTGTCATGTCTAGACTCCTAAATATTTTCTGTACCAATAGCATCCCCTTAAGGTTGAAAGGCAGAGATTCTGCTAGTAATCTTTTAACCCCTTAGAAAACATACTCCATCAAAAAGACTCACTCACTTTAAGAATTTTTTAGGAGAAAGATCCTATCGAAAAGTTGGTTTTTTTTTTATCCCAGTATTCTTTATGCCAACAATCAGAGCAAGCTCTTTTGCATTGTATGTGTTTGGGTTTTTTACCTCTCTACCACATTCAGAGAACTAGGCCTTTGATTAAGGTAAAAAGTGGGGAGAAAACAAAAATGATTAGATAAGTCTCAAGAAATCAACAGCTGATACCAATATGGAGACAAAAGCCTGTGGTAATTCTCAGATCTACTGCAAACAAAATAGGCATTCGAATTACCGTCTTTGGTTCTGTACACTGCACCTAATCACAGAATGGGGCAAAAGAATATATATATTTAAGACATTAGAAAATAGCAGAACACAATAATCACTTGAAGTTTTCTGCATTATAAGTGGGATAAACCAAAATATTTTTCCTTAAATAAAATCTTTTTTAAAAAGTTCCATGAAATCTCAGAATTAAGTCAGATTTCTTTTTGCCCTGCCTACCAAGATGAGAATTTGAAGATATTTCAAAAATATTTTAAAATAAGATTTTAAATATTTTACTGCAACCATTTTAACAGCATATGATAACAGTTAGCTTTTCAGGGAAAGGAAAGTTGTAAGGATCTGAATAAGAGGTGATTGAAGCAATGTTTTAATCTAGAGACAAACATTAATCTCACTTCTTCAGAACTCCTAGCCTCCAAAACTAACAAAATTAGTACAAAAAGGAGGTTATACGAACACATTTTTGTTCCTTTGCAGAATAGAATCTGATAGGCATTTTTAAAAGTTGAGCGGGACATTAATGAGCAAAGCCATGAGGATACAAGTGGCCTTGTTAAATATCATATTAGTGTACAAGACTACAGAAATATGCCAAGCACAAAAAAGCATCTCCCATGGGCAAGAGGTATAACCCAGGCTTTCTGCATAACTGTTAACATACTTCAGATACTTGACATTGTAAAACAAAATACATCTTTTTATGGGTTCATTCTTAGAAATGCAATGTCACATTTCAGTCTCTTGCATTTAGCAAATTAAAAATGTCAACTAATCAGCTGCTACATCAAGGTACAATGTAGTAGGCCTGTACAGTATAGCAGAAGGTAAACAAGTAACAAGAGATATTTAACATCATTGTTCTGGTGACTAAACCTGAATGTCTTTGCTCACTTCATATTGCACAAGACTGCTAAAATATTATTTAAATGTATTTAGATAAAAACAAAGCATGCATAATACACTTCCATACAAATCTATAAATATAACTCCCCTTAAACTCTGAAAAGGTATGTTCTTTAATTACTATCCAGAATATCTTTTATTTCATGGAATTTTAACTGGTTTTCCATCAGGTTATGGCACCTTTAAAAGCAATTATTATTTCTATGTGTGCAAATGTATATTATGTATATGCATGCTTTGTCCTAGAGTTTATGGCAGACTATTTTTCCCAGTTTTCTCACAGAAACAATTTATTTTTATAAATAAATGTCTAAATCACAACAAAAATTGAACAAATTCAAGGAAAAAAAGCTTCTTCTTTCTTAACTGCTGGAAAAGACACACCTAATGCACCCATAGGGGGATATGAAAAGTCTACTTGATAGGCCACCAATCCTGTAAAAAATTAATCACAAGAGACTCCAAGTGACATGCAATATCCTTCCCCTTCAACCACAAATTACTTTAGCATCTCAATCCACATGGGACATTTAAAACATTTCAGAAGCAGATTTCTAACAACTCTGAAGTACAACCAAGACTGCATCTTTTCGTAATTTCCATCTGCATGGTGCCACTATGCTACAAGTTGCTTTTGTTTATTTAAGCTTTTTTTTTTGTCTCCAAAGCCATGGCTTTCAATTATACCTATTCTCTAAATTTTATCATGGGAATGGTTTAGAAAGATGCCTCAACACTTCAGGTTGGAGAGTTTCCAAAAGAAATGCTTTCCACCTATTTCACAAAGCCTGTTTCGTCTGAAGACAGCCTAAAGCAACAATAGATAGAGATGCTTTCCAAAACATCACTAATGAAAATAATGGAAGAGGTACAGATCAAACGTGATCTGTAAGAGTTAAGAGAAGGAAACATACCAGCTTGGGTACTGTCTTTCAACCTTAAGGATATTCTCATCAAGACCAGTACAAAGTCAGATTTCCTGAGCACTACGGAATAATTAAATTTATAGAACAAAAGGTGTAATTTGTTTTAGAAGCTTAACCAAAATGAAAGAAAGTCCTTAACACTTGTCAGACTTAGATGACTGCTACATTCTTCTGAATTTTTATTGCTACCATAGTAATGAGCCATACATAGGAAGAGCACTATTTTCCCCAAAGAAATGTGGTGGTTATCTGAACAAACATGTAGATCACTAAGACAAGTTTAAAAAAAAAAAAACAACCTGTTTTGATTTTTACATCAACCAGCGCTAAGAATTACGATGTTAAAGATCATTTTAACAAAACAATTTAAATTCATCTTTAAATAGAAAAAGGAACTGAAATTACACTGTAGCTTACAAGCACATTCTTACATTTCAGTAACTAGGTCATGGAAATGGAGAGTCCTGAACTTGGCATAAATTTGTCAACACCATATAAGCAAAACATCAGCTTAAACAAAACTTGTTTAATACCACTCAATAATATCCAATTTTTACTAGTTCTGCTGCTTGCACAGAGAAAGAAGTTCCTGCTTGTCCCATATCACACAAGTGCAAACACACCTTTGCTCATCGTCTGGTCGTTTGATCAAATTGAACAGTATGTGCAGAAGCTGATCTCTCTCTTTGGGTTCAGGATGGAGGCAGGCTGTACACAGTATGAGTGGGATCAATTCCTAAAAAGTTGTGGGTAGGGGAAAACCAAACAAAGTAAAATTGCTTTGGGCATACATTCATTTACTGCAAAAGAAACTAAGAAGATAAAGGTAAAATCACATTACATCAAAACAGTTAGAAAAGATACTTTGTGGAGTCGTGATAGCTTATGAAGTGACTTGAGGAAAGTGAAGGTCTACAAAAGTAAGAATTATTTTCCTGCTAGGAAAAATCAGGGAAGAATCAGCACATAATATGAAAAGCTCTGCAAAGATTACAATTAACATGCAGGTCACCTGTAACCAAAATTAGAGGACAACCATGGTTTCAATTGTTTTCACTACCTACTGAACTGAAGCTCCACAGACAACTATGGAATAAAGCTCCTATGAAAAAATGCCATAGAGTTAAAGATTAAAATTTCCAATTAAGCATCCACACAGTTTTGTGCACAAGCTTGAAAAAATAAAGACTGAGAAACATACATTGGTAAAGGTGACTGCAGACAGATTTTGTGTTGACTGACAATTATCTGATTTTCGTAAAGGTTCTATGATTTTTTTTTCCCATACAAAAGTGATCTCTGAAGCTCAATTTTCTTTCTGGAGCAATTAAAATCCCTTAAAGGAACAAATTACAAAGAAAATGCTGTGTAACACAGAGACAAAATATAAGGATCTTCATAGTAAAGGCCTCCTCCTTTCTAAATATGCCTACAAAGCTCATGGTATTCATTCCCAGAAGAAACAAATGTTTCTAGAACATTGTCTGGAAGTCCCTTCTCTTGACCTTGTTAATGTGAGCTTTTACTCCAAATGAATTTGGAAGCCAGACAGTTTTTAAGTGATTTAATATCTTAGGGACAGAAACATCACACTGGGAGGTCAGGAAAAAAAGAACAAGAAAAACCTCAGTGTCTGGAAAAAAACATGGGCAAGTAATCTGGAGATTACCTTGCACACCTGCTCTATACTTTGGAGTAATTTTCAGCAGAAAGGCTTTTTGTGAATTATTAAGTTGTGACAAATAAGCAGGTAACAGTGTGAAAAACATCTCATGTTAGTAGGAAAAATTATACAAAACCTGGAAAAAATCTGTGGTTGTTTAAAATTACTTTGCAGGAAGGTGCAAATTTCTTCTTGCAGATATTCAAAGAGACTTAATCAAGGTGTTCTTGTGGTCTTGTGGACCTGTGGAAGCACCACTGACAACATCCTCACTGCTCAACCTGTATTTTCCTAAACAGCTCTATTTATATTAAACATAGAACAAGACTCAATTTTAGAGTGGTGCCTAAACTAGTCAACTCCTGACCAGCTTTTTTTCTTCTTTTTTCCTTTTTCATTTTACAAGAATTCTATTCGATGTGCTGTTTTCCATCTCCAAAGATGACCACGACACAACCTAAACTGTATTTTAACATTCTGAGATTCTGGAAGATATATTGGCAATATTTAACTGAATTATGATACAGATTGGGAATTTATGACAGAGGACACAACATGGAAATATACTATCATTTAAAAAAAAAACCTAAAAGGAGAGGAGAAATGAAAAATAAATTTTAATACTTTGAACATTTCCATTTTTTAAATACTTTTAAGAGTAACTGGGGTTGTTTTGAAATAAGTGTAGCACAACACAACATAAACTGAAGACCTGCATTAAAGAAACTTTATAAATTAAATTGCATGAAGAACTAAATAGCTTTCTTCAGCTGAGAGCTTCTTTCCCTCTAGAATCTGCATGTTAGATCTCATTATTTTTGGTTACTTAAGATTTTTGTCCATTTAAAGTTATAAGAAATCAGAAGGTTTAACTTATTTAACTTATTTTTTGGGACTGGATAGAATTTTCTCTCCTGCAAATGCTGCTTTAATTCAAAAAGACTTGAAAGAATATTATTAAAATAATACCTGCCTCAACACCACTCTAAATACCACTACTTATACATTAAACTAAAATCTTTTAAATAGGAAATCTGATTGCAATTTGTAGATACAGAACAAAATTACTACCATAAGGAATAAAGCTCACTTAAAAACTTAAAGCTAAATATACATCTGTTACTTTAGTGAAATCTAACTTTCTGAAATCTACTCTAAATTCACATAATTCAACTGCTCTTGCACGTATTTTTAAATACTCCTATGAAAAACTTTACAAAGAATATACTCCATGAAATGGGACATTTATGGGACTTTTGTTTCATCTGTTGAAACTAACTCATTGATTTCACTTCCTTAGTAGTTTGAGTACCTACTCAAAAATCTCAACTGCTTACTCAGAACTACTGCTAGATTTTAAAGCAGTATCATGAGGTGAGGTTTTTTAAGCTTCTTATGGAATTTAAGGAATTTAACATTGTCTTTCTTCAGCTGAGTCTGTGTAGAAAGAAAACACCTGAGAATAGTCACCTAGAAAGTACTGCCTTGTGTCTGCAAGGCTAATGAGTAACCTAACAGCATTGACATGGGGCAGATACAAGGCTGGTTCTTTACCTTGCAGAAAGCTGGTAATTATAGCTGACGGAATTAGCTGTATTTTCTCGTCCATTGGTCACATTCTCTCATGCATACTATGGGAGAAGAGAGTGTTCTCTGCATCGCTGCATCAGGGCTTCTACAGTTCCTTCTATTAACGGGAGTGGAGAAACAATGAGAAGTCTTGAACAGTGTTTTCTGTACTCCCTAAAGCCCTGAGGGACAGGAAGGTAAAACTGGAAGCAAAGGGGACTGTGGCACAAGAAGAACAAAACTTCTCTACAGAGGGACAAAACAGGTCAAGTGAAGTCTCCCAAAGACTTGTGAGGGGCAGATTCTTCTCAGGACATTCAGGAGCATTAAGAACAAAAACCAACCTACAGGTAGGTTTGAGCTCATTTCTTCCTGTTGCTAAGGGTCATGCCTTTGAGGTAGATTTGTTTTACAAATCTCAGATTTTTCATTCTTGAAACCAGCAGAGAAGCTACAGAAAGTAGCAATTTTCCAATAAAACACGGTATGATTACTATTTGGCTGTTTAGATTCAAGAGAAAAGTTCACAACATGGTTGTGGAGACTCTATAGAATTATTAATAAGCAAGGAGTGGACTTCCAGTGCTATCTGAAACACTCTGCATTCCATGGGAAGGAATACCACTTGTGCTGACAGTCATAAAGCAAGAACCTAAGTTTCAAAAAAACCCAACAACTCTCCCTCTATTTAATTTGGCATCCTTCCTAAACATCCTGTTCATCCTCAAGTCCTTTTCTCTTTTGCCTTTGAGTTCAGAATGTAAGTTTTGATGGTTCGTGTCAAAGTTAGTTAACAGGAGTGACTAGTGACTCATGACCATAGCAAGAAGAGTGACTTCCAAAGCTTTGATACTGTTTTCCCATTAGATTCCAAGCAGACTGACATCATAACATTGTTGGCACTTGCAGCTTGATGCAATAAAACATTATGTGTCATAGGTCCCACCTCAACTAGTGAAAAGCCAAATTCATATCTGAGGCAGTTCATACCTGTAAGCTACCCAGATGCAGAACGGAGAAAAAGAAGTTATTTTGGTTTTACTGTGAGAGCAGCTACATACAGGTGACTGACAGACAATGCTCTGAGGCTGACCTAACACACTGCACAGGAGAACTGAAACAGCCTATCTTCCCTCTGCTCTACTGTGTAACTCTCCATGTAGATCTCTCCAAAGAAAAACTCAGATTTTTATCACCATAGTATCTCTGGACAACTTCTTCCTAACTTACAACAACTTCTTCCATTATCTTTGAAAGGGATTCACTATTTGAGTTAAGTTATCAATAAAGGCAACGTTTACATGGGCACAAGGAATAGCTCTCTCTTTGTTACGGTCAAAGGAACATGGCTTTTTAACAGAAATTAGTACCATCTAAACTATATGCCTACATATTAAAAGTATTACAACTAAATATCAAACTTTGGGTTTTTTAAAGTGCATCATATAGTGAGCATCTCAGAAGGTAGCAAGGAATTTTCTGTCAGTGTTGTTTCCATCACTATAACAATGTTTTGCTAAAGATTCCAACAAGTCTTCCACATCTTATTGCTCTCGCTAATAATTACTGTCCTCTTGTTGGAGTGTTCATAAGCAAAATAATTATCTCAAAGAATAAATTTAACTAGTGTTAAGTGTCAAGACTGGTTACTTCAGTAGGTTCAAAAAATAATATTTTTATTACTCCAAATAATTATTGTATTAATATTGCAGGCAACAATATATAAACCAGCATGACATGATCAATGTTAATAATGTGTGCCTTTTAATTTTCTTTAATAGTCAATGCTTATATTGTGAATCAATGCTGTGTTAAAATTATTCTGTAACTTAGCCTCTGACAAGTAAATAATATTGTCTACCACTGAAATAGCTGCAGGTATCAACAAACCACTGATAGGGACTGTCTTGGGCAAGAATGTATTTGAAGTTCCAAATTCAGTATTTTAGTTTTAAAATGAAAAAAAATATTTAATCATAGGATTAACACATGACTCAAAACTTTGTGCTACTAATCTTACCAATATTAAAATCACAGCTCTCATCACCTCTCATGGGTGAGACTATTATTCCAGGATCCAAAGTAAGCCTCTCAGAGATCCAAAAGGGATGCTTTTACATAAGAATCAATGGTAGGGCGTGGGTGTGAAAAAACTTTGTACTTCTTTGTCTGTATCTACTGTTTATTTGAAAACACACATACAAAAGTTTGTGATACAGCAAAAGCTGGCAATTCAATTCACAAACATCAAGTTCAACTCTCTGCATCCACGAACTATCTAAGCTTTACAGACAAAGTGTTGAAAGACATCGGCTTTCAGACTAGAGATGAAAAGGATACTCTATGAGACTGAGCTATTTTACTCTAAGGAAACTGCACCAGGCCCTCCTATCAAGGAGAAGGGAACTAAAGGACTTAAAAATGGTTATGTCTCATGTTTCTGGAGCACCCTCACCCCCCGAACAGATCTGCAAGCCAAAACCAACATTGCATGTATACCAGAAAAGGATCAGCAAACAGGCTGTGATCAACACTACTCCTGTTTTTTAGAAACATAATCTATAGAACTCTACTGCAATCTAAGTTTTATAGAGTAAGAAAGTATTATAATTGTTCATTTAGATTTCTTTATTTTCCCCTATAATGTGAAATTAAAGTGGTCATCTAGAAGATATTGACAATTGACAATTTTCATGCCCAGCAATTCAGGTTTATGTACCTTTATCTATATCCAACCATAACGAAATCTGCTAGACACAATCCCTGGAAGCAAACAATTAAGTATACTGCCAAGATCTGACACAGTCTCCTTTTGCATTTCTTTAGCAAAGCCAGTATTTTATGGCTTTTAAAGCACAGGACTGAGATGAAAATTTATAGTAAGATACTCAATTCTACTGTGTTTTAAGAGACATGCCAGAGAATTAAAGTGCCTTGGTGATATTTATGTGCAGTTACCGCACATTAATGTGATTACTTTCAATCTACAGTGGAGATCTAGTGGAGTTGAGAATGGCATCAATTCAGAGCCTGAAGTTTTAACATTATCTTTGCTTCAACTTTACAAACAAATAAAAGCAAAACTCTATTTTTAACATGTTGAACTCTCTATAAATAACAGTTTCTCGGTATAACCATTAAGTGGGGCATATTCAGTAGACCACTACTATAATGATTTCGCTAAGTTTGCATAACACAAAAGAAGTTAAAGACTAACTTCTTTTAATATATGGGTGAGATGAACGATGTAAATAATTAAATAAAAGTGCTGATTGAGAACAAGAATAATAAGATATTAAGCAAAAAGTTTACTCTGGGCCAAACTCCATTAAAGCATTATATATGGCAGAGTATGGAAGTTGTACATACAAACAAGGTTACTCTTGTTTCCTGGCAAAAAACCATTGACTTTTACACCTTAGAAAGTGTGAAAAATGAGTTTTGCACTGATTAGCTATTACAAAAATTTTAAAAGATGGCTTCTCTCTAATTACATTTTAGCCAAAGGATTGTTTCTATGTTAACATCTGTTAACAAATAGAAGGTGGCTGATTTTACTGTTGTGATTTTTTGATTGGTAATGTATTTTAAGAAGTAAAAGGACAACTGAGAAAGCAGATTCTAATGTAGATCAATTTTTATGAACCCAAGCTGCTCATTTTCAAGAAGTATTATCACAGACTGCATCCCAAACAATGGGCTATTTTTTAAGTATTGGTTTTTAGCATTTTGTTACTGGTCATTCCACTTAACTGTTACTTGGATTGCAACATCTCCTTTATTTGTGATTGCATTTATATACAAATCTAAATATTGAAGTACATATTTTCGGGGAGTTAAGATAACCTAGATGCTTGAGATGAAAACAAAATTAAATGTATATGTTGTTACATAATTTTGATGATTATGAATTGCTTAGACACAATTTTTCTGTATGATGCATTACTGATTTTACACAGTTGAACTGCTTTTTTAGAAACAATTAAAATTATCTCCTCAGCTACCCTACTCAATAATGTGTCTTTCCTTCTTTGTTACCCTTCATTGGAACCTAAACTACAGACACTGAAGAACAATTAAAGTTGCACCAATACACAAAAATAAATAATTTCAGAAATGTCAACTATAATATTTGCCAGAACACTTACTGGTACTGTATCAGGCAGGCTGCTACTGACCTTATGCTTAAAAGCATAGGAAAAATGATTTCTGAATCTCTGCTAAAGGACAATAACTACTGAGAAATTGTCAGTCTCGGCAAACTCAGTTTCTCCGAAATGAAGATGCATAGCATGTAATTTTCAGCTTAAGATTTTGCAAGCAATTTCAACATGAGGGATGTTTCAAGAACAAAGACATTTCAGGGAGTCATCAAAAATTATGTTTAACTCTCATCCTAATACATTAATAGTGTAAGATCTTAAATAGTACCATTCTTGTTATTTGAGAACAGACTGGCGAGAACTTTGCATTGTGATCTGAACCTGTTACACACCTTTCTCAAATTAGTGATCTTTAGGTATATTTTTACACCACTTCTCTGTGCAAAAGTCTCATTATAAGGTTGTTTTTGAACAAGACTCAAAGATATACCTTGTTGAAGACAGCCTAGTTCTTAGGTTAGCTTCCCATAATTGGATTAGGATAAATACTGACAGACAGTCTACCCAACTTTTCCTTTAAGTTCCATGACTATATCAGAAAGAACATTAAAATAGTTATAGCAAAAGGTGGCAGGGAACTAAAAGAAGGTATTTTAAAAACAAATTTCAATTATTGAAACATTAAGCATCCCATGTAATCCAATTACTCAATTGTCATTTGCAGCTTTTTCAATTAAACTGAAGCAGATAATTTAAGGCAAAAATACATGTAATCAAATGTAATTTCCACTGTAAAACAGCCTAGAAAGGAACCAAGTAGGAAACAGACTAAAAGGTCACAAAAATATTCAATACATTACACAGATTATGCTAAAAGCTGTGAAAAGGAGCCAAAATACCACATCCTGCCAAGCAGAAGGAAGGAAAGGAATAAATAAGAAATCAGAAATTAAGCACTGATCCAGGAACATTCACAGAATTATTGTCAAAGACAGAAGCATGTCCAGAGCACCCAGTTAACACCCCCAACCCCCTCAAAAATAAAGCCTTTTATGAATTTTCAAAACACAGCACATATCTCAAGTTCACTGTGTTAGCTGCTGATAATTACTTGTATGATATAAAATTTTAGATTACAGGATCAGTACAAATTTCTTGAGGAACTTTCAAAGCCTTAAAATGAATTTTTGCAAAACACATGACTAAGTCTACCATACTGTAGGTCCCGTCAACAAGGACTAAAACTTGCTCAACAAGATATGCTACTTCAAACCCTTTATTTCAGTGTTAACTATAAGGACACTGAATTTTTTGTTTGATATCTCTTCAGTTTCTGGGGTTTTTTTTACATGTTTGGTAATGTGAAATATATACACAAAGCAAAACAAAACCAGTCACCTTTTTCCTTCCTTTTGTATGCTATATAGCATAAATTTATTATGCAAACCATCACCTTCAGTTACATTCAAAATACACATCATACGTTCATAATTTTTAGTCATTCTCATTTTAAAGTTAAGGAAAACATATAAACAAGATTGCTGATTTCCTTATGAAGGGGTATTTTTGATGAACCTTTACTTGGCTGATACATGGAGCTTCCAAGAAAAGACACTAAAATAATTTGTTTGCTGAAAATTATTTTTGTTGAAGTACGTAGTGCTGCAAAAGAATCTGAACATTATTCCTTTTTTAAACTGATAGACAAAATAAACCAAACAATGTTTGAACTTACAGCCCCTGTTTTCACAATGCACATTGATATGGTCTTCCCTAACAAAAACACTTGTGCTACCACAAACAGATGGACCTACAGTAACAGTCTTGCTGAATGCTAATGGGAGCCTTAAGCAGAGGAAGGAATATTAGGATACCATGCAGGTTTACTGAACTCACCTGACAGAGGTGTAAAACCATTTTCTAGGAGCAGAGATGCATGCACAAAAGTAAGAACATGATTGCAAGTAACAGACTTTCATGAAATTAGACACATCTTCAAAATGAACAACAATATATCGTGATAAAAATAAAATCTGAAATTTCAGGGGTCCTCACCTCTCGCTTTGCAAGCAGCACATTAGGAACAATATGAGGCAGGCAGCGTCCCAACATTAACATGACACTTTTCTCACTGTCTGCAATCCGAGATACCTAGAAAACCAAGTTGCTTGTTTGCTTTTTTTAGAAGCACAGGAACAGAAAAATACCATTTGAAAAGAATAATAAAAACTGCAGCAGGTTGATCACTTACCAGAAAAGTATTTAATTTATTCCCATACATTAAGCTGTAAGTTTTTGATGTGTCAGCATTTAAAAGCATGAATCTACTTGTAGAGACTCAAAAGTTCCCAGTAATTACACCTCTATCACTAGGTTTCATATTTAGCATAAAATCTGAGAACATATCTTTATTTCTTAACTTTCATGCACATAGATTCATCCTTCCATGTCTTGTTTCAAAGCAATTATTGCTTGTTTAACTATTGCTGCCATGCAAAATGAAGGCTCTTTTAGTTTATGTCAACTGGAAATATACCTCTGATCCCAAACGGCTGTCTGCTGACATCCGACAGAAAGACAGTAGCGCTTGATGGAAAGCTGGTGACAATTTCCTGAAATAGCATCAAAAAGGGAGAGGGGGAAGAAAGCATAAATCAGAAAGGTGATAAAGCGAGTCCTTTTACTCTGGTTTAATCAACTAGGTAAAATGACACCCAGAAAGCATGTTTAAGTGATTCATACTACAGAAGTTTTAAAATTATCTTTGACTTTTAGGGTGTTTAGTTTGTAGCAAGAAAAAACCCAGAGTGTCCTAATTAAGAAGTTACTTTTAGTTCCAAAAAATGTAACATCTTTCAAGCTGCTGCACAGACAAAAATAGGACTAAAGCATGAAGAAAAGGAAGCTTAGGCAATACAAGAGGAAGCATACAATTATGCAAACGGGGTGGGGGGGCACAGAAATCACATGAAACAATGTTTTTGCTTAATGCTCTGATTCTGCAAATTGCATAAAAGCATTTGAGTAGTCAGTCAATTTATGAGCTTCAGGATTAAATAGAGTTTGCTCAACTGCCACTTTGGGATCTAACTTTGGATTCAAATGCTGCCAGAACCTCAAAATCAATCTTAAACTGCTAAGTCCTCATACAGGGTGCATCCGCACAAGCACTGCCTCATGGCCACATCCAGCACCAGCCAATGCAGCCAAGCTACTCAAAGCCTTAAGCATCCATATCAAACCCTGATAAAAGCTTCAAAACAGCCATATCTGAAGAGGGTAATTTGCAGAAATGTTCTCAGAAAACAATTACTGAACACTACATCAAACAGGCAAGCAGCAGCACCCTATTTTTCCCAGTAATGACAACTTCCTCTGCCTTATCTGAGGCCTTGTACTTAGATGCTAATCTAACACTGCTTCATCCACTATGTTTAAAGAAGAAAGACAACATTTGTCTTCCAAAATATGCACAGAAAGCATCTCACACATTTCCATCATCTGCCGTTTGAGTCCTCTAATGACACTGAGAGGAGGCAACTCCTATTTTTTATGTAGAAATTGGTAACACCTTTGAACACTCAAAAATACACACGAGCACACAAAATTCAACACACAAACGATTACGTGCATGGACATACATTTTATCTAATAGATTGAAACATAATACTTCTTACAGTAAGTACACCATCATTCACCCTTTTCTAACTGAAAAAACCCATTAAGAATCAAAGCTCTTACTTAAAATTACTTAAACTAATTCAAGAGCACATCAATAAATACACCAGTTTTCCTCTTCTCACTATTTAGAAAATTATGATAAATAAGATGTTTTATTTTTTGTTTAAATATTTTTTTTCTTAATAGTACGGATTTTTGAAGTACATTTTAAATTTTAATGAAGGAAGCTTGTTTTAATTCTATTCAGCTTGGTTTCGTGCAAGGTTCACTTTAGAAAAGTTATTAAACTACTTAGATGGTAGCTAGTTGTAAAAGACCTCTTTCACAATATGTTAGTCCTTATGCTGTAAAATATTCTTGAGTGACAGATTTACAGACTCTACTCAAGACTGTAGAGTTTTTTTACACTGGGTGAACATAAGCAAGCATTGCAAAGCAGCAGCTTAACAGAGGCAAGGCCCTGGCCAGCCCTTTGCCCTGGCTGTCCTTCAACCTGGCATTCATTCTACAGAAAATCAGATCCTTTCCCACTTGGAATCCTAATTAAAATCCTACATAAGGGCAAAGTTCCATCCCCACTTTGCAGAGAATGAAAAGTAAGTATGACAATATGTCACTGAATTTCCCTGTGGGTTAAATAAGAGCAAGCTCTGGGCAGCGTGGATCCTCTTACAATTGCTGGCTATACTTGGAGTCCAGAAAGCTTCTCCTTAATGAAATCTAACAAAATCCTTGATGGCTATGCTGGACAAAACTGATGAAAGACCAAGGCCTCTTGCACACAGGTCAGTGGCAAGTCTCTTCAAGGGCCAACAGATGTAAGTACTGAAGATGCCCATACATAAGAACGTACAATGAATAAAAACTCCAAGCACTACTATTCTATTCTATGTAACTCTGGGACAAAAGAGTCAAATCATTCAAAAAGCTAGGACTGCTATATACAGAAAACACCTTGTATTTGATGCAAATTATCACACAACTCAAATTAGTTGAATAAACACATGTGGTGCAGTCTATTTAAACCACTGCCAGTGCTTTGCACTGCCATCTGCTAACTGAGGCATTTTTCCAATGATGGCCATGTCCTCATTTGCCAGCATGCATGCACAGCTGCTCTGAGTGCAGTCACACAAGGCAGGCTCACTTCCCCTTCTCTCTTCCCATCTGGGCAAGATTTATGCCAAGAAAACACTCTATAGATACAGTAGTAATGATCTTGCCTTTTAGGATAGAGTCTTAAGTTTTAAACCTGCTTAGTACATTCTGAATAAATGATAGTAATTGTTGTCTATGAATAAACCTGGATTGAAATCAATAAATATCCAGCATTTACATTGTGCTGCTTCTCCCACAGATCTCAAAACATTTCACAAACAATCTATTTTCTTAGTGAAAAAAATTACTGCATTATTACAAACCTAGGGCATAATCCAGGAAGAAAATTTAGTACTAGATACTGGTCTATAAAACACTGTATCAAATATGCTTTCCTTTGACCCTTTGCTGACATATTAAGCCCAAAGCAGAGTACAAAAATAGATACATATTACATATGCATTATTTATTTCTGCAGTGAACTGCATTTGAGGGGACTTGTGAATTTAACTCAATGAGGATTCATGGCTTCATGGAACTACTTTTCAAATAAATCTATGTGCAGTTAAAGTTAAAACAACTGTGAGCAGCAGAACAAATGCTGTTTTTCTAGTCTCTTCTGTCATAAATTCTACTGGAAATACACAGTTCATTCCTTCCTCAGTGATTTAATCCTATTTTGATATACACCCTCACTATCCTCAAACCATCAACCTAATATTCATGCACTTAATGCCATCCAGCACTCACCATTAATCTGAGCAAGAAGAAACTTGCAATAAGCCAAATGAAAGTAGGTAGACAAGTATATAGCAATCAATGCACAACAGCTCAAAGTTTTGATTACTACATAGTCTAGATTTTTAGCTAGGATATGAAAGAAACTTTAAAAGAAAAAATCTGGAAAGCTTAAACCAAACCACTGACCATTCTCCAGAAAAATCTAAGCTGTTTTACTTTCCTGTTAAACACTAGTATAGTCAACTAAGAGAGAAGAAATTTGTTATGAGACTCCAAAGTATTACATTCAGAAATCAGAAATCTTTCCTCCTGTCCAATTCTAAAAATTAAGATCTCACTGAAAAAGCAGTCCTGATCCTAGAAGTCAGTGCAAGAACTACGGAAAATCCAGAAAAAGCAGGATTGTAAGGGTTTGCAAGAAATTGTAATTACTAGCAGGGTTAGCAAATCTTTTTCGGGTGTTCCTTTTCTCCCCCCNCCCCCCCCCCCCCCCCCCCTTGCATTTATTTTTCCATCTGCACAGAATGTCACACAGATTTCTACTTTGTATTTTCAGATGGAAAGATAATTCTAGAAACAAATTACAGTATCAACACCAGCAAAAGCTCGCTGAGGGAGAAAAGACCCAGCAGGATGGCTGCCTGCTTCCCTAGGAACAGCAACAGTAAGATCATTAAGTGAGCTACTTGCATATCTTTGTACAAAGTGGTAACAATTACAAGTTGTACATATCCTCATTATGTCTGTGGTCAGTGTTACTCCTGATGACTAGAGTGGCTTATCTATCACTTAATGAACAAATCACTTCTCCTTTTCACTATAAAAACACTTGTACAGGTTGAAAGGGCTTTCTCAAGAACACTTATAAGCACAAACTCAGTCCCCAAGTAGTAACACAACGTGAATATCCTAATTTAGTCAAAAGAATCATAGCTACCCAGTGAAGGCTTGCCCCAAAATCAAAACTCAAAAAAGCAGTATGCCATTAGATACCTCTCTGATAATTACAAAATAAGCAAAATAAGTAAAAGAAAAACAGTACTGCTCTCTAGGAGAGTTATACACATCTAAACAGAAACAGTAAAAAATGTTCCAAACAACTCTTCAAGTAGAAGAGAATTATGAAATTAAAACTTAAAAGAGAATGGAACTCTCTTGTCTTCCCATTCACTATTATGATTTTACCTATTGTTTTTTGCTGCAACAAACAGGGCTGGGTTTAGAAACAAGTAGAAAATTAAAATAATTTCTGAAACTTAATACTAAAACTGTAGGTTTGTCATATGTACTCCTTCCAAAAGAGATTAGGAACAATATAAAAATATCAGCACAGTACCTTAGAGGTATATTAACTCTTTTATTTGCCTTCAAAACACAAATGATGGATTCATTTGGCAGAATTTCTCTGTTAGAAAAATATCTACTCACTTTACAAGGATTTTTAATAATAGCACGCAATTTACAACTTATCACTAACCTATTAGGTTTATCAAAGTGGACTGCAGTTTTAGATGACGGAGCACGTGAGGACAGTTTCTCTGTCTCTTTAGAGGGCACAGAATTTAGCATATCATCTTTAGAAGTCCTTGAATCCACTTCAGCTGATAAAGCAAGGCTTGTTTCCTCAATGTTTCCATGTTTACTGTCATTCTCAGAGCTTTTGATATCCAAGTACCGTCCATTGTCCTCTGAGACTGTGAGAGGCACTTGTTTTAAAGAAGGATGGGGAGCTACACCATAAACAGTTGACACAGAAAAGTTTTCATTCTTGAGAAGATCTATTTCACTGAAAAAGCAAAATATGAAATATTTTTGTAGCTTTCATGCAAATGCTGTTCAAATCACACCACTGCAGCACAGAAATAAAGACAACATATTTAAGAGCTCAACATACTCTTCAGTTCCTGTATGTTTAAGAATTCCTATAACAGAAATAGCTTTCATCACACAAACTGTTCAAATAAGCACTAGTTTCATTGAGCACTTTAGTAAATAATAAGTAGCAGGAAAAATGTTGCACTCTGAATGAGTGAATCAATGAAACAAGTGAGTAACAACAGTTTTATCTCCTTCTGGCTGAAATCTGAGCACTGAGACACAAATTGTCACAAGACAGAACACTACCTAGGATGCAAAACATAAAATACTACAGTGGTAAATCAATATGTTCTATCCTATCTGGCTTTGAAATGGTAACTATGCAAGTCAATAAAGCCACTTAAAATTTATGCACTTTCCCACACACTGCATTAGCTGCATTAAGAGGAATGCTACCTTATGACTTACAGAATGATATGTTTTGACCAAACTTTTAAGTATCTTTTTTTTTTTCTTTTCTGTTATTAAAGATATCATCATGTCTACTAGCCTTGCTCTTCAGAAAGAAAAACTGTGTTGACATAAGATGTTAAAACAAGCATCTTTCTGACAGTGTTTGCAAGCTGTGCACGCTAAGGAGTGAAATAAAGCTAATTGAAGAAAAAACCTATGTAAAACAGATCAGAAGCGATTGTTTTCAAAGAAATAAAGAAGTTACATTGAAAGAACAAAATTGGTTACAAAATGAAATTGTATAGGTAATATAGGGAAATAGTCAGTTTGAAGTCTCTTCCTTTTTCTAAATCAAATACTGTGTATTGAAAAGGAAAGACTGCCCTGCCCTGAAGAATTCCCAGTAATTTCCTATACCTAAGTTATGGTTCCATATATGTGTTAGAAAAACATTGAAAAATCATCCAACATTTATCAAGAGTCAAGTAGGTTGATAAGAACATACCTTTCAAGTCTTTGGATTTGTTCCATCAAAGACCATTTCTCACTGTTTAACACACTAATTTGATCTTCTAATTTTTGCACTATTAAACATTGCTAAACACAAGACAGAAACAGAAGAGTTTAGTACAATAAAGTTAAGCAGCACATCAAACAGCTGTAACATTTCTTCTGTAGTCTTACTTCTATTGACTGTGGTGCTGTTTCAAACACAGGGACGGTCCCAAGTATAGGAGTATCAGCCTCTAACTCATCATCTTCCACACCAACTGAGGCGTCCACCACATCTCTTGCAGCCACATGATGGTTTCCAAAGTCACGGTAGAGTTGTAACAGGTCAGGAGGCTTTGGAATGTTTAATCCTACATCATCCCAAAGTTCAAAATCCTTCAAAAGAATGAAAGAAACTAAAGCATACAATATACTTCCTTTTCTTTTCTTTTCTTTTCTCTTCCTCATTTGACCACAGGTGATGCAATAGTAAAATAATCACATCAAGACTGCATTGTAGTAAATCAGATAGAAGCTTAGCTCAGCAAGAAACAATAGTAGAGGAAGGATTCACTTCGTGAACCAAAGCAGTTTCACTGTAAAGGCAGCTCTAGGTAACATACTAGAGAGACTACCTTTCCAACCACATAGGTTATTTTTTTTTTATTGCTAAGACATGAACACTTTTTAGAATCAGAAATAATATTGCTCAAATTGTAGCAGAAGCCAATGCAGTTGATACAAGGCAGAAATATTGGTTTTGTTCCCATTTCACTCACAAGTGCAGGTGTAATTTCCCTAGGGAAGACAGGCACAGTACCACAGAATCATTTAGGTAGACAAGACCTCTGAGACCAAGTCCAACCTTTGATTGATCATCACCATTAAACAAGACCAGAGCACTAAGTGCAACGTCCAGTCATGTCTTGAACACCTCCAGAGACAGTGACTCCACCACCTCTCTGGGCAGTCTGTTCCAATGTTTAACATCTCCATGAAGAATTTACTCCTGATGTCTAATATAGCTTAAACTGCTCTGTAGAAGACTGATGGTGAGGTGCAAACAATACAAGGGCCTCCTGTCTCAACGTCACTCTATGTTCTTCCTTTTCTCATTTACATCTTATCATCCTATTAATACAAGAACATTCCATGTCTGTATATACAGGAAAGTTTGTGCACTGTTACACAGGAGTTGTGATGGTCTCTTTAATGACATTAAATTTAAGTATTGGTTTAAAGTTTTTTCCTATTGTTCCCAGTCTTCACTATATTTTTTCCATAGTATAGTCATATACATTTCTTTGAGAAAGATTATTTTCTCAAAGAATTATGTGAATAATGTAGAAAAAATGTGCCTACTATCCATCAATTGCAGTATGTTTATATTTACCTTTTAGAATTAAGAATTTTGGGTTTTTTTGCTAATTGTCTCACAACACAAAACATTCTCAGTTGAGAAGACAAATAGGATAAACTGTTCATCTTTTCTATTTTGGGGGCTGTATTCTCACAAGTATTTGGATGTTTGGATGTTAAGTGCAAATATTCAGTGGAGGTGGAAGACTCAGAAATTCTATTTAACAACATATTTGCTTCACAGATTAGAATATGAAATGTAGGAAAAGTATAGGAGGACCAGTTTCAGATAAAACTGGATGAAATTCTATATTTAATTCTTCTGGTAATATTCCCATTTTGTGATGAATACATATTGGGTGTTGATATTACTGAGTGTTTTGTCAACCCAGAAAGAGTCAGAATGTAATTAGAACCTTCCAAACATTCTTCCCATCAAATGTAAGCCAACAGAGATATAAAACTGATCATCTTAAGAAAAATGCATCAAAGCATAGCTATTTTGGGAAAGAGCCAGAATAACAGCTTATTACCAAGAGCTTCTTCAAATGCCATAGGTGAATAAGTACTCTCTCACACACACATACACATTCCCAAAAAACAACCAGTGAGTAAACTGTATATCCTGCACAAGTCAACTGAGTAGGATCTAAGGAAAAGATTACGTTTGAGATCCAGATCCTTGAGTTCAACTGCATGTGTGTCACATCAGAATACAAGGAAATATCTAACTCACTGTATTTCACTTCTTGTTTTGCTTCCTTTAAAGAATGCAAGCACTCTGTCTCCTTCCTACAAATTTTGGGAAACTACTGCTCAAACTGCAGTGTTTTCAAACCATGGTTTATAAATGAAAATGCTAACTAACATATTTAACTTCAAGAGTACTCATATCTATGAAGCAAACTGCATGCACAGGAAAAATCACTTAAGTTCACTTGAGTTCATGACAAGATCAGAATATGGAAAGCAGGCGTGCAAAAACCCCAAACAAACCCACAAGGAAACTTTACCTGATCATGATTTTCATCTGAAAATGTTATTGATGTAAGCTTGTAACTATTCTTCAATAAAAATTCATTAACTAGGAAGTTTAGAGCTCTTTTCTCAAGAGGTCTGATTGGCTCCTGGAACAAAAGAAAAAAAAAAAAAAAAAAGAAAATACACTAGATCTTTGGTTTAGCTCCTTTCCAACTATGGAAGCATATTGATACTAAAATCCATGCAAAGTTTATTTATCACCAGCCACCTACCTGAATTTCAGGACTTGATTTATAATTTTTTCGTTCCTGCAAAGGAACTTCATTTTCTGGGGAGGAAAAAAGAAGTAACTAAATTTTACTGTCTCACAGAGGATGAGCTCAGCTACTTCTACATTGTTTAAAGTAGAGACTTAAGAAAAGGTTTATGTACACCACCTGCAGCCTGAGTCAGGTTGGCTCGAAGGGCCTGTATGGTCTCCTTGGCTTTCCGTAGTTCAAACTCCAGGACTGGATAGGGATTTGGATTAAACACACACAGGCATCCAACCAAGGCAAGGGAAACAAAAATAAAATATAAAAAGCAAGGATGGGTGTGAAAAAAAAGATACCGTTTGTATTAAACGTAAAGCATGCAATCTTTATGGAACTTATGAACACATGCAGCAGAGTTGGTTTGAAAGCAAACTGGTGAACATTTTCCATAGTTTCACTGGCCTTAGTTTAGCTAAGTCAAAATTTCAAGCTGTCTGACAAGGACTGCCTGTAAGGTTTTGGGAAAATATTTGGGAGCTGATGCTGTCAAATGTTTTGGTCTTTTGGGGGCAAGAAGGGTATGTGGGCAATAGGAACACAGATCTAAATGAAACATGTATGTTGTGGCAGCAGAGGAAGCTGTCTCCATGTAGCAAAGCTTAAACCATGAAGTGAATGTACAGTCCTACTGACACCACAGACTTTTTTCGGAAAATAAAATCATACACCAAAATTTTAGCAGTTTAAATGGGAGATCTTGAAATGTACTTTTTCTTACTAAAAAAACCAAAAGAAAGTAATTTTAAATTTCTATTTAAAAATAGTGAAGTTTTAGGAATGCCCTACACTCAATTACTACAATTGACTACAATCAGTTCACTGAATTCAAATGAAGAGAGATGCACAAGGCCAAAAACACCCAAAAAATGCAGCTCTTCTGCAGTACTTATAAAAAAAAGCTTGAAAGTAAAAAAGTCTTTGCACTATTATTCTTGGAAGTATACACTGATTTTCAAATACCTAGAATCAGCTTTAAATTCAAAAATACTTAATTCTAGTTCTTCACTCTCTCTTAATTCACCTTTCCACCCCCGTAGTCACTCTCATTTGTTTCTCATGTTCCAATGTTTCCTCCAAAAAGGGCCAGTGGTGATTTGTGTGCACTGGGATTTCATGTGTTTTGATGCTGAGGTTGTATGTTTATGGTGGCTTCAAATTTTAACCCCCTGGACCTTTGCAAAACATACAGCAAATGTTCTTTTAATAGTCATTTACAGGTAGAAGATCTAAGGAAAACTATTTAAGAGATTACCAGATAAATACATGCATTTCACTAATTCTCAGATTAATCTAATCACACTGAAATATAGAGTCACCAGAAGGAATGACTCTTAACTAGGAGAGATGAGCACAGAACACCTACCATGCTGAAGTGTTCGATGACCTATTTAAAATAGTTTAATATCTACTTTATTCCCAAACAAAAGGAAAAATGTTGTAGTGACTTTTAACAAGAAAGTTTCAATGAGATCTTTAATCACTGCCTGGAAACAATTTAACATGGCATTTTGAAATATTTACACAGAACACAATGCACAGCAGAAACACTGCATTGGCCCTTGCTTTTAAAAAATGTTATTGAAGGCTGCAAATAAAACCAGTTCCTCTTTTGAGCATCTGCAACTAAGATTCTTGGTAATTAGCACTCATGGAAAAAAGATTCACTCAGTTTGCAGTTCTGCATAAAAACTGAAGGAGTTACTACAGTACACCACATTTGCTACATGAAAGTAACTTGTTTGATGCACAGAATTTTACTGCAGCAATACAAAAGCGCAACTGAGGATACAATGAATAAAATATGTAAAATCTCTCTAGTATTCAGCAATGCTGATCTGCAAATACTTCTGTGCAACAAAGTCAGAAAACGCTCTCATCATAAAGTAAGTACCTAATTTTAGCACTTCCTTGCATTTGAACTACTTATTCACAGTTTTAAGATACTAATTTGTTACTTTTTGAAAATTTTAAAGAACTCAAATTAAGTAATTTTTCTTATGGAAATGACCACATGTTAACA
This sequence comes from Urocynchramus pylzowi, assembly GCA_013397555.1. Taxonomy (NCBI): domain Eukaryota; kingdom Metazoa; phylum Chordata; class Aves; order Passeriformes; family Fringillidae; genus Urocynchramus; species Urocynchramus pylzowi. The sequence continues at coordinate 710,189 of VZRH01003233.1, read as the reverse complement.
TTTTACTCTTGTAAAATATTTTCGAAGACCAGAACAGTTGCAGATCAGGAGTGCCCTGAACTAGAATGATATAAATAACGAAAAAAGTTAGAAAAACAATGCAAACTATAAAAACTCAGGAATCCAATTAAGGAAAATAGGAATAAGACATGTCCGAAGGCATAGAAAGCCAAAAACCTCATGTCAGACAAACCCATGTCAGACGGCAAGAATTGATTTTTAGTGAACTGTGAGGATGCTGACAATTCTTAGAAGTCGTAAGGACTTTACCCATTCAACCTTAAAAGTAGATTACTCTGCTGCATGTTTCTGTTACATAGTAGAAGATTCTAGACATAGCATATTTGAGAAGCTATCACTTGGTAGCATGTCAAAACAGCCACATAATCCCACCACAACACAGCATTGTTAAAGTTGTACCTCATCTAATCTTACTAATGGCACCATGGTAATTGCCATCATACAAACCTTAATGCTTTCAAGTCAGTCACAAATGTAGCTTTCACGTGAAGAAGTTTATAGTTGTTTATACAATTATACATGTAAATAGCTATAACATTAACTTCAGTCAACTGTTAAACAGTGATTAAAAGCTCTTTAAAGTTATACTGAAATGTGATTTTCAGCCAAAACATGTAATGATTTTTAATTCAACATGTATACAAATGAAATCAACATTTGTAATCCCCATTTGTTGATTCTATAGCAATCTCTTACATAAAAAGGCAACCTTTTAACCCCTTTATTTGTAATTATTATGAACTATTGACTTTTAATATAAACGACCTGATGCCTCTCCCTCTCTCCTGTTACAAAGCTGAAGCTATGCCTTCAGAAGCATTGACAAAGCCAAGCTAAAGTTTTACTTCATGCTTGACCAGGCTGATAACATGTACAACTCTCAGCAATTGGTGAAGGAGCTGACACTCCTTAAGAATAATGCACAAAAGTTTTGCTGCAGACAGCCTAAGAAAGGAAAGAATCAGATATTCCTCTGCACCAGGAAAGCAAAGAATAGGAATTTAGAGCCTTGAGGTTGGGTAATCTTCCTACAAGGAAAGGGCATTTCTGAACAATTTAGTTTGCCTTAGGGAAGAAAACTATTCAAATTTCAATGGCTCTTTTTACTAAAATGATGGCTTCTAAATGGCTTTTTCATTATTAGAAGTTTTTAGTCACTACAGCTTCTATCCTGAAAAAAATTACAAAGCCTGACTTAAAATGGGTGAATCTTTCAAGCAAGCAATGATGCATTGGATGAAGGTTTTCAGATCAGCAATTTTTAAATGTTTCAGTTTTCATGCAGCTAATCTAATACACCTTAAAAGAGAAGTGCATATCAGGAATGAGTAGCTTGTCTGCTGAGCTTTGAAATTTCAAAATTAAACTTTCTCAAGGGTCTTATTCTATTGACTCATATTTGTTAATGACTTCATAAGTTATTGGATCATAGATACCTACAAAGAACCATCTGCAATTAGGATTGAACTAGTTGAGATCTACATGAACACCAGTCTTGTTGAGACAAGGCCAAAAAGTTGAGGAAATAAACAGTACTTCTAAAATCATTCAGCATTTATTTGTGTTGTGTAAGCAGTAGTATTTCCAATTATATTAGAATTTTATAATCTACATTTAGAATACCTTCTCAGATTTTTGCATACTTCACTATGAAGTACTCAGTACTTCAGATAATGGTAGAAGGGTAGTTTTATGTTGTGAAGCCACTATATGGCATTTGGACATTTACTTTTACAAGTAGTTCTCCTCTGAAGTATCACGGGCTCCTGTGCTGACCCAGCTTTCCTCACTTTCATACTGTTACAAGCTCTGTTGTTCCTTAACTTCCATTTTGAGTCCTTCCTCCTTGCCAAGTAAATGCAGAACTCCTAAATCACCCCCTCTAAAACATGTATGACATCCCATTACATTGGATGAATCTCTACATACATTTTGAATCAATCAGAAGAAATTTAAATTCTCTGACAACAGCTAGCAATGAAGCCACTGTCCCAAACATACTTCAGGACCTGAGGTTTCCCAACTCCCACTTTCCTGATGGAAGTATTAATAAAAAGGCAGCCTTGAAATGTGAAACACTTCAGCACATAACACAAATAGCCCAAATCAGAAAGCTGTACTTCAGCACAAGAGATGACTACCACAGTACAAAAATTAAGACCAGCAGGAGGGTGCATGAGCAAGTAACAGAGAACTTGTCACTCTAATAGTGGGAGGCCAACACTTGACTCAGTGGCTTCATTAGTGCTTTGAAGTTAATGAGACAGGACCACCTACAGAGAAGACCTGAACTACAGCAGACTCATCTTCAGCTTCAACCCCTGGAGACCTTCAACCTGGAAGGAAATTTAAGAGGCTGACAACTCCTTCACAGGCTTGAGACAGGTAATGGGAAGACAAACCAGATCTGCTTTCAGGATGAACTAAGTACACACACAATGTTAGCAAGTGATTGTTGTACTACAGATGCCTTTTGTGCTCTGTTTTTAAGTTTTGTTTGATTTTTTAAAAGATTTTCCTCTGATTTTAGTGTGCACAATTTAATAGTGCCTACTAAAAAATCACAAATAAAGGGCTCTGTAAAAAGTAGAAACTGTGAACCTGAATCTAGATAAATGAAATTCTCAAAAAATAATTGCTTTTTGAACTGGTCTCTTCCTTTCAAATCTTACTCTGCTAATCAGAGACACACAGACTAGCTAGAAATCAATGCAAATACAGGGAAATCTGAGAAAACATATGATTGAAATGGAGTTTGATTAGAAGAATTAATTTTATAATCTTTGAAAACAGCATGTGTTTTTAAAATTATTAGATTCTCAAAACAGTTGATGTCAAAGGCAGGTTAGCAATAATAAATATTTTGAATTATGCAAAGTAGGGGATTTAGACCATGGCAAATTTAAGATGTGGCAGAAGATTCAGTTCCTTAGACTGAATGTCAGGCAACCTATTTCAAACAAATCCTGCAGGTATTCAAGTTAGGTGTACCCTTATTACACAGGAAGGGAGCAGGTTTTCCATTCTCTAGCTGCTTTCTGAAAATTATGAGTATTTGGAGGAGGTCTACTACCCCTAACAAATCAGTACTTCAGTACTGAGTTTATCCTTGCAGCAATTATTTCAAGCACTTAATACATGACTTTGGATTCAAAACTTACCAGTCTTAGAGAACAAGTTGTTTCCACCTAGTAAATTGCAAGCTGTAAGGATGCATTTTGGTTTGTTTCATCTCTTTGTGGATTACAAATGTATTATCCAAATTGTTACATAACTCCCATTTTCATTAAGAGCAGGTAGATAAAGAAGAAAATTTATGTTTTCTAAATTGCAGTTAGTTTTGTTATACTTATCCACATCCTGACTGGCTTCTATGACTTGCATCTTTTTAGTCAAGCTGATAATATTATAGAAGGCACTCACTTAGATTCCTTCTAGCAGATTTCCCAAGTGAAAAGCTCACAGCAACTCTTTAAAACATGTTTGCTTCTAGGCCAAATTTTTATTCTAATTCCAGATGGAATTAAGTGGGCTAATAGCTTTTAAATACAGAAATCAATTTCAAACAAGAGTTGATACAGTTATTTCCAGGAATTTTTGGACTGTTAAGCAAAAAAAAAAAAAAGGCAACTTAGTCTACCACTACTCATAATGGGCAAATGGAATATGGTGGCTTTAGATGATGATATATATGCACACATTTTTTGATTTGGGGCTTTCTAACATAGCCAAGATATAAAAGTATTTGTAAATGGGTATGTTATAACCTCAGTTTCAAAGTCCTTCTGATTCGGAACCAATTTAGCAGTTTCATTTAGTGACTGATGTGCATTTACGTCCCAGCTTTCATTTGATATGATAGGGAACTGATATGGAAATCATGTGTTCTGTCCAAACAGTAAAAACCAAAGATAGGAACATAAGAAAGGCATTTACAAAGAGAAACGATTCAAACCTTATCTTCAGAATTATCAGAAGAAAAATATAACTATTAGATCATGGCCTCAAACTTTCACAACAGATTACAATTTTAATCTCTTAAGCATCAAAGCTCTTACCAGAAAAGAAATAATTTTAGAAGAAATAAGGAAAATGGACTTCCAGTTAGGTTTCAAAGTGCATTTGCAGCTAAGAACAACTTCAAAAGCAGAAGTTATAAGCCAGAGTTTGTTTAAAGAAGGAACTGGATTTGCAAAATTTTTGAAACTTCTGTTGACATAATTTTTTAATGTGTAAAATAAATACTTATCAGTTTTTGAAATTGCTTGGGAAGATAGCTTTAAACATGATTGAGGCAAAATATTTTAAGCAATTATGACTGAATCAGAATTTTAAGTAGAAACAAAATATTTTCGAAAATTTCCAGTCTTAAAAAACATCCAGAAATAATATTCAGTCTTACTTCGTTCAAGTTCTTATGCTACTTTTTAAGAACTCTTTGAAAAACATCTCTGAAGGAACACAGAACTGTAAATATCCTGACATACAATTTCCTCATCAATTGTATGACAGCAGTCAATCACTATATAGTAATTATCAAAAATATTGATCAATTTTACTATTTACTTAAATTTAATACTCAATTTTAGGCTATATTAATTTTGTACTGGAAATAATCAATATTTTTTTACTAATGTCTTGTCAGAAGATTACTGGTTCTACTGGATGTCAATTCTGACTGGTCTGTATTTTCTATAAGCATCTCTGATTTTTTACTAAGGACAGCTCCAAGACAGTTCCAAGCAAGAATCAAACTAGCTCTCTCAGTAACACTATTGCCAAGAAATACTGACTAGAACCAGAAAAAATCTACTATGATAATGAAAACAAATAAAATATTGGGATTTTGCTTGTTTCTTCCTTGCATTCCAGGACACAATTCACAAAGGCTTGGGCTCCTTAAACACAATTTGTTTAGAAGATTAGTTTTCTATTTACAACCATTGCCTCCTTAAAAAGGACTATGTATATTGGAAAAGAGAGTAGCTAAACAGTAACAAGAATCCAAAAGTTTCCATATAAATTGAAGAACAGTAAGTTCCTATCATTCTAGACCAGAACACCAAAATACCTGGATTTGCTTTGTGTTTGTTTGAATTTAATCCAGTCCTTTAACTCAGCAACACTGGCCAGGTAAGAAAAATGAGATTTTCCCACCATTTCAAACTGACCCAGAGATGAAATTTCAGAATGAAGATCCTTTACAGAACTATGTTTTGTCAGCCTTTTTGTTGCTTGGTGGTTCAGAGTAGAGACAATAGGGTGGAAGAGAGACGTGGCAGCTTGCATCACCTCAGGTTTCATAAAGCTTAACCATGTCAGCACAAGTCACAGCATGGACAACTTTCATGAGCTCAGGATATTGAACAGTACTAACTGACAAGATGTAAACAGAGCTCCGTAGCCATTGTTAGAGAGCTTTTATGGGTTTCTCTGTGGAAGCTGTGAATAACTTAATATATGAAGTTGGAAAAAAACCTGGATAGAGAAACGTGGCTCACATGCAAAAGTGGTTACTAAAATAATTTCAAAATTAAGAGAAAGTTCTGCCTTTGATAATGATAGATCCTGAAATTAAAAGTGCCAAAGGCTCAGAACAAAAGGCGAAAACCCCAATCTTCTACAACCAAAGAATCAAATAAGAGAGAAAAGCACTACAATTAAAATTTGTGGCAAAGAAGATTTACGGAAGTGAGTAAATCCCAAATTTGCTCTGGGCTTGGAAGTGCTCATTTGATCTCAATATTTTTATTTTTAAAAAATAAAAAAGCTATATTTAAGAGATTACTTGCAACAGATCTTTACGTCAGAAAGCTCTAACCCAGACAGCAGTCACAGACTACTGTGTAAAGTAACTGAGTGAATGTTTCAACTTAACAATGGTAGTCATAGGCAACACCGATACAGTTCTATTGTCAAAGGCTGGGCACAATTTTCAAGTATACTGCGTGTTTCTGCAGCGGTGACATCTGGAATCATACACAACTACACCTGCCTGAATATTTACAGTAATTACAGCACAAGTGTCTAAAGCACGATGCTATCATCGAGCAACTAGTTCAACCACCTCAGTGAAATCCTGTCATCTTCAGAAACGTTCATTTAAACATACTTATGCTAGAAATAACAGGTTAAACAGCAAAATTAACATTCTGTGATTCCTAAAACATATAGAACACTTACCTGCTACTCTTTCATCTGTTTCTCTATTGCCATCATCAGAGTATCTTGCAAAATCTAAAGAATCAAGAGTACTGATGCTTCCAGCACGATCTTAAGGGGTAGAGAAAAAAAAAAAAAAAATCAGAAAGAATCCTGAAGAACTGCCTGTCTTTTATAGAAAAAGTCATAGAGAAAGTCAAAACAGCATCTCATTTCAGAAACTGTAAGTTGGAGGCTACATGTTCTGCAAGACTCAAGTTGTATTGCATTTTCTGGAGGTCTGTAAGTACATAGTACATCACTAAACTTGAACCAAAAATGCAGCACTACAGCAAGTTCACTGAACAGACTAAGATATTTTTGCTTTCCCTAAAAGATGGCATTTCTATCCTGTCCACAGCAGATGAGGAACAGTGCATTGTAGCACTTCCCCTTTTCCATGAGGGCCAAGGACTTTGGCTTGGACACACAGGTGAGAATGTAAAAGAAACCAAACTGCTGTGTGACAAGTTTCAAGCAGCTCCCTTTTAACAGAAACTTGTGACTGCCTCAAACACTCTACTTCCTTTTCTCATTTTTAGTATTTTAAGGCATGCCACTGTGACCAAATACTTTTTTACATATCTCCTGATCTAGCTTTTAACTTTCAGTACATATCCACTTAATTAACATTTTTTTAAGGAACGCAATATCTAACAAAAGCAAAGAAAGCACAGTTCATGCTATTGCAAGTATAATATTAACACTCTACAATTAAATTCTGAACTTAGAAAAAAAAAATCAAGAAATTCAGTAACCAGCATAAGGTTCGGATTTGATCTTGACATTTTTTATTTCATGGGAATGGCAAAGAAAAAACCATCAACCAAAATGCAATTTTGATAAGTCTGTTGAAGCACATATTCACCTTTTTATTATAAAAATGTACAAATTACTTGGTAACAGAACTTAAAATATATTGAACAGGTTCTTAGCACAATTGAACATGCAGAAATTATATTAAATACCTTAGTAGCTTTCCTCTCCTTTTGAAATTAATTTCTATGTAGCACTTCAAAAATAATTTTAATTACATTATAACTGTTGTCACATTAACAAAGAACAAACTCTACAGAGCTGTCAAAAAACCTCTTATCTGTCAGTGGAAATAGAAGCAATTTCATCACTTGTCAGTCAAACTCTGTCATGACTAACATCATTAAGTATTTAACCTCTCCTGCCATTCTGCATTATGTAGAACAAGAAAAACAAAACCAAAAAAAAATCCATTAATGACTTTCTTTGTATATTTGCGCTTAATTGTAATGTAAGGTCTTGTGACATCCTCTCTACATATAGACCAGCATTTGCACTCAAATAGGAACACCTGAACTAAGACTGATTAAAGCATTTACATTTAAAAGATACAGAGGTACTAAAGTTACCAACTCTAGCTGAGCTCCACAACATCAAGACTTGCCTGAAAACCTTAACCGTTCCATGGACATAAAGTATATCACAGTATACAGTTTATATCTACCAAAGGGTTTTTTTCCTGTTACAATGCTTTCTTATCCAAACAATGAAACAGGCTGTTGCTCCTCAGTGAGTCTCTACTTAGTCACTTGTTTTAAACCTCATTGCTCATATGCAGCTTCCAGTCATCCTCTGCAATTTTTTCAGACATTAGTCTGATTTAGTAATTCTCTGTAGGTTGTTCTATATAGCTTAGCAACACAGTACAAACTCTTCTTTTTACAGCATCTTTGGAAAATGGACTGCTGTGAAAATAAACCAGTGGGAATCACATTTGAAGAGATTAAGTTCAAAAGTAAACATGAATTCATGCAGTATGAGAGCTTTTAGAATTGACTTTTCAAAACACCCAGCATCTTGATGAGTAGATCTTGCTCCAACTTATGTCATTGGGAGCTACAAGATCATTTTTTGAAATCAAATTCAAGACAACATTTAAATGGAGATGTCAATGAAAAGCTGATGTTGAAGAGAAGTAACCAAGTCTCACATACAGCATTGCTATGGCAAATGCAGAACTAAAACTGTTTCCCCCTGCAGTCTTGCCATGTTCACAGATCAATTTTCTAATTGATCTGTGAACAGAAGCAAAGTAACATCAGAGAAACAATGCTCAAATTTTCAACTTAAGTCAACCACATCACAATTACTGAAGCATCCAAAGCCATAAGCAACACAACTTTTTCTTTATATGACTAGTGGCGCACTACAGAGGCCAAGGTTCTCCCCTGAGAACTGATAAACCCAGGCATAAATCACAAACTTATTTGCCAAAGCCAAAAACTTCTTGGAAAAAGCCCAAACCACCAAAACCCAGATGCCTATAAAAAAAGCAGGGGGTAATCACAATCTTTGTCAGGATTTAGACAACAGAAGCTGTTTAAGATCATACCAGCAGCTGTGAATCCAACAACTCACAATATCAATCAGTTCTACAACCTTAATGGTCCTACAGGAACAAGCAACACCAAGGGGGTTTACGATTTCAACACCCAGAAACTGCCTTAAGCACCACCCCTGCATGCACAGCAGCAATTTACAGCGTTGAAACTTGTACATTCACCATTTCAACTTTGCTTTATCATTGCCGTGTTCATAATAAAAGCAAACATCTGACTTCCTTTCCATAGAGGCCGACACTGTGAAGACGCACAAACAGCTAGATTCAGAGTGATGAAACCAAGGAAGATCTGCTAGGGAACACCAGCCCTCATGGCCTGTTTCCTGCTACCATTATTTCACTCTGCCAGTAATGCTGATCCTCCTTCCCATTACCAAAGTCCAGGCCCATGAGCACAGCCCTACCCCAGATGTGTCCTTACCAGCAGAGGCAGGGCACACGGGCACTGCTGAACAGTGCCCACAGTGAAGGGCAGCAGGCCTGCGCCATCGCCTCACCTGCCTAAAATGTCCGTGGGGAAACTGCGTCTGTGGCCTTGCTACTCACCACTGCTTCTGCAAGCAGGCATCAGCAGAGGTTTAACTCCTAAAACTAATGTCATTGTCCAGAAAATCATGGAATAACATCTTATAACCTTGTATTTTACACTTCCATGAAGGATGTAGCTGTTCTGCAAAGGATCAAGAGGGTGTAAAAGGTACCTCCCTGCTGGCAGCACAGCAGCCTCATTTGTTAGGAAAATGGGCAGGGCTGTTTGAAGGAAAGGAATCAAAAGGAAGGGCTGTGCTCAGTCAGACAGCTCACCTGAGGAATGTGAAATAGCATTTGTCTGAAGTACAAACAGTTGTACTCCAGGACACTGAGTAGAAGCATTTCAACTACAGCATTCAGAAAAGAGAACTATTTTCTGAACTGAAAGTGAAAAAGAAAAAAAACCCCAATAATTTAGAAGAAAACATATACTTAATTTTTAAAATAAAAATAAAAATTTTAGTCTCAAGTGATTTGGCAAAGAATATCAAAGCAACTTCTTGTGGAGAAACCACTCAAAAGGAAAAGTACACTTTGGTTGAAATCTGCTTCTTTCCCAGAAAGAAACCCAATCGCCACAGCAGTGGAAACCCATTTTCTTGTCTTGGTATGTGCTTTCTTATCAACAGTCTCCTGTGCATGGATTTTACCTTCTTTCTCTGAATTAAAACACTTTATAATTAGCAACTCCCTTTTGCTAAAAGCTTTCCTAGGGAATACTGGCAAAATAATTGCTGTCAGCTTCATGTTTCAGAAACGGTAAAAGCAAAGTAACAAGAACAATTTTGACAAGCAGGTATAAACAACTGCAGAACACGGATCACCTCAATATGGAACAAGAAAGTGCCACAGTGCATAGAGAAGCAGTGAAATAGGCTTAGGGTTTTCATAATTCATGCTAGAGAAATGCCAGGAGACATATTGGGATAATAAAGGAGAGCCTGTGCACAGCTCTTGTCTCTTACCTTTACCACTGGAAAAGGATGAGCAAAATCAGAATGCCAACATTCATATACTCAAAGATACTCAAAAATAAGAAGATTTTTAATCCCTTAAAAAATGCAATGCATTTAATTTTATTTGTGAAGTGAAAAATTATGTTCAACATCACATTCTGCTTATTAACTTACACAGTCTTAAAAAATATTGCTTCATTCCAGAGGAAAGGAATTTTAATTCTTTTCTTATTCCCAGAACTGGCACCAAATGACATGCAGATTTCTGCTGACAGCTTCTGTTCCCATGGCATATATTCAGCTCTCCCTGAAAGTTGAGCATAACTACCAAAGTAGGAAGGGAATCTCAAAGTGATACATCCCCCTCCACTGACATACATAATATGAAAAAGGTTATGTTTCATTCACTCTGATGATAAAAGGAGATTATTTTTCCAGTTTACCTAAAGGAACAAGAATGATCATATTAGCTATATTTTCATGTTAGCCATATTGTCACAGTACATGCATTAAGTAGAAATAAGTTGCAGTCTTCTGCAAAATCTCATTAAATAATCTTTACATGTTCATGACATTGTAAATCAGCTAAAAGCACAGACAAATTAAGTGGCATTACTTATTGATAGGAGGCACAAGAAAAAAATATTTTAAAAATTATTCTTTTAGAAGATATTTAAATTTACTTTGCAATATCCAAATTGATTTTTAAAATTACTAGTTGATAAAGCAGCCCAGTTGTCACATTTCCTCTAAGAGCACAGGAAATCATATCATCATGTACTAGCAACTAATCAAAAGGAACATATGAAGACCCAGAAATCCACAATTTTTCCTTGAAATTCAAAGAGAAGAAACGATACTATGCTTATCATAATGATACTATGCATATGATACATATGTCATATGCATATGACAGATTCACTTAGCTAACTAAATGTTCACTTGTACTGAAAAATATCTGTAACCCTGAAACCAGACTATTGCCATATTTTAAACTGCTGAGTGAAACAGCTGGCTAACCACATTTTACAGTGATTGTAGAAGTAACTGGCTACTGGAAGTAGGGTTTTGGTTAGCCTACAAACAGAACTATAAGTGAATCCTTCCCAGGCAGGATCAGAGCAGCTTCCCACCAGATATTGCACACAGTAGGACAACACATTTCCCAGTTTAAGCCAGGCTTTTATATAATTTATATGGTTCTATGGAGGATGAAACAGCTGCAGGCAGATAGCTCACACATATCCCAGGGAGATACAACCTTTTTGAGTTTTTTTGAGATAGTAAAGGTCTAGATAGCAACTTATACCTATAATGCTATCAGGGCCATCAGGTGGACTCCAACCTCCACCCTCACACATCAGTATTTGGAGAAGAAAAGCCAAACATGACTTTGCATTGCAAAAAAACTCCAAAACCAAGCAAAAGATCACTCTGAGTACATTCTACCCAATTGGTTAATACAATTGTATTTGTCATTTACTGTAGCATTATCAAACAGGAATACACAACATACCAAAGGCTTGTTAAGAACATGATTTATGCTATTGGATACTATGAAGATTTATACCAAGAACTTTGAGTATTCATCCAAGCACAGCTCTGCTTGCAGAAGCACAGAATTTATATTTCATGTAGTCTTTCTTTTTTTCTTTTACTTTAGACAAAGTTAAAATGTTTTAACATTAGTGTTAGAACTATTGTACAAGCAACTTAACCCACCAGTAGCAATTTTATTGATAATAATACACTCTCTTCACTAAATTAAATTTTCACTACATAGGATTTCACTAGGGACAAACATTAAACAAGACCTGCCAGTTCAGTGTCAGGTACAACCCTACTTAAAAGCCATCTCAGGTTAATGCCTTCTAGCTTATCCTGAATAAAACCAGACGTTGAAAGTTACATAAGTGAATGACTGAGGCTATCAAAAATTTTTCCTTCAGCATCATCATCTTGATAGCTACTTCTAGGTAAGAGAAAAACCAATACAATGCTAGAATACAATTCTCTGCAGCAATAGAAGTAAGTTGCACTTTGTTCTTGAGCTGGGCACTGAAAATCTGTTTTGTGGAACAAAATTATTAAAATAGGGAATTGCTAAGGTTTGACTTTATTATGAATTAAAAACCAAAACAAAACAGGATAATTTAACAAACAAATATGCTACACTTAACACACAGCAGCAAATTAGACTCCAAAAATTATGTACAATCATACAAAGAAAGTTGCTGGGGATTATAAATGTCAGAAAAGCATGAAATTACAGCTGTATGTGGAAAAACCCCCAACTTACTCTGAGATACTCTTTCAGGTCTCTGAAAAGTGAGAAGCTATAAAAGCCCCCGACTGCAATGTTTTTCGACCAACGAGCCATGGATTATTACTAAGACAAGCTTTAAAATAACCATATAGTTCCATGTAACTTTAGAAGGCACAAATTTTTCCTGATGAGCTGTGCTATTCCTATAGTTAAGCTGTCCCTCCTCCCAATAGACACATAAACCCCTTCTAGCATGGAGGAACCTCTCCATCTAAAAGCAAATTATGTCATGAAGAGATCAAAACTGAAATTTAAAGGTGTCTGCAAATTAAAGGTCAGAAAAAAATTTCATAGACATCTGCAAAGGACAACGGTACCTATATTTTATAGGGTATAGCTTATCTTTACTTTTAAGGCACCCAAACTAATTTTTAAATGCAAAGACACAGGTAAACTAGCAAGTACTCTGATAACAGATCCCAACTGAGAAGCTTCTATGAAAATTACTCAGGTCTGACACTTTCTCCCTTTCTTCTCTGTGTTACAGATACAATAAAAGAACTATTGAAATTCAGACCTAAGGGAATGCAGATGTATAAATACACATTTTAGGTCTATTTCTGTTGGTAGTAAAGAAGTCTGCAAGTGAGTTATTTTACCTACCTTAAACATTCCAGACCTAGCCAGTAGGGTCATGCAGCAGATCACCTGCTCTTTTCTAGAGCTACGAGTCTGAAAAAGTATGCCCTCGAATAAACTTGTATTTTCAGCTATTCTGCACAATATCACAGGCACAAAATAGCAGAAGCCAAGGAAACAGGGAATGGAGGTTAATTGGGAAAAAGAATAAATTTCCTCTTGTACTTCTTTGTACATGCTTAAGCCCCATATTAGTACTGAACCATGCACATGTGTATGTGAATAAACCAAATTGAGAGAGAGAGCAAGCATGTGTGATAGAAAAGGTGGGATAATGTGAAAACCCGAAGAGTTTTAATGAAGTCCTTTCTACATTAAATCAAGCAATCAGGCATCATTAACTCTTTAATAAAGTGATCATCAATTCACGGTTTGTATTTGTGACTACCTTATATAGCAACTGAAATAGCTATGTTGTGGAATACATATGAATAAATGAATTAAACTATTTAATTCCCCATAAATAAAACTACTAATTTATTTTAACTGTATCACATTTCATAAGACATCTCTGGAGCCATATTACTTTGAAAAGTTTTAAAATTCTGCATTTAAAATTTCTGTTATGTTTCAACTTGTTTGAAGCTTACTGATGCTGGATCTTTCAGCAAAGCAAACTTGATCCATCACAGCAGACATGTGATCTAGCATACAACCTTTACAGTAGAAACAGACTTACGTAACAATTTTTTAAACCAACTTGAACTTGTAGAGTAAATTTTACCAGATCAACACATTCCACATTGCTATGGTAACTTGGGGAAGGAACAAAAAGCCTTAAATTAATTCACTGCATCAAGCACTAAACTATAAGCACCTGACCGACCAACCTTGCTTCGCAACTCAAGTGCCTCTTTTGCTCTCTCCCAGATTTTCTTAATCAATGAGACCTGCAGAATTTTCCAAATTTGTATGTTCTGAAAAGAAGATTTCAGACCCTCATCAAATAAAAAGAAAACTTAGTTAAGTAAAGCTACCAGAATAAAATTAACTTCCAAGCTGTCAGAACAATCTATTTACCAATTACCAAAACCAGACATTCAGTACTAGTCCATGATGGGCAATCCAAATCAGATTGAAAACAGATGATCAATACGCTTTCCTACTTCATATTAATAGCAAGTTATAAAAATTCATAGGAAGCATATGAGGATAAACCCCTAAAGCTGGTTAGAGAAAACTAACCTACACTTGCTGGCCAAGAACAGAAAAAAACCCCAAACAAACCAACAAAATCCCACCAACCAACCAACCACCAGATACGTAAAACAAATATTTTGCAGACACATTGCAATATAAAAGTGTTACGCTCACTCCCATGACAGGCACACGGCAGAGGCTCATCAGAAAGATGAAATTACAAGTAGAAAATAGTAAGATTGTGCACCCTAGCACAGAAATAACATGCTCACAGAACTGGGTCATGATACAGATACACCTGGGCTGATCTCCTGGAGAGCCATATCAAAACCAGGCTGCTTTTGGAGAGAGGCTTATTGCACAGACACTCTTAGGCAGCATCCAAATTAGTTGAGTCTGAAAGAATTAAGCCAGCCCTGCACAAAGCATTTGGATGCTGCTGCAGTGAACACTGAGGTCCAGAGGGGTGTGACCTTAGGAAAAGCATCAAACCCAGCCTGACCCCCTGCATGTGTGCAAGGAGTAGCTCAAGCTGCAGTGCTCTTGAGCAAGCAGACCTTCCCAAAACAGAACAGCTAAGGGTGAAGCATAGCATGGAGGTACTCCTTCCAGCTCATGACCCCAGCTGGCTTTAGCAGAAATCACAAAGCTTCACCAGCATCAAATTAACTCCATATGCTTGATGCTGTGGGACTGCATTGTCCAAAATGCATCCATTAACTTGCACCATAAGGATTTTTCCATTTGTCACAGTAACCCAGCTTTCTGTTAAAGGCTAACATCAAGCAAAATTGTCTCAAATTAGTCCTTAAATGGTTGCCCTTGCTGAAGGCCTACTTAAAGTGTATGGATAACATCTATCTTTATTCTCAAGCACTGTATTGCTTCAGTTTTTTTCATATTTAAATTTCAGTAAGTTCTCATTTGCCCACTTTCTACATTTATCTTAGGACAGTAGTAAATTTTCCAGTTAAAACTTGCATCCATATGGTTCCTAGAGAATTAAAAAAAACAAAACAAAACAACAAACTAGCAACTGGAGACCAAAGAATTTCTCCTATAAGAAAAGGCTGACAGAGGTAAAGCTGTTCAGCCTGGAGAGAAGGCTCAGGAGGAGTATAATGATGTATATAAGTAATTGAAGGGAGGGCACAAAGAGGACAGAGCCAGGCTCTTCTCAGGGGTGACCTGTGACAGACCACAGACAGGGGGCACAAACCAAAACACAGGAGGTTCCTTTGAACATCAGGAAACACTTCTACTGTAAGGGTGACCAAGCACTGGCACAGATTACCCAGAGGGGTGATGGAGTCTCTGTCCCTGGAGATACTTAAAAGGCCATCTGGTCATGATCCTGGGAAATCAGCTGTAGGTCACAGTAGTTCTGCTTGAGAAGGAGGTTGGACCTGATCATCACCAGAGGTCCCTTCCCACCTCAGCCATGCTGTGATTCTGAGATTATTCTTGCCATGGTTTCTCTTACTCCAAAAGTTTTTTTCTCAAATGACAAAACAGCTCATAGCTTTCTCTCTCCTCTAACATCAAACAAGATGAAAAAGTACTTGTTATATAAATATGAGATTCTTGTTCTGTGACTTTTTACGTAACAGTATTTCCTTCAATTCAACAACAAAGTAATCAGCTGCATCACTATCATGCAGAGTTATATTGCAGGAAGGGAGGAAGAAAATTGCCTCTACCCTACAGTGCACTGGAAGAAAGGGTTCACTATTTCTTGAAAGCTTTTTCAACTTGATCTGTCTTAAAAAAAAAAAAAAAAAATTACAATTTTTTAAACTATTTGTCCAACACACTCAATATACTTAGTAGCATGTCTCAGGCATTCACATAATAAATAAATATATGAGGCCTACAAACTTCATTGAATTGCTCAATATTTTAGCCTGTGCTAGAGGAGATTTTAACTCAGTTTCTCAAACCTGCAACTTTACAATACACTAGAAAACCAAATACAAGTAACACCTTGAAGACAAAGTGTTGAACCCAGCAGTACAAGGTTTCAGGACTTATCTTCTCATTTAAAAAAAAAAAAAAAAAAAAAAAACCCCTCATGCTATTTTTTGAAAAGCTNNAAAAAAAAGACTCCTCATGCTATATTTTGGAAAGCTCCATAGATATGTTGCCTAACTCAGATTTTGTAGAAAATCTTAATTTAGTTGAGAAGTGTAAGAACACCCTGAAAAAGATTTTTTCCATTTTTTCATTAATTCTGTATTTACAGAACACAGAGATACAAATTTTCAATTAACAGAGATGGACTGCACACAGATCAGCTTCCAGCATAGCTGATATCTATATCTACTTGATCATAACTTGCTTGCATAAACCTTTTTTATCAGGTAATGAAACTTGTGTAAAATTTGCAGCAAACATTCTCTCAGCTGGACAGAATTTATGAGTTGCATCTTCAGTTTAGAAAAAGGTAATTCTCAGAGGGAAAAATAGCTACAGGAAATTTGATATAACTTACACAGAATTGAAATTACATATGGGAGAACTTGGAAAAGTTGCCAATGGTTGGTTCTGAAATGCAAAGCTCTAGCTCAACATTCTAATTTCCTTCTTTCCACCTACCCAAAAACCAATCTCTTCTTTCCCTAATGGCAAAACCATCAGAAGGATGGCGTGCTGCTTCAGCACAAATCCAGCTTGTTTTGCTGAAGCTTTCAGCCACAGGATGGTTAAACACACACATAACTGAACCAGCTACATATATAGAGAGTGCATATATAGAGAGGTTCACTTCTGCTTTCTCCAACATCAAAAAGTAACAGGAACTCTAGCACAGGAACAGAACAGAACCCAGGACAAAAGTAATTAAATTCCCCATCTCATAGCTTTGAGGATCCTAAAAGAACCACAACATGCACTAAGTTTCAACACGGGAAAATACCACGTAGTCATCACAATCACTCGCTACTCAGTGGATAACTTGATATTTACCTGCCTAATAATAGAGGCTTCTACTCTGTCCTCCTTCGTCCACAATTGTCATGCTTATCATGCTACCTTATCTTCTTACTTGTTTGTGTAGTTACATACTTATGAGGACTCACCTGTCTGCTGAACAATCTACCGTTACATCCCAAATCAGCCCAACACAGGCATCAGCCAAAGCTTAGACTCATCCATCAGGGACAGCTGCCAGCACACCCAGTTTTAGTCATTTGACAACTCCAACAGTTGCAAAGGCCTTAACATAAGCAGCTTGTAAGCTATGAAGTACATGTTACTGAAAACCAGTCAGAAACACCAGTGTCAGTAAAATGGAGAGGGTTTAAAGCAGTCACAACAGGAAAAGTTCACCTGGCTTCTCTATCACTAAAGCCAACATCAGAGCACTATCAAGCCTCTCAGATTTCCTCCAGGCACCACTCTTTTCTGCCAGGTTTGAAGCAAACTCTTCTTCCTTTTCTTTCAGCATAACGTACAAACCTCAACTCTTTCAAATGTTTTCTGTACTTCAGTAAAAGTGACAACCATCAGCCTTTCCCATCTGTTAATTACCAGCAGCTTTGATTACCTATTTATCTGCACCTTTCCATCCCATCCTTTCTCAGGGGAGCACGTATTCCAAATCAGATGGTAAAACCACTCACAAGTTGCCAATCTACCTCCCATTATCTGCAGATCCAACAGGACTAGGTGTTTTTGCTTGCTTTCATAAAGTAACAAACCAAAGACTTGAGATGACAACACCAAAACACCTAAGAAGTAGTCATTAGAACAAAAATTATTTGCCATCTTCTCAATTTCCTGTTTTATTTAAATTGCTATTTAAGTTGAAGTATAATGAACTGTTTGGAAGTAGCCCTGTTCTGCTGTATTTTCATTCAGAACAAAAATAAGTTGAAACACTGGTCATGGCAAAGCTCCACAAAAAATTACAAAGTTTGTGATTCAGGATTGAGAAGAACTATTAATAAGACACCCCCCTCTCACAAAGATAGAATCTGTGTACTCTTCCCACTTGGCTTTTTCCAGTAGGATCCATCTCAATTTCAAAGGGTACAAGCAAAAGGAGAATACATTACAGTATTTTACATCACCCCCCCAAAAAAAAGACCCCAAAGGAAAGATCAAACACCCCAAATTATAAACAAAGCCTGGGCTTACTATGAAGAAGCAGCAATACTTTTTATCTTTGTACTCATGGATTAGTTTAATATAACTGGAATCAAATCCCCAGAAAGCTATAAACGATTTTATTACAGCAGTAACTACACAAAATTATCTCCTGAAAACCACAAATGTAACATAAGTGCTCAAACCCCTTATGATTTTCATTAAAGCTATTTCAAATTTTGGGAATGTTGCACTTTTGTAGCAATAAAGAAAAAAAAAATGGCAAATTTTAAGACTAACACTAGTCTTATCAGTATAAGCTACATTCCTTCAGTAAAGGGCATTCATCAAACATAGCAACCAAAGGGCATCATATCAATCACATTAAAAAGAAGTTTTCTTCACCCACTCTGCACAAGCTTGAATTATGGTCATGCATATAATAAACACATTTGTGGTTCAGGAACACAGATGAGACATTTGAGCCTCAGTTTTATTTCTAAATGTTGAGTGTCGCAACTGGTACTGTACCTTCTTATGCAAAAATGAGAGGGACAAAAATTTATATTTAATGCATACATGCTGACAAAAGCCTTGTAAAAGATCTGGAATACAGTAAGAAGGACGGACTTCCAAACCATACTGCTCACATGAGCAGCATTATAAAAGTGGTATCAAATGCTCTAGCAGACATGAAACTACTGCTATTGAAACCAATAGAAGAAGCTCTCAGAAGTTTGGGAATACCTAGGTGAGATACAGGACATGAAGGATGACTGTACACAGTGCTGGGCACCTTAAGGAACAGTGTTACCTCCTTCACAGCGTGAATTTGCTTCAAACTAGAAAAGCAAAGTTGCTAGACACAAGAAACTTCTCCACATTTTTCATTACAATATATCTTGAACTATTTTGTAGATGTGATGTTGCTGCTGCTGGAAAAAGGAAGGGTGTTTTTGCAAAGAACTAAGAAATCCCAGTCATCTGACTGTCATTTGCTGTTGCAACCAAGCACTCTCAAGCATGGTTCAAAGACAAAACAGCTTCTAAGTCACTCACTGACCACATGATGCTGGTTGCTTAAATCCAATGACACTTCAGCAAAATCTTTTTGTAACAGTCTTTGAAGACAAAGAGAAGAAATAAAACCACACCAAAATAAATTCCAGCACTCAGTCAGAGTTTAGACTGGCACTTCTCAGAGTCCTTTTAGGCAAAGAACACTTGTACTGAAATTCTCCATTCTGTACAGCACGTAAAGTACGAAAGCTTTCTATTGCTCAGTGGAAATCCTCAGGCAGCATTCCAAACATACTTCACATTCAATAAGAATTGCCAGTCATACTTTTTCTGCATCCACTCCAATTATGAAAAATCTCAGAATAAAGCCAGAGAAATTAATCTAACTTGGGGGCTGGGAGGAGCAGGTACAAAGCACCGAGAACAAATTCTGACTTCAGAAATCAATAGAAATAATTTTTTTAATGATGTTATGAATTTTTTTTCACTGAAGTGTAAAATTTACATGACCTTGAAATGGCAATCATGCCAACCTGCACTACTTTCTACATCAATAGTTTCTATTAAGAAAACTAGTAGTTCATTCTCAAACACCTTTGGGCATGTTAAAGCAAGAGAAGGTACATGCACAACTCTCTTATAAAGGCAGGTACAACAACAAAACCAGACACCTTGGCTAACTTAGGAAACTGTTTAGACTTATTCTTGGACCTAACTATAGCTCGGTCACTTACCTAAATGAAGTAATACCAGATGCTTAGGAAAAAAGTGAGGGAACTCTTCCAAAGACCATGACTTTCAGCCCACCAGAGTCTTCTGCAATCTACATTTTAGTATTTGGAAAATGACATAACTACAGAGGCATGAGACTATCAGCTCTTCTTCAATCAGAATCAGTCTGAACAGTACTGTCACAATTGCTAGCTCAATGCTAGACTCCAGACTGTAAGAAAGTCTGATGGCACTAAGTTAAAAAAGCTACTTGAGCTATATAAAAATATTTTTTCATTGCTCTGCATCTGTCACCTTTCAATGTCACTTAATGTGAAGTGCCTTTTGAATTACTGTTGAGACAAAAAAAATCCTTTGAAATACACTCTCTAACCTATTGTGGATATCAAATTTCAAGACAAACCTTCAGCATAAGGTCTAGCATGATATTTAATTTCAGCACTTCAGTATTATTAAACTCGTCCAGACTAAGTCCCCCCCTTCTCTCTCTCCCCACTGCTACGGCCTCCTCCCTCCATTTTTTAATAGGGACATCCCACAGGCATCTATCAACTAGCAAGTCAGCAAAATAATAATTAAGATGTTCTTACATAAGTGCACTTTGCTCTAAGACTGCAAGAGGTCTTTTTTTTTCCTGTGCACAAGAACACAGCTACACAGGCTGCTGTTTGTCTAATTGTGCAGTATGTGCAGTATCAATAACTGCAAACAACGTACCATGCTAACAAAGAAAAGAGAATATTTAATCAATCAGATTAATTGACTGGAATCCCCAAGGAAGCAGCTTGGGCATGAAACTGAATTTTTTATCAGTTCAAAGCCCTGAAGCACAACTTTTTCCAACATTCACTAATCATATCATGAAGACCACCACACTGAAGCTCTCAGTTGGACAAAGAGAAGTATGAAATTCTAATTATTCACAAACAATACAGGCAGAACATAAACATCACAGCAGGAATTTTAAAAGAAGCCATACATTTTTTAAAAGATCTTAAAATGCACCAGCAAGTTGAAGTTTAGATGTCTCTATAATCCCAGCCATCCAGATACTACTAGTTATTTCCAAATTTAAAGTGTAACTTTGTGTTTTTGTGACATCAGAAACTCTTAAAAGAAACAAAAATACAGGACTATTCGCAAAATGCCTTTAGGTATCTTGGTAAACACATAATTATGTCTTACACCTGTCTGCTACCCACAATTCTTTTCAATACCTTCCCACGAGTTCATTAAGTCCTCAAAAGTCAGCTTCTCTTTCCCAAAGCCACTTCCACAGGCTACCTCCTTTGTAGACCCCTATGTGTCTTGACAGCAACACTGACAAGACACAGAAGTGATTTTATTCTAAGCCATGCGCGCTACTTTTAAAACTCAAAAGCTGTTAAGGCCGGCTGTGTGACAACTGTCCGAATACCTGCACTCCTTCTGCTCCCTAAACTTTTACCAACTCAGTATATTTACTGTTCCCCACCTCCTTGGCTAGCCAAAGATTACAGACACTTGGTAAACACGGTAGTGTTAATTATAGGAAGCACTGTATTAGTTGTGCAAGAGCTGTGAAACTCAGACCTATCTTTAGGTGCAGAAGTAACACCCTGGCTCCTTATACTGCATTTCTGACAGTTTTTAGATTTTAAATGTGGCACTCACGGCTTAACACCCCATTCTTTCTCCGTTCAACTAATCTCTTGGCAGCGAGCACAAAAGACGCTGCTGGAAATCATTTCTTCCACATGTGGCAAACACCCGTGACGTTCACAGGGATACCGAAGCTCGATGAAACTACGCCTGTGGGACCAGGTGTACAGCGGATCTGGCAACCCACCTCCTCAGCCCCCTCTGGCCCGCTCCCACAGCCTCCGCCAGTCCGGCGCAGCTTAGAGAGAGCAAGGAATGACTGGAACAAGGAGCGATGCCAAACGCCTTTCCCGGCGACACCGAGAGCCATCCTCGCCCAGCCCCGCGCTCCCACCGGCGGCTGTCCCCGCCTCCCGGAACCCCCCCGGCCCCGAGGCAGGGTCACTTACTGAGCTGCCCGGCCCCGGGCTCCCTGCCGCCGGCTCCCCCGAGCCCGCTGCTGCCGCCCAGGCTGCCCAGGGCCCCGCCGGCGGGCGGCGGGCCGCGCCG
>VZRH01003233.1:671975-687242 GCA_013397555.1 Urocynchramus pylzowi | reverse complement strand
GAAGCGGAAGTGGCCGTGGATCACGGCGGGGGAAGAGGAGTGAGTCCTGGCGTGTGGGCGCCGAGCGCTTCCCGCGGGAAGGGGGCGGCCGATCCCGAGGCTGCGGCACCGGGAAGGGGGGTGGGCACGGGCTGCGCCGCCCCGCTTCCGCAGAGCTTGGGCCGCTCCGCAGCCTCCACGGCGGCCGCCCAGCCCGTGTAGCCTCACGGCGCTGCTGGGACGGGAGGGATGCGGGACTCGGCGTGGCCTGCGAGCCCATGCTGGGGGCTCGGATCCTCGCCGGGCTGCGTTGGCTGGGCCAGGGTAGGGCTTCCCGGGGAAAGCAGCGCCCTGCGAGGGCCCCGCTCCGGGGCGGATGGGCATTGTACTGCCAGAGGAGCTGGGGGAGTCACTGTCCCCGCAGGTGTTTGAGGAAAGAGTGGACACAGCACTCGGTGCCGTGGTCTAGGTGGCATGGGTTCTGTCACAGGTTGGACTCGATGTCATCATCTCAGAAGCCTTTTCTAGCCAAGGTGTTTCTGTAACTCTGCGTTCCCAGTGAATGGGACGTGAGCCATGTCCCAGCATCAAGTGTTGCTGCCATTACGGAGGGCACAGGCACAGGTGGATAGTAAGTTGATGGCCTCTGGAAGAAGGGTCAGGCAACTCAGGGATGTTGTAAGGTTATGCTGAGAGAAAATTAGAGGGGCCGAAACCCATCTAGAACTTAATCTGACTGCTGCTGTAAAAGACAACAAAATGTGTTTGCAGATACATCAGCAGCAAAAGGAGAACTAAGGAGAGTTTATCCTTTCGTGGGATGTAAGGAGGAGCAGTGGTAAAGGATGAGGAAAAGGCTGTGGTACAAAACTTCTTCTTTTGCTCGCTCTTTAACGACAAAGCCAGTTATGCTCATGCTGCACAGCCCTGAGCCAGGCAAGGGGGCTGGGAGTGGAATGATGCTCCCCTTGGGTCCGGGGCTGAGAAGGCTCTGCCGAGGGATCGCGACAAGCTGCGCCAGGCAGTGCTGCAGGAGAAGTGTCTGGAAGCGGCCCAGCAGAAAAGGACCTGGGTGTGCTGATTGACAGGTGCCTGAAGATGAGCCAGCAGTGTGCTGAGGTGGCCAAGAAGGCCAATGACATCCTGGCCTGTATCAGCAATAGTGTGGCCAGCAGGAGCAGTGATCATCCCCCTGTACCCAGCACTGGTCAGGCTGCACCCTGAATCCTGTGTCCAGCTCTGGGCTTCTCACTGCAAGAAGGACATTGAGGGGCTGGAGCACATCCAGAAAAGGGCAGTGGAGTTGGTGAAGCGTCTGGAGTACAAGGTTTATGAGGAATGACTGCAGGAGTTGGGTCATTTAGCCTGGAGAAAAGGAAGTTTAGGGGGAACCTTCCTGTTCTGTACATCCACCTGAAAGGAGGCTGTAGCAAGGCAGAGGTTGGCCTCCTCTCCCAGGTAACAAGGGATCGGAGGAAAAGAAATGACCTCAAGTTGTGCCATTGAATTTTTTCCTAATATGCATAAGATTGGATATTAGTAAAAATTTATTCACTGAAAGGGTAGTCAGGCACTGGAGGGGAGTGGTGGGATCACCATCCCTAGAAATAGTCACAAGACATGTGAAAGTGGCACTTGGGAATGTGTTTTAGCAGTGGACTTGGCAGTGCTGGGTTAATGGTTGGAGTCAATGACCTTAGTGGTCTTTTCCAACCTTAGCGATTCTATGTGTCCATGAAGTTGTGCATCTGGAGGTGTGAAGTTATCACTTGTAAAAAGATGGTGCAAAGTGGTTACTTTGTGTATTACCTGGCCAAAAGCTTGAAGCTGGAGTGTAGCAGCAGGTAGTGTGTGCTACTGAAATTCAGGTCACTGGAAACTCTGCAAACCAGGGCCAGCATTGGTTTCTGTTTGGTTTCTGTGGAAATGTTCTTCCATTCCCACCAATGGAAGCTCTGTGTAAAGCTGTTCCACCAGGACCTGCATATTGGGGCTGAACTCTTGGTAACAGAATAATGGGAATGTTTAGCAGTGACATGGAGATCTAAAAGCGCTCTGGAGTACTCACTCCAAACTCTTCCATTCACACGGTGGTGTGCTGTAAAAGACTGTGCTTTCCAGTTTTGGATTTGCACAACTTTTCTGTACATTTTATACTCAATTTAGCTTTCTGTCCTGTAATAAACTTTGGATTTTATTACTGCTGTATTATTTTATGTTGTTGATACACAAAAAAAGAGCCTAAGTAGCGGAGCATGAACCAGTTGTAGCATAAGGTAAAATAGCAGTGTGTTGAAAATGCTTAAAAATCCCGGTGGGGTCACAATAAAAATAAGGACAAAAACATTTGAGTGTTGCTGCTGCGGTGGAATTGAGAACCTTTGAAGACACCTTGTGCTTTTCCCTGTCCTGTCTGGCGGGCTCCCAGCGGCTTTGTTGCGGCTCCGCGCTGAGGCGAGGGAGGGCGCGCCGTGCCCTCGGCGTGCTGCAGCGGCCTCTGGTGGCCACCGCGGGGATTGCGGCGCTCGGGAAGGGCTCCCCGCGCTCTGCCTTTCGCCTCAGAGACCGTCTCATTTCTGCCCGCTTCTCCGCGCTGGGCCGGCGAGGTGATTTTCACTCCTCCTCTTTCGCTCCTCCACGCCGAAAATCGATGTAAAAGCGGCCCACTGTTTCAGTGCTTCCGAAGAGGTTTGTTTGGGTTTGTGAAACTAAATTAAATATATACAGATGTCACTCAATTGCTCCAGAATAATTTATGGATGGCTGGGAAAGAGCTGTCTTCGCTGAAATGTGTATTCCAGGGCTGAAGAGTATAGGTAGAAAAATGTGCTTGTAACAATATGCTTAAAAGAGTTTCTTATGTGCCAAAGGGGTATTGTTCTGAGAAACCAGAGAAGAAAACCTGGTAGTGTAGTGCTTCAGAAGATGTGTGAGGCAGAAGAAGCTGCGTGAGTTCTGGAAATGGAGCATTATATAGGTCTACTTGAGGCAGACAGCTGCAAGTTAATTATTCAGTAGTCATTCTGAGAGAGGCAGATTGTTCATCAAGCTGCTTTGTCTCTACTGGAGTTGCTGTCTCCTTCTAACTTTTAAAGGATTTCAGTTCTGTGTCTGAAGAACAACATAGCTAAATACATCTTGGAAAGCTAAGAGTCCAAAATACATGGGCCTGTACAAAAACAATCTGAAGAGGGTTTTTTTTTTGGAGGAGGAGGAGGTGTAAAGAATTTTTTTCAGTGTATGCATTTTTTGTTTCATGAACTTTTAAATTTATGGTCCTTGAGATGAAAAATGAGTAGAAAGAACTTTGCTTTGACTGTGTTGATTTTGGTAGCAGTGTTAAATCTTAAGCTAATGCCTGAGAGTTTAGTGAACTGCAACATACAACCAGTTTCAGGTTCCTTCTGTTGTTTGGTGGGGTCATGGGTGTGTAAAGTGTTCTTTCTTTCTGCACTACTCTGGTGCAGCACCAGCCATTCTCACAGCCACTGAACACACCATTTAAGTCAAGCTTTAAGCGGGTTTCTGTTTCAGCTCCCACAGACAAGGTTAATTTCATTCAAAGAAGTTAATTCTAATAGGTACGTACTGGGGCTTTTTTCTGTGCTGAATCCTTGAAATATATGAATTTATGTGTTCTAGTGGGTCCTGCAAGGAAATAGGGTAGCTTTTTTTAATCTGATTGGGATCCCATTTAGGGCATAGGGAACAAAATAATGGAGAACTATCTGAAGCAAATCTGATTTCTACTTCAAAATAATTCTGATCTGTGAGTTCTATCAACTCTCTGTGAGTTCTATCAACTCTCTGTGAGTTCTATCAACTCTCTGTGAGTTCTATCAACTCTAGCTTAAGTTTTCTTCTAAAAGCAAGCTGCCTGGAAGAATCTTTGTCTATATATGTTTATTGAAGGCTGACTTTTGCCTCCTTTCAAAGGAAACTTGAAGGCAATTACGATTTTTATGTTTGCTTTTAGACCTTAAAAATGAATTTTAGTGCTTTGCTAACTCTAACCTCTTAAAATATTTTAATATTTTTGGGAGCCAAATAATGCAAATGTCAAGATACACAGTGTTGGTAGCTTGTGCTTGAAGACCTCTGCCATGTCTCTGAAATTGTATCTGTCCATTCCAGTTTCAAGGGAATGCTTTCTAATGAGAACAGCCTGTAACTATCAGTAGTTAATGGTTACTTGTGTGTTACATTCAGATGTAGCTTTACCTAGAGAACCCTACTTTATAAGGGTTTGTTAAATTGGGATTTTTAGTAAAGGTAGTACAGCAGTGTGAAGGGGCACTTGCTGACATTTTCAGTGTCACCAAAAATGTGATAATGACCCATGAAATCAGGTGAAGACCTGAATTAAACAAAACAGCCCCCTAAAATCCCTTTGAATTCAAGTTTGGCTGTGTTTTCTACCTCCACAACTGCTGTTTTGAAGTGTTGCTGTAAACAGTGGGTATTTGGAAGCATACCATCAGAAAAAGACATTAAACACACTAAGAGCCTAAGGAATATTTTAGAAAACTTGTTCAGGCTTTATTATGTGTATATTTATGGCTTTGTGAGAATGAATATGTAAGGAAAAATTGCTGTTGCAGTTGAGTGAGGAAATACAAACTGTGAATCAAAGACGTGACCTTTTATGACACTGCAAACACTTGAGTGTTGAATTACTTGGGCCTTGTTCACCACAGCCTGGGAGATGGAGCACGTTGTCTGGACTGCAGGCTGCCCAGAAAGGTATTGCAGAGGCTCTGAGATGGGTGCCTTACCCTGCCTCACCGTGGTGAGGGACAGTGGAGGTAGGGAAGGGAAGCTGCTCTGTGCTTTTGCTGGCTGCTTCACGTTATTCCTCTTCAATTTAGTATTTGCACAGTTTTGAACAAAAAATCAGCATTTCTTTCCTTATACGGCCTGCTGACTACAACTAATGTGGGATGCAGGCTTCAAAGAATGAAGGAACTTGAGAGTTCATGCTTTGAACTCTCTGAGTGAGGTCTTTTGTTAGGACGAGATGGCATCCTGTCCTGCTGCCAACACAGTGGTTTGTGTTGGGAATTCAGGGAACTAAACTATAGCAAAGTCATCTTTATTCTTCCTGCTGCTTGTTTTTTTTTTTTTTTCCTTGAGGTTATTTTCAATTGAATTAATTCTCTAGAATGCTTAACTATCCAGTTGTACACCTG
This sequence comes from Urocynchramus pylzowi, assembly GCA_013397555.1. Taxonomy (NCBI): domain Eukaryota; kingdom Metazoa; phylum Chordata; class Aves; order Passeriformes; family Fringillidae; genus Urocynchramus; species Urocynchramus pylzowi. The sequence continues at coordinate 682,074 of VZRH01003233.1, read as the reverse complement.
GCTGTGCCAGCCCAAGGAAGAATAAGTGGGAATAAGTGGGCAGGACAGCTCTCTGTAGCTGTACTGGCTTGGTTTTTCTTGGAATATTGGTTGACAGTGAAAGACTCTTGTTCTGAAAACTGCTACCTCCCTGGCAGCTGTTTTTGTATAAAAGACATGATAAAATGTATTTGCCTTGCTGGTCCCAAGTGTTTTGGAAAATATGCTTTTAGTTACAAGCAAGTTTCTATAGGTGTCAGGGTACAAGTGAATAACTGATACCCAGATCACCTCAAATATGAGAACTGAGGAGTTGTTGCCCATCTGTATTCTCCAGGTTTGTGGGTTACTCCCTAGCAGTTTTTGGTTTGTCTTCTGAGTTATTTTTTTTCTCTATAGTGACTCTATTTCTGTTCATTTACCAAAAGAGTTTGAGTGCTTGGGAGTTTTCATTTTAAATCAGCAGTTCCCCATATTGCAAGGAAGCAGAACACTGTTTTCACAAATAATTTTCTGTCTCCATTATTAGACTGAGTCAGCAGCTGAAAAATAAAGGTGTCTTATACAAATGAAAAGTGGCTTGGCTTTGTAATAAAAACAAATGCAAGTTCACAGGGCTTTGGCAGAGGGTGTTTGAAAGTTGATATATCATAAATGCTAATGAATATCAGCTACTTGGTTAGTCGAGGCTGATGTAGGAGCACAGAGAACTTTGTACTGAAGTGAAGGCCAGTATTTCAGGCTGCAGTAATTGATAAGCTCAGTGACTTTTTGAGTCCTGTGGGAGCTTAGGGAAATGCTTCCTTTGTGAGCAGTTTTCAAGTACGGCTGCTGGTGGAAGAGTTACCGAGAAGGTGATTCCTTTGCATAGAGATTTCTTACTGGACCTCAAAGTATCCTTGCACAAATACTGTGCATGCTTACACTATGACTTGATGCTCTTGTAGAGGAGGCATAATCCATCCTTTTAGTCATTTTTCTACTCTTTACAACTTGACTGTTGCAATTCTTCTTAGCTTGGAGGGGTGGGATGTGCGGGGTTTCTGCTTGTGCCGCGGTGCAGGACCCTGGAGAGCGCCGGGTGGCAAAGCGCCCCGGGCCCGGCCCTGCCCTGCGCTCCGCTGGGCTCCCCCTCCTGCTCCCTGCTCACCCCCGGCCTCAAAGCAGGTTCTGTTCTCAGCGGGGAGCTTAACTTGCCTCTCTGCCTGTGTCAGCCTTGTCTGGAACCCAAGCTTGGCAGGTAAAGGTGTATAGAATGTAGGTGATGCTAGCCGGTTGAATAGTATTCAGCTACACATTCTAGTCAGCTTGCTAGCGTAACCAAGTAGTACTTTTGAACCCAAAAAGTTCTGAAGTATTTTTCTAAAGAAACAAAAAAAAGCAAAAAAAAAATACCCCAACTTTTGAAAAGGTGGGAAACTACAAATTGATTATTTGATTGCCTTTTATGAATGTAATGCTCTATGCTTGGAAGGTTGTGGCCTTTTTTTTCTTTCAAACTGAAGCTTTTGGTAAATTTGCATTCAGAGGCTTAGGTATAAGATCCAACAGATGTGCTTGTTGCTATACGACATAATTCTTGTTTCTTTGTAGTGGTTGCTCTCAGTAAGCAAATATGTGACTTAATAGAAGCAATGCAGCTTCTCCCAGCTTTTTTAAACCTTCCTTATTCATACTAGCTTCTGTAGAACATATGTCAAGCACTGTTTTTTGGGGTTTTTTTATTTTTGTTTTGGGTGTTTTTTTTTTTTGTTTGTTTGTTTTTTGCTAAAGGGTATTTTTTTTCCTCTGTATGTATGTATAACACATTTACAAACTAGTTTTGCAAGAGTGCAGCTGAAAGTTGGTTTTTTTAATCCTTATTCCTGTGTGTTCTACATTAATATTTGTTGTATGACTTTAAAGTATGATCCTTGCCCCTTTTGTTGTTAAAGGGCAGAACTGTCATGCTTCTGTTGGTACTTCTGCTTTATTGTGTAGTTTTGTTGCTAATGGCTTTAAAAATACCTCAGGGGGCCTTCAGCCTTGGTTTGTGAGGGAGGGCTCCAGTAAGACAGAAGTCTGCTGTGGCAAGCTGCCTCCCATGTGCTTGTCTTCTCTTAAGTGCCACTTGTCCCTTGACCCTGACTTGTGAAAACCAGTCGGATGTGTTTTATTAGACACTGTCAGGCTGATGTTCTTTCCCCAAAAGTGTCCCATAAAACTTTTAATATGAAGAATTTGTCTACAAAATCTCCAAGCAGGTTAAGAAAAAAACAGTGATAGGAAAACATTCTTGTTTTATTCAAGAATGCAGAAATCTGAGGGAATCTGCTACTTTTGATGGTACAAAAAAAATTAAACAGTCCATATTGAGATGAAAAAAAAATTTACAGTATCACAGCGATGTTTGAAGAAGACTTGCTGGTAGAGTATTGCTGAATGACTTAGAAATCAAGAAATATGCAAGAGGATTTGCAGATACCTCCTGAGACCAGGCATAGGTCCTCCAAATGCTGTTACCCAGTGAAATAATTCATATCAAGATCACTCAGCGTTTCTTGTTGTTGAGTTTTGTTTTTTGTGAGTTCTGAATTTTTAGCTGCATGCATCCTGAGTGAATGTAATACTAAATTTCTACTCCATATTTTGTCTCCACTTGGCTAACAAGTGGTGCCAAAGGGTGGTCCTCGTGTTTTCTCTTTCATGCCTCAAAACAGTAATTGTTTCTTAATGAAGTGCTCTTGTTCACTTTATCACTGCTATCCCATTGTCAGTGTTGTTCTCAGGTATGGGGGTTTTTTTCCCCTGGGAAACTCATGGATACAGTTTCCCATGTTTGAGGATAATTCAGAGAAAATTGCATAGGCTGACACTGGGGTGACTGATTTGTAGTGTGATCAAGTATTGGAACACTTGATGTTTCACTGATGCTTTGTAGGCCATAGTCAAATTTCTCCCTGAAAAATTCTGGAAAAAGAGACTTTTCTAGGCAGGCAGAGTAATTTTGATTATCAAGTGATGTTAAAAAGAAAATTAGGTATTCTTTGAGCTCTTTGCCTCAGGTTTGGATGTGCTTTACTGAACCACATTTAAAATTTAAAACAGTTGTCATTTGTTATTATAATCCCTAAAATGCTCAGTGAAGATGTTGAACATAAAATAATTTTAAACAGATGGTTTGAATTACAAAAGCCACTTCAGTGCCAGAGCAAGTGGAAATACTGTAGCTGCAGTTTCATTGTCTGGCAGAGTATGTTATACTTCAATAGAGAAAGAAAATGAAAATTTGGGAAAGAGGAAAAGGGAATTTATCACTTTGCCACTTCATACATGATGAAGTCAAGATGAGGATTTGGGGTTTCCTATGTGTAAGTAGTGGGTGAAGATATGAGAGTTACTCAGAATTGGCTGGTATGTCTCTTGGATAAATTACAGCCTCGTGCTGTCCTCGTGTCCTCGGGCTGTAGGTGTGGGCTGTGACCGCAGGAGTGACTTGAGTGCATTTCCTGACTCATGTAGCTCTTTAAAAATCTAAATTAGTAAAAGACTAGGGTAGGGACTGCTAACACCACCTTAGGTGTTGTAGAGCTGCCATATCACGCAAAGTACTGTCAGACCACCCAACTTCCATTTGATCTTCTGCCCTAAAGGATCATTTTTTATGTGTGGACAAATTGTACAGTCACAATTTTGACAGTTAAATTACAAAATACACAACACTGTTTAATTGAAAAATATTAGCCCAAAGCACAGCAGACATTCTTGTCTATTTCTTTTTTTCTGTAAAAGATAAGGCCACTGATGCTTATTGAAATTGCATTTCCAATGGAACTTCTTCATTTTAATCAACAGACTTGACTGTATTAGTAAAGCATGGTCACTCTAAAAGAAATTAGAAATTATTATGTACCTTGAGCTCCTTGTTTTGACACTTCATTGTCCTTAAGAAAATATTCCTGCCAATGGGGCATATTCCATGCAGTATTTTGTGTATGTTTTATTGCATATTTGGAGAAAGAAAAATATAAAGGGGAAACATTTCATATGAAGAACTATATTGTGTTGCAGTACAAGTATGGTTTTCTTTGCTTTATAAATAATGCTGAGAGATTATAACTTCAGAGGCAATGCAACTTAGATGTAAATTACTTGGGGAAAATGAGTGCTGCATTTAATTATGTCAGCCTTCCTGTTAATTGTTGAGGGACCTGATCCAGCCTGGTGATGTGGATGTAGCTTCTGTGTCATCAAAAAGAAGGTTTGGAAAAAAACAGTCTTGTCAACAAATTACAGATGAACTTGAAAAGAGGGAAAAGCTCATGTGAAGAAGAGTTGGGTTTGGGTGGGTCATTGCAACTTTCGTGCTCCCATGCCACCATCATAGTCTGGGTGTTTTAGTCTTTGCACTGATGTAGCTGCTGGAGAGGAACTTGTGGCTAATAGCAGGATTTTTTAGGATTGTTTTGATAGGTGTGAATACAAAGAAAGAAAGGGTCTCTTCATCCCCTTTGCCACCAGCTGGGAGCTTAACTTTCTCCCTGAGATTTCAGAGTGAGGGGAGAGAACTACCAAAAAACCCTTCTCTAATCTGCATGTATCACTTTATTCTGGAAAAAATAATTAATGTAGTCAGAAGGTCCTTGCTGCTTTTCTTTCTTTAATCTTCTAGACTTTAGGGAAGGTGTCTGCTGGTTCTGCTTGCTGTCTCTCAGATCATCTCACCTGTGTGTCTTCTCACTCTCTTCTCTGCTCGTGTACAACATCCAAAGAAGTGAGAAGCTCTGAAGTCTCCTGGAACCCCCTGCATCACCTTGGCACTCCTCATTTTCTACTTGCTCCGTGTGAACAACTTGCATTTAACAGGCAGTGAGTAGCTTAGTGGATCTTTAATACTTTCCTGTTAAGGATCTGAAAAGGATCTTTGTTTAAGAATCCACACCAGCTTTGTGATTTTGACTCCAAATTGTTTGAACAAAAATATTTTATTGTTTAAGGTCTGGCATACTGGGGGTTGGACAATATCATTATTGCTCTGTATAGTTTAGGAGATGGTGACAGAAGGGGGAAAATGTAGAAAGGAAGGAATAAATTAGAGTCTGATATATAGCTTACTAGTTGGGCTGAGTCTATAGAGGAGGTGATTTGGCTGTCTGAACTGTATTAGGATTCCAGGATTCTGTTGTAGCAAGTGATGTGTTTGGGTGAGCAGTAAGAAATGACACGTAGCAAATAGCTTGCAACATGCTTCTCTTATCTTCAAGACTCTGAGTGTCTTCCCTCTTGGTGTGACAGGCAATGACTTAACAGAAGAAAGTAGAGTAATGCAGTCAGAATTTGAGAAAAGCTTGTGTTTTGCCCTGTGAAAACAAGGACTGTGAAGGTACTGCACTAAGGGATTACCTGAGAAATATCACAGGACACAACAATATTGAGATATCTTTGACTCAAGTTTTCTTGACAGAAAGATATAAGATGTATTTTCAAGTGACTGTTTATCCACGTTTTGGATGGCCAGGCACCTGAGGGCAGAGATGTTTTGGCACTAGTCATAAATACTTAGATATGGCTCCTCATCCTCAAAAGTGTGAATGCTTAAACATTTCTGTTTTTCTTCTCTCAGCCAGCTGTGCCTTTTGCTTTTTCTTATAAGCTAGTGCTTAATCCAGTTTTTCCTTTTATCCTGGTTATTTTTCACTTGTGAGGAAGAAATTGTTACTGAAATTGTTATCCTTATTGTTTCCATGCCTTTCGAGCTGTCTTGAACAGTCGAGCACCAGGCTCTGTAGAGAAATTTGCATTCAGCTGAGTGCAATTAGGAGCTTTCCAAAGCCTCTGTACTGTGGGAAGGTATTTGTGAGCTTGAGGACAGAATTTGTTTCACAATTTTGTGTCACAGTGATGACACACAGAGTCCTGCATTCAAGGAGCAGTGTAAGCTAAGGTAGAGGCAGAAGGAGTGGCTGTGAGGGATGTGGCAGGAGCAGGTGCTTTGGGAGCTGCCTGTCTGGAAACCATGTGATGGTGTTGAGCAGTAGGATATGTTGGGCCCAGATAAATGGTTTAGTGTAATGTAGTCAAACTGTGGTTGCAAAAGAAAGTATCCTTTTCTTTTTTCCTTTTCTCACTATTTCTATAGATACTGCAGTCTAAGCATTACGTTTGAATTGTGTTGATTGAAGTCTTCTTTTCTGTTTGCAAAGACTGAGGCCTGGGGAGAGTTTAAAGCAAAGAGAATTAGCTAGTGCAGAAAACAGATTAGGTTACTAATACTTTAATTAGAAGAACATAGAATATGTTAAGCTATAGAATTGTAGCACTGGGAGCATGCAACAAGTAGAAGTAACTGCTTTCTTTAGTAGGGTGCTTAGTCTCATCAGTTTAAGGCATGGGTAGTTCATATTCTCTTATCAAGCAGAACTGCATCAAAAGAAAAAGCCCTGTGGAAAATAAAACTGATTGAATAAAATGAGTGCTGGCACTGAACTTAGTGGTATATCTGTGATTGTGATTTCATATATTTAAATTGATGCAGGAACTCTGAATACTTAAAAATAAACAAACTGATATTTACAGATATTCCAAATCTCTTGCAATCTCACTTGTAGTCATCAAAGCTTGTAAGTTCCTGATTAACAAAAAGTTTTTGTTCATTTTAATGTGGCTACTTGAAGTGTTTGAGTATTTTGTTATCTCAATTTTTTATGTTGTTTTCTCTCCAAATATCTCAAATGAAAAATTGCTATAGTAATGTTTCAGATTAGAGTTGGAGCTGTTGCATCTGTGTTTCAGTAAGGAAAATGGGTGGAATTGGAAGTTATGTTTAAGTTGCATTCAGATCAGAATTTTCTTTGGGTTAGTAATATTGTGTATTATCTTTCAAATTTTTTTTTTTTGGTGTGTTTCTTTTTTTCCTCTGGTTTTCCTGGCCTTTTAAGTTTTTGTTTTAAAAAACATCTTTCAGAGTTCTGATCAGAGTTAAAGTTACGTGGTAGTGAAGCCTTTTATCCTTGTTTGGTAAGAGTGGTAGATTTACCATATGGTGGCTACCCATGTCTGTTTAGCTCCTGGAATTCTGAAAGTAACAAGATAAACTTAACAGATATATTGTCATTGAGAAGCTCTAACTAGATTCTTAAACAAACTGTTTCTTTCAGAGAGAGGTGTGTATTTACATAGGTAGTCTGAACCTTCCAGGCTGTTAAGAGCATCTGTTTGTTAATTGGTGAATTGAGGTGAGTTTGGCTAAGGTGGATAATTAGCTAATATGTAAATAACTAAGCAGCTTGGACAGCACTAATAGTCCTTTGTCATTACTGAGCCTCATTCACAGGCTCAGATCCCACACTTACCTCAGCCAATATTCATATTTACTTCCTACTTTACTTAAATAATTACATATTTACTTAGGAGGCATTGCATGAACCCTGCAGCATGCTTGTCAAACATGCACATTTTCCAGTGTACCTGTTATTAAGTATATTTGTATCTCTAATATGACATCAGAGGATGACAGGGAGGGAAAAAAACCACTCAAAAAGGGAATATAATAATTCCTGAAACATAATTCTTCAGCTCTTGTGCTTTTGCCACTTGTTTTAGAAGAGGAATAGCATTCCGTGCTCAGCACAGCATCTTTGTTCTTTTAAAAGAAGGTTCTGGTTCCTAGGCAGAGTATAATGACCCCAGATTTGATGGCAAACTTGGAGGAAAAAAAGCAGTGTTAGATGGATATTTATTATAGGATGGCTTTCTCTTAGCTGTCTGGCTTGCATTTGCCTGAACAGACTTCAACTCTTTCGTGCAAGCAGCCAGTAGAGGGTAGTATGTTCATGGAGACATTGCATTGTCTGAGTCTTCTGTCAGATTAGCTCACAAAACAAACTGGCTTGATTCAGTGGTCTTTTGAGGCCATCTAATAAACCCCTAAGCACCAGAGATGAGTTGCTGAGACATAATGGTTATCGAAAGTCTGAATTAGTCATGCAGTGACTCTGATCATGACTTCTGGGGAAAAAAGCTTGATGGAAGAAGGAATTGATTATGCATTCTGGGGATGTCTGTGGTTGTTGCTCCCATTCCTTAATAAAAGAAATAAATACTGATTCTGATAAGTCTTGTCTGCCTAACGTTATTTTTCTTGCTCTCTCTTAGTGTTGTACTTGGCCTTTGCCAGCCGGCTGCTGCCATGGATGTACCAGTCTTCATTCTTGCGGGGCTCCTTGTGCATTGTGTGTTCTTGGTCTCCATTTTTGACATCTACTTCAGCTCTCCCCTGGTCCATGGAATGACTCCTCAGCAGACTCCGCTGCCACCTCCGGCGAAGCGCCTTGTGCTTTTTGTTGCTGATGGTCTGCGAGCAGATTCTCTGTATGAATTGGACAGCAATGGCACAGCCCGGGCACCTTACCTGCGGTGAGCCCACAACTATACTGACCTACAAGGTTTTGCTTCTGGATGCAGCTCTATGCAATGTTGAGAAGAGAGCAAGAAGAACAATTGTTCATTGGTGGCTTGAGTACTGCCTTCATCCTGTCCTCGAAGTAACCAACTTTGCAGAGTTACACTGTGCAGAAATGCGTGAGCTTGGGCTGGTGTCCCTTGTCAGGAAAGCTACTAAAACTAGGACAGTGTAAATTGAGTCCTTATTGTCCCTGAACTCTACAGATAGCCAGTAACTGAGAGGGGAGTGAACTTTCTCCATTCACATCAGCATGGTTTCAATTCTGAAGCCTGGCAGTCACTAATTTAAGCTGCTTCCTGGATGCTCAGTTTAAGACTAGTAGTACATTAATGTGCTTGTCTTCTAATTATAAGCTACTGACTAAACTTTTTAAGGAGTGATTAAAAGAGATGTCCTGAATAGATCTAACAGCAGGCTGCCACTTCCTCTTCATTCCACCCTTCCTGTGTGCATGACCCTGCTGCCTCCCTTGTACTCTCTACAGTGTGTGTCTAATTGCTTAAAGGAATGATTTAGTTTAAAGCTGTGAAAAAGTAATCCTGCTAAAAAAGTGTTTAAAGTCATATCCTTGTCTGCTTAGAACTAATTTTTGTTAGCTTTCCCTGTCTCCTTATGTCAAGGTAATTATCTGAGCATAAGACAATTAATTTCCTAGACTGAAAAAAAGGCAATATTAAATAAGACTACATTTGTGTGATCATGGAATTGGTCGGGCTTGAATATCAGAGCAAACCCAAATAATCAGTCATCTGAAGCCCTTAGGGCTTTTGCAGTCGACTGCTGCAAAAGTAGTACAGAAATGTGAGGAGTTCTTGCTACATTGCTTGCCAGCCCATATGGCCTTACACATACCTACTTCTGCTGCTGTTACTGTTTTTATAAGGTGCTGTCTGCCACTGGCAGGTGTCTGCCACATCACTGTGAGTTTACCTTGTCATCTTCTAGCAGTGGACTTCACACTTACTCCAGAGCAGTTTCTTTTCTTAGCAGTAAAACTGTTGGTCTTTTGGACCACCAGCCAACACCATCAAGGTGTGAATGCTGTAATGGCCCCGTCACTAGGAGCAGGGGTGAGTAGTGGCCAGGAAAAGTTATAATGGGTATTTTTTACTAAGTGATTTGAGGTTTTAAGTTTTAGCCACTCAGCATTATCATGCCTCTATAGAAAAAAGTTAAGCTATGTACTAGCTTGTCCACTACTGGAAAATTGTCCCTTTTGCTTTCTCTGCTTGACCATGTTTGTGGAGCTAGGGACTATTTCAAAATCTGTAGAAGTAAAGCACTGTCACCCGTGCTGAAAGTACATGGGTGAATGGAGGGGAAGTGTCAGGATCTTCTCTGGTGGAGATGACCCCAGATGTTGGTGGAAGCTGCTTTTCCCAACACACCTGTCCAAGAAGGAGTCAGGAGTCTTCTGCTCGTGTTCTCAGTGATGTTTATTGTCTCTTATCTAAAATATTTTCTGTCTGACCCACCGAGCTCTGGCTAGCAGGTCAGTCCAAGGTGCACTGCCCCCCAAGGGGGCTGGTGCTGTCTTTTATACTATGAACTACGTATTAGATATTTACAATTGTGTGCCAATCCCTAACACCTATGTTAGACAGTGACTTTCTACTCTAAACCAATCTAAAAATGCCAGCATCACCTAAAAGATGGATGTCAGGAAGAAGAAGGAAG
>VZRH01003233.1:552843-671934 GCA_013397555.1 Urocynchramus pylzowi | reverse complement strand
ATGTCTTGGATTCCGACAGGGAAGAACTGCCTTGTAACAAGCAAAGATGCTGGTAGGTCGCTGAGGGGAAGAAAATGCCAGTAGAGGTGTGAAGTGCCATCTGTATTTCTCTCATCTCTCATTCTGCATAGATGTACCTATGTGTGTGAGCATGTATATGTGAGAGATGATGAGGAAAAAAAAAAAAACATGCAGCATGCTGTGCCTTTTGAAGTGGGGAGGATCAGGCAGCCCAGAGCATATCTTGAGATCTATTACACGAGCTGCCACAATCTTGAAGCAACAGGTTCAGTGTTTTGTCTCTGAACCTTTGAGCTACACAACTTCCATAAGTTAACTTTGTAAACAGGCTGACAAATCATGTGTGGGTTTCTGGAAGTGTTTCCTTTTTAATTCTGCCAAGTTCTTGCTGTCTGAATATTCGTTTTTCAATAATACTCACTCAAGGTATATGCAATTTAATATAAATTTTACTTTTTTGCATGTTCATTCTTTAGTTCCAAGTGTTCAGTCCCTTACCCACTTTGTAGTAGTGGGCAACATAACAGCCAGATTATTAGTCTTATCCAAGTGGAGTACCTTGGGAGCTACTGCATTGTTAATGAGGAAAGATTGTCTTTAAATGAGCAAGAGCCATTCTTGTAGCAATGTGCTATTAAAAGAAGCAAAGTTTTAGTAGGTACATGGAATTAAAAATAAATATCCATTAGGCTTGAAGCAGATTGTTGGATAATACATGTATGCCAAGTACCTAGTCTTCCACAATATTCATGAAAAATCGGGTTTTCAGCAGTGTTGTCATAGCTGTGAGGGCCAGTAAGTGATCTGAATTGCTGCAATGGTGATTTCAGGGAAGATGTTTTTTTCCTTGCCTGTCATGTTTCAGCCATATTACTATATCATATTAATACTTACCATTATTATTATGGGTAGCTAATGTTTATGCTGTCATGGAAATTAGTTTTTTTCAGTGGTTCTTATGAGTAAAAGGCATTGAAGTTATTCAGAGTATCTAAATGAATTTTGAGTAAGTAAATTACAAATTTTTATGTCATTTTTTCTGCCTGGTATGTGTTATTATTGACTTCAGATCCTGAAGTCATCCCATTGTTGACAAGCAAAGGTAAACAATTACTTTCCAATCCAATAGAAATAAAATTCTAATTAAATCAATTTTCTACCTGTTGTTACAATGTAAGTATGAGGAGACCTGCAAGTGTTTTATTTTTGTTTTAAATCTTTCATCAATATATCCTGATCAATCTGTAGTGAGAAAAATAAGATACCACTTTGACGAATACCTAATAAATCCTAATAAATCCTTTACTAATAAATCCTTTTTTCTAATTACTTTTTTCAGTACAACTTGCATTATCTCCTGGCTAAAATGAGAGTAGGAATAACATTAGAGAGCTATGTCTCTATATACTTTTATATTCCTCATTGTAGTAGTTGGGCTATTCCAAGTAGTTCTGTGAGCTTTCAAGTAAGTCTGAGGATGTGAGGTCTAAGGTGAGTTTTAAAAAAACCCAACAAACAAATGGTGAATGCTGCAAGCTTAGAGAGGAGCTTGAAATTTTAGAGTGTTTAAAGGCACAAACTTAGAATTTATTTGGACTAAAACACATAAACATAGCAAATTTGGTAACTTATATAATGAACAATAAAATTTTAATTTCCTGGTAACCTGACTGTTAAAAATTGCTTTGAATTTTTTTCAGAAGATTCTGCTGGGTTTTTTTTCCTAAATATCAGTAAAAGATATGTCCTGTTGTGTTTTCTTTTTTCCCATGCTCTGACAGTGAGCAGTGAATCTTTCTGTTCTTCCAGAAGATGGAGACAAGAAAACAGTGTATGCTAACACTCATGTCTTGCTTCCTGACAGACTCCAGCTGTTCAGATCTTCGGCAGATGAGAATAGTTTATGAGGCTGTTTCCTATGCTTGGGCTTTGTCCTCTGTTTTCTTTGCTTTTTATCTGTTGTAACCATTTACTGTATGTGCATAAACCCTAGACACTTGGTGTGTTTCTGCGTATGTGGTGAGAATGTATTCTCCTTCGCTTCAGGGTAATTGCAAAAGATGGAAGGTTTACTTAAATTTTCTTCTTTTTGCCAAGATTATTTGCACCTTAGATTTACGTGGAGTTCAAATTCTTTTAATGTTGTTTCCAAGATTCAGCACAGATAAAGGCAGACATGGTCACAGGAGCTAATTATAATTGAGTGTATTTAAAGAGTAAGATAAGATTAAACTAGACACTTTCAGGCTAAATGGAAAGAACAAAGAAGAGTAACACCAGGCAGAAACAATCTGTTGGGGGGGGGAAAAGCTAAAGAGGAAAGCATCAGAAAAAAAATAGTATGTTAATTTGAAGTGCATTAGAACACCAGCTGAACTCATCTGTTTGCAGTGCTGATGGGCCTCAATAGTAATGTTCTCTGTGTGGTGTTGCAATATAGAACTACTTGCAGGTTAATGTTCTGCTTGTTTTACTGCACAGCAGGTGGTAGGGAAAATCTGTTTTAGTCTGGGTTTGGGGCTTTTTTTGCATTTCCTGCCTCACATCTACCTGTCACTCTTTTTATCTGCAATTTGTTGTACTTTGACAAGTCCTGAACGTTAACTGCCTTGAATCCTTTTTTCAGGGGTATTCTAGAGAATAATGGCAGCTGGGGAATCTCTCACACCCGGGTCCCAACAGAATCCAGGCCGGGGCACGTTGCACTTATTGCTGGATTTTATGAAGATGTCAGTGCAGTTGCTAAAGGTAGGCTGGTCCTAAAGCTTTGAATGTTGTCCTCCAAAGTACAGTGTTTCAGGGATCTGCTGGGTTTCTGGATGATTATTGATAAATACCTGCATTGTAGTTTGTATGCCAAGATAAAAAGGAAAATAATTATTTTGGATGTATTTCCCACTCTTAATATTGATAGCTAGGAAAATAGCTTACATAAATTATTTTTTTTTATGTGGTTGAATTTAGCAGCCTGAACCTAAAAGCAGAAGTATCTTATGGCCTCACCTCTTCATGTAACAGTTTTCAGTTATCATTTGGGATGCACTAGGATGTTGCAAATGTAGATGTAGAACACTAAGTAGATGTTGCAAACAAGAAATGAACTGCAGTGTCTCAGCTGAACCATTGCTAGCTTGAATTGGAGAATCAGGAGCAAAATTAAGTAAAAGCCTCAAGCCCATGTTTTATCCAGAGCTTTTACTGAGTGTTCGGGGCTTATTTATGCAGAACAACCCTTTGTATTACTGGCTTGGTCTTTTGTGTGCTCCTCTGCCTTCCCCCAGGCTTCCAGGCCTGACCACTAGTCATGTGTGCTGGTTTTGGACAGGGGAGATGAGAGGAATTACTTGGTCTTGTCCGTGTTCCTCATGAAAAGGTTCTTCCTTCTGACAATCACTACAAATGCAGGATTGGCAGGGATACCTGGTTAAGAGCAACTCCATATTTCTGTCAAGTACCTTTTCTTGGAAAAAGAAAATCTTGAAGGTTTTATTGTAAGGAAGTACAACATGACTTCTGGAAATGTGTAAGTGTGTATCTTATTGCCTGAAATGCCAAAAACTGAATACTGGCAGTAGGAGATGCAGAATTCAGGGAAGTGTTAGCTGTTTAGAAGGTAAACCAGCTGTGGGCTTTGTCTGTTTGAAACTCTGCATAATGAGATTGGCCTGGGTTTTCAGCTCACTTTATAATGAATGGAGGAGTAATTATAATAGATGTTTAAATGGAATTAAAATCAAGATGCACAAATTGGAGTTCATTGTGAAATAATTTAGGGGAAACTTATTAAAAAAAACCCACAACATTTTGCATGGGCTATCAATTTTAGCAGTCAATGAGATTTTCTGGCAATGCCATTTAAATGCAGGTATGCTTGTTTAACAGGGTGGAAGGAGAATCCAGTGGAATTTGACTCTGTTTTCAATGAAAGTAAATATACCTGGAGCTGGGGAAGTCCAGATATTTTGCCAATGTTTGCAAAAGGTAAGACTTAATTTTATGAATCTTTAGCACATCGTTATCAGGTAGTAAAATATAGACACTTACCATTTTTGAGTTAGAGCAGAAGGTGAAAAAAGTATTTTCAGTTTGTGTATTTCTGTATACTTGATTCCTAGTTTGTGAAATGAAGATGGGGTGGAGAAAAAGAAGCAAGCTTTTGATGAGGATATCAGTATTTATTACTCATTCATTTAAATAGACCTTAGCTAATTCTGTGAGTATACTAAAAGAACACACCTTTAATTATAAGGACATAGTATTTTTTCCTTTGATGAGGTTCAAAACTCTTGTTTTGCAAGCCTGCAGCTGGGATTTTTCTTCAAGCCTGCAGCTCCCAGTGAGCTGGGAGAGAGAACTGCAGCCATGCTTTTTCAGTGTTGGAGCTGAAGAAGTAGCTTATTGTGGGTTATCCTGCTTCTACTCACAGCTTTAACATGTAAAGAGAGCTGTATGCAAGCAAGAACTCCTGGTACTATTCCTGAAGCTGAGATCTTTTGCCTGTGGTGTGCAGCATGTTAAAGTCTTGTCAGCCCAGTGCAATTGGTGTTTGAGCATGCAGAGATTGCTGAGCAACGCTTCAAACGTTTAAAGGTTCTCCAAGTTTAATATTGTTGTTTTCATTCTGAAGAATGAGTACATATACACCCTTTCACATAATCTCAGAATAAACAGACTCAAGTGAAAAGGGGGCAAGCTAAGGGCATGTGCTGCTGTTCTGTTCTACGCATTGGTATTGACAAATAATAAGAAAAATGGGATAGGCAGGATAGGAGTGGAATGTAATATTGGTTTAGAGAAAATATACATCATATTTCTCATGATGATTCTTGAACTTTTTCTGAACTCATGTCTCTTCCCCCTCACATCCTGACATTCCCCCCCACGCCCCTCTTTTCTGCTCTTTGCTTAAGCCTCATAAATTTATGATGAGCTGTAAAAATATCTCCTGGTAATTTCCCATGACCTCAGATTACAGCTTATATTTGGAAATAGTGTGATGGTGGTGGGGAGAGGGGAAAGGTAGTTTCCTTGCACAGATTATTTGTGTTTTTAGGGATATGTTCTTGGGAAAATATTTGTGGAATTCAAGAATTTCCCAGAGCCCTGTCTTTCTACTGGTTTTGTTTGAGCAAGATGATAAACAGAGGACTTGGGAGTAGCTTTGATGTTATCGAAGAGATGTGCAAGGATAATACTCTTTATATGGCTTGTTCTGAGTGGTATCAACAATGCAGCTTCCTTTTGCAGGAGGGAAGATCCCCCAAAGCTGGCAAAGTTTAATGTATCTGAGAAGTAGATGCTGTGTCAGAACATGAATCATGATTTCTTATGATAGAAGGATAGATTAATTTCTTTTAGAAAAAGATAGTTCCCTTTCTTTCAACGAGGCCAAGTTTTATAGTACAAAAGGAAAGGAATCAAGTGTTTGTTCTTTATCTTTACTTTTACAAAAAAGCCAAGAAGTAGATAGAGAGAAATTGAGCTATGTGCCCCTTTCTTTTCATGTTGCAAATTAGTGAGGCCACAGGACTCTTCTTGTGTATATTTTATCATGACAATATGTTCCAAATTTTACCATCTCACCATTTGCATTGGATGATGCATATAGACTGTATGACACCTGTTGCCTTTTGGGAAGGATAGAAAAATCCTTTGTTTTCTGTAATTTTCTATTTTTCTAGGTACTTTTCTTGTAATAAAATATATATTTCGAGAAAATGGTTGAGAATTCTATAAGGAAGTAAAAAAATGCTCACAGATTTTTTTAAAATATCAAAATAGATATAGATGAAATCTAAATTTGGCAAAGTTTTAATGACGGTGTGATTAGTATTTCAGTCTGAGAAAATGTCTGAAGTACCTTTCTATCTTGACCAGAATTAAAAGGTATTTGTTTCTAGTAGTTAACCTCACTTAAGATATACAAATTCACTGTGCTAATTTTAACCTTATTTTCTGTGATGTTTTTAGGTTATAACCTTGAAATGATCTAAAAATGACAGGGTTTGGAAATGCCTATTTTGTTTCCTTAAAACTTTGAGTTTCTCTTCTAGACTTGCCAGGATTTGATGTTTGACCTGAAAAATCCAGCCCTGTACTGATCTGTCAGTGGTCTGGGTTGGAGTATATTACAATGTCATGCTGAAAAAGGAGCTGAGACTGTTGCTTCTCTAAGGGGAAATAGATACTAGTTTGTTGCATCCAGATTGCCCTTTATTTCATGGGTTCCCCCTCTCTTTTTTGGAAGCTTACAGAAAGGCTAGGGTCATTGTTTTACCTTGAGTATGAAGAAAGGTATCATCAAGATCATGGGAACAACTGGGAGAAACCATTGTCAGGATTATTCTGGACAGACAGACCTCTTCATCTTCTGATTTAGTTCCTTATTGTTAAACAATGCAGAATTTCTCATATCCCTCACACGGCTGTATTTGATGACAGCTCTCTGATGGCCACACATTGTCCTGCTCAGTGTCTGACTGTCTTTGTGTAGTCATTCTTTTTCACCCTCTTTTGTGCCTGTAAAATTGGCTGGCAAATTCTCCTGCTGGTCTGGGCTCTGACCCATCTCAGACTTGTCAGAGGCACAACCTGCCCCACTAGCAGAGTGAGATAGTCACTTTCTGCAGGACCTAAATCTTATTTTAAGAGTGTGATAACTTCATCCCTGATCCTAATATTTGAATATTGATGCTGAGTGTGAGATAAAGGGGCAGAGAAGAGAGCAAAAGCAAGGTGGTATCTTGTTTTGGAGTTTCTGGCACCTCCAGTTATTTCCCATAGTGTAATGGCATCATCGAACCTAGCAGAGCTCTGTCCTTCTAAAAGATTTTTTCATCCCTGACTTTCTTCTACTTCTCTAGCTCATCTTTGCTTCCTCATTCCCAGACTTTAAAAAAAAGTGTTGGAATACTGTTGCCTGACCCCTCAGACAACAGAACTAAAATACTATGTTCTAACATTTTGCATAGTAGAAGTTTTCTACTAAAAAAAAAAAAAAAAAAGAAAAAAAAAGAAAAGAAACAGTTCTTTTATAAGCCATGCAGGCACTTCGAAAACTTTCCTGGTATGACTTCATTTTGCCACCATTTCTCTTTATAGCAGTGCAGGGTTGGGTGGATTGTTTTGTTTTGCTTTGGTAGAAATTAGAAATGGGTGAGTGGTAGATGCGTTCCTTTGTTTGTCTGCAAACTCTGTGCTGTCATTTGGATTCTTTGGTGTGGCACTTCTCAAGGAAGAACTTCTCAGGTTTGCTGTGACACTGTGGAAAAACACTACAGCATTCTAGCCTCTTAGACTATCAGTCATCCTGGCAGTGATGGACAGGACTTATTTCTTCTTTTGAACTCATTTATTCACCAATTGGAATTCCTGCATTCACTTTTAATGCCTGGCAGTATTTCCTTCCTTTTCTTTTGGACTGAGAATTGCAGTGAGTGTTCTGTGTTGTAAGTAGTAGTAACATCTCCAGAGGCGCAGGGGAGAGCTGCATCAGAAAATCTGTGCCAGCTTTCATCTTCCTGGCCTGAAATACCTGCATCCCTTTGTGTGGGTTTTCACATAATCTTGGTTAAGCAGCTGCCTTATCCTGGGATGTTAGTTCATTCACAAGTCGGGAAGCTTGCACAACTGCATTATATAATTGTGACATACAGCAGATCGGATATATTCTCTCTGGTCATCAACTGATTGAAGAACATTTTCCCCTCTGGGAGTTTATATAGTCATAGTATGAATGGCACCCCTGAGCTGTAACAGCTCTGCCTTTGATGGAATTGTTTAATTAAACTTCACCTAGCTTCAAATCTGTTCAGGACTCCTGAAGTTTAATTTCTTGCCAGTCTTTGTCTTCCCCCCACCCCCTCCCTTCTCTGCTTTGCTCCCTTGACAGTGAGTAGAGAAGGGAGTTGCCTTGTCCAGATGCTGTGTTTGCACATCAGTGGCCCTTGTGTTGTACTTTGTGACTGAACATAGTCGAGTAGTTCTCCCTTTTCTGTTTTGGATGCTTCTTTTAAAGATGCAGACTTTGAATATTGTCTCCCTGAAGTTGTCCACTGGGCCTTTGGTAGCTGGAATTGAAAAACAGTAACCCTCCTGATGCCTTTGTTATATGTGATATGTTTTCCTATGGAAAAGACCTCATGGATAAGGCATTATCTTGTATGATTCAGTTGAACTACCAAAAGCTGAGCATATTTTTCTTAAACAGCCTGCCCCCAAAACACGTGTTCAAATGAGACTATGAATATGTATCTTCCTTGGTTAGAAGTTTCTCTGTGAAATTCTTTGTTTCAATACCAGATTCTGTTTAATTTGCTTAAATTGGGATTTGGTTTTCTCCTATCTGCTTTTCCACGTTTTATTTCCTTGCCTGAGCATACTGGATAACATTGTTCCTCATTCCTCTGAGGTGCTGATACACTAATGAGGTAAAATGTTATCCAGGCTTCCAAAAAGGATTAATTATGGGAAAGTTTAAAATAAGGATAAAATTTCTTTGACTTCTTTCAGGATCATCATTTTTGGTAGGTTTCTACTCCTGTGCATGAAAGTATTTTTGACTATTAGAAAGGCAAAAAATCCTGTATCTCGTATGCCATCTATATTGGTTTTGCAGGTGCTACTGGAGATCATGTTTATACATTTTGTTATGCAGCAGAAAGTGAAGACTTTGGAGCAGAAGATGCAGCCAAGCTTGACATATGGGTTTTTGATCATGTTAAGGTAAGCAGAGAATCTTTTTATGCTACCTGTTTATAAAAAGCGCAGTTGCATGTTAACTATATCACAGAACCTGTTAACACTTTATCATAGATCTAGAAAATAAGAAAGTTTTGAAACTTGGGGTCATAAGTAAAAATTTCTTGAGTCAACTTTCGTGTCAATTGTAATAGATGCTTAAAGGAAGTATTTGTCATTCAATGCTAATTAAAAAATTAACACTAATAAAAGTACCCTGTAAAAACATTCTTGGCTCTGTTTTGTTTGCCTATAATGTGAAACCCATCTTGGAGTACTATAGACCCTTTAAGATCATGAATGCAATTAGTTAAGGATTTTGTAACAGCTGTTGCAGCATGATAGAAATGATAAGTCTTCCTTATGAAAGCAAAATAAGCAATATTATGGACTTATTTTTTTGTCAAGCTGTCTGGCTTTTCCTGATAGATGTAGCTGGCTTCTAGTTTTCTGCTGTGGCTCACACTATGCTTTGGCTGCCAGAGCAGGCATAGTTTGTTTTGGGGGACAGGGTGTGAGGTGGAGGCAGCTTGGGACCCAGCTGTAGAATTTGTTGCTGTGGTGCTCTGCTCAGCTGACTTGGGTCAGTGCTGGTTCATGACTGTTGTTTTCTGTGACACTCTCACTGTGTTAATAGTCCAAGGCACATGATTTCAGATTATTTATTAATTCCTGTATTTATGTTATTCCATGGTACCTCACTTGCTCTGGATTAAGAAATGCTGGCAGTGGGCATTAGTGTATAAATATCTGTATCACTGAAGCAATTAAGTGAGTTACTTTCTGGATCTCATAACAATGTTAATGGAGTTTTAGACTTTAAAGTTTTTTTCATAAGATCTCTGGGTGGTATGCATTAGTATAGTTAACCAGCATAAATCAAATCAAACAAAAAATAAAATTAATTAATAAACGGAATCATCATCTATTTAGGATGTAAAAGGTGGTTCTGCTTTAAACAGTGACATAGGGTGGAAAAGTTCATTATAGTTTGATAATTTTCAAAGGAAGTGATTTTCTGAGTTTGCAGATGAGAAGATGTTTTTCCTAAGTGCCATCATCTCCCTGAATGTGCACTTGTGCCATGTTGTGTGTTGTAATGCATATGAATAATACAAATCAAATTAGGCTGTCAGTTACACTTGAATAGCTGTTGTCATAAAGTTGCACCCTGCTGTCATTGGGAGCTGCACAAGTATATGAGGGTGGTACTACCTTTCTTTTGCTTCAGAACACCTAATGGCATTTATCCTTTCAAGCTATAATAATATGTTTAAAATATGTGTCATTACTGATTACTTTTTCCTTAGAGCCAGCACCATTATTTTTAAGACTTATTTTGCCCATCTAAATTCCATTCTGTGGATGGATAGGACTTGATTGACTGGCATAAGCCACACATTCCATTAATCATTTCTTCAACTACATATCAACAATTGCTTCAGGAGTGTGCAACTTGAGGCTTACTTGAAACCAAGGTCACTCTGCTATTATAGCTCAAACAACTTTCAGCTGTGCTAGTGAGATTATATATAAGTAGGAATGACAGTATGCTGGAATCTAAATTCTGCTTTGCCTACTCTTTTTTTTCCTCCTTTGTGTTCTATCTCAAGTATTTAACAATATATTGTTTAACTCATATGTTGGCCAATGTGGTCCCTGGATTTCTTCCTCTTTAGGAAGCAAAAGACACCAAATGTACTTCCTCTCTACTCTGCAGTCCACAGGTCCCAAGCATTGTGAGGGCCACTTGTGCCTTTGTCTGCCCCATAAAACAATGGGGATAAAATGAAGAATGGCAAACTTATGTTTGGGCTGCTAGTGCTGGCACTCTGAAATTGGTTTTTCTTTTTAAATATGAACTTACCATCAGGAGATGGTAAACTCTGACAACTTTCTATTTGTATCTATGCATAAATTATGAGTAGAAGAAAAATGTATGACAGTTGATAGTTCTTGTCGTTTCTCCTTGTGATACAAGGTGATCATAATCCTTTCTTGGGACAGAAAATACACCATGGACTAGACTGTGTGGTTTTTTTATGTATAGCAGTGTGAAAATTCAGCAATATTAACATGCACTAATAAGTTGGGAGAAGTTTGGAGTTCCAGATGGGCATGGAGTTGATAGACTGTGGTTTCTTTCTAGTTTTTGGGTTGTTTGGGGCTTCTTTTGTTGTGTTTGTGTTTGTTGTTTTTTTTTTAAGAAGCCAGCAAAATAATTAAGGAGTGGAGTTTAATCACTGTAATGTGGCTCAATGATTCTCAGTAAAATAACTTTTACCTGAATCGTAGTTTGAGTCTCTGCTAAGAAACTAAGGAGCAAAATACTGGGAGTCTAGATTAACTAATGGGGAAAAAAAGATCTTCTTGATTGTTGTGTGATTAAAAAAAAAAAAAAATTAGTAGAAAATAGTTTTGGAAGATTCAACTCTTTTTTTTTTTTTAGGGTAAAAAGTTTAAAATTCCAGGAACTCAGTCTTGGAGAGGAGTTCCAGTAATCGCCTAACCACAGTTTATTATGATCAAAGGATAGGATACTCAGTTAATGTCTTCTCACTGAAAAAAACATGTAGATACAGATGGCCAAAAATTGTGGTTTTTTTCCTTTATTCTTTTCTAATTTTGAGCACAGTATTCCATTCTTTCTTTGTCCCCTTTCTGCTGGAGAAAGGCCACCCAAGCCTTTAAACTGTCCCTTCTGTGCAGGGTGGTGGATGGAGTCCAGAACTGAATTATGTTAAACTTTGAAGCTCTGCAGACAGTGCTGTGACTGGATGTTGATTTGTGCCAGTGGATTTCAATACAGATAGCTCTGCTCTAATTAGCAGTGCAATGGTTTTATGATTCATTTAAAATGTGTTAGTGTCTTGTGCATGATCATGCTCAAGGGATCTAAACCTGGCATATATGTTTGTCCTGCCTTTGTACTTTTGTTTTACGTCTGAAAACTGGCATAACTATTTCAACTCTCCCATCAGTACAAATCAGTGTGCACGGCTTTAAGCGGCCAATTAAATTTACTTGTCCTAGATTAAGGAGCTTTGAGAAAGGAAAAAGTTTGTTTGGTCTCTCTAGTACATGCAGTCAGCTACAGTTTATCAGCTCAACAAAAGAATCATGCTTCCATGGAAGACACTCTTTGAGGGAACAAAAAGTCCCCAATTACTTAGATGTTTAACATTTTAAAGATGTTTAAAGTTCATATTTTGTTCAGACATCTGTGAATCACTTGTTAGACTTTCTAAGTAGTCTTTATTTCTTCTTTGCTTTCTCCCATTAGAGGAGGGAGATGATTAGATCAACATTTCACATAGTTATAACTAAAATTCTGTTGCAGTAGTTTACTTAGTACTACATTATAATTAAGTTCACAGCTTGCTGTAAATGTTTTAAAACAGGGGAACAAGGGGAACTTTGTGTTCATCTTATTAATTTGCATATCAGTTGTAACCAGTGCGTTATTTTTTTGTTAGCTGCCAGAAAATCAAACAAAAGTTGCCAGAATAATTTAAAAAGAAGGTTGAAAGGAAGCTGTAGTCATCTTGAATCCAGCTCTCTTCATGAAGGAGGTTCATTTAGAGCAACATGCTCAGGCCTTGCCCAGTCAAGTTTTGAGCATCTCTAAGGGCAAGCCTTTCAAGCAGCTGTTCCAATATCTGGCTATAGTTATGGTTTACCAAATAATTTTTAAAAGTCTCTGTGTCTTACTGCAAATTTTCACATTCCAAATTGTGAGTTTCCCTCTGTCTCATCTCTGAGGCCCTCTGATCAGTCTGGCTCAATCAGAGGATTGAGATTGCCTTCACTCTCATGGCAGCTGCTTGTATACAGCAATGGGACCTCTCCTTAGCTGTTTTTTCTTGAGACTGGAAAAGCAGTGCTCTCGGCCTCTTAGTTGTTTTCTGCTGTCCCTGAAACTTCTTGGTGAGATTCTGCTTACATATACAGTGGAGGCAGTATTACTGAATAGAGGAAATAAGAGGGAAGCAAGAGTAAAAGAGTGGGACAGGAAGATAGTTAAAATAGAGTGGTGGGTTGGAAGCTAGTGTTGAGTAGAGGTAGGACTCAAGTTGTGTGAACACTGAGTACCAAAAAGAAGAGGTCTTTAGCAGGCTGCAAGGAGATACAAGGATACTTCTGAACAGTTCAGTGATGTCCAGAGCAAGGTGAAGTGATTTTTGCCCTTAGTGTGTTTGGTACTTGCTTGCCAACTCACCACCTTTATCAGCCATCAATCCTTATGGTGAGCTTCCTGGGGGTTTTTTGGGATTTTTTTCAGTAAACCATTTTTGCTCAAGTTTCATGGGATAAAGTTTGCTGTTTGCTCTGGGAAAGACGTCACATCTTACATTGCACTCGTCTTCTTCCTTTTCTCTTCTTGTTTGTAATTGGCCAGAATTTGGGCAGTT
Source organism: Urocynchramus pylzowi (assembly GCA_013397555.1). Classification (NCBI taxonomy): domain Eukaryota; kingdom Metazoa; phylum Chordata; class Aves; order Passeriformes; family Fringillidae; genus Urocynchramus; species Urocynchramus pylzowi. The sequence continues at coordinate 658,762 of VZRH01003233.1, read as the reverse complement.
TTTCTGGCTGCTGCTGCTCTGTCTTATGAGGTGGCTGGGACTGGGAAAGTGGGATGGTTGTGGTGTATCATGGGGACTTGTCTGGTGGGAGAGGAGAAGCTCAGGCCTTCCCTTCCTCTGAATGATTTCTTTTGCTTAATCATTCTGTGATAGAAAAACATATGCCTTCTAATATTGATCTACATTTTAAGATTTAATTTTGGGAGTTTTCCTGTTTGTCTGTTTTGATATGCTTTGTTTTGATTTCCTTTTATTTAATTAAAATTAAGGAAACAGTTTTATTGTATCCTGCAAATTACTGGTGTGCTCTGGAAAGCTTCTTCAGTCTGTGGTCAAATATGTGCAGGTGGACGGATCTCTGTGGGAAATGAAGATCTCCTTAAAAATATTTATATTGCTATTCAATGTAATCGGATTTTGTTCTTGTATCTTTATTTAAAACATCTCTGGACTTTGGTCATGATTTTGTTTGGACAAGAGCTGAAGCTGAGTGCATGCAAATATTAGTCCATGCGGCTTGTGTGTACTCAGGGAGTTAGAAAAGTGGAATTGTATACTGCCATGGTTTCCTGGCACAGCTCACTGTGATATCCTTGCTGCCACTTTTGTCTTCCCCTGGGTACAGTGACTTTTGTTTATACAAGGCATGAGCTTTAGATTTTAAGAGCTCCATCACTATCACAGCTGTGTGCTGGACTGCCCTGTCCTGCGGTGGCAGAAATGCTTCCCTGCCTCTACCAGCATTTTCCCTGGACTCCTGCGTGAAGTTCAAAGACACTATCACTTATGTTAGTGTGCTGAAAGGTTCTCTAGATGCTTTTTTGAACTAAGACCCTACCCAACTTTGTTTCCTTGGGCAGTGCTGTTACTAAGGAGCTGATGCTGGAATAGCTGTCTGCCTGTATTTTGCATTGCTGCAGCGTGGCTGGTCTAACACAGAATAGCCATGTCAAGACTCATTCGGTCCAAGGGGAAAATTCTCCCTTGGCATCTGCCTCAGGGATGCTTAAGTAGGACATGTGCAAGGCAGATGTATGTTCTGTAGTTCATGTATTTGCAAAGCATGTCATGCTTTGTTCTGTTTTTATTTAGTTTCTGCAAACAAGTTGTAGCTTGGTATCTCAGTCCTGCAGAACCTGCTTCCAAAGCAAGAATATTTGAGACCTTTGCTTCCAATTTAAATTCAGTAATGTAGAGCCATAAGTGGCACTCAGGAATGGTTCATCAATTTGTTTATATAGGATAAAGAAGGGATAATGTATTTTTGCCTATGCAAACACAAAAAAAACCCTGTACAAAACCAAAACAAACCAACAAATAAAAACCCAACAAAAAAAAGCCCCCCAAACAATAAAAGAACACTTCAACATAAATGCTGTCTTAGATAAGCTGAAAATTTGGACTGACCTTACTGATAGTTATCCTCCAAGCTGTAAATTGGGAAGTCATTATTTTTCCTCTTTTTAAACTCTAATAACTACTAGTATTTTGACATAGAAACAGCAGTGTTTTAGTTCTAGTAAGATGCTTATCTTCTTCCATTTTGCTCAGATTAATATATTAATGGCTTATTCCATACAGAGCTTCTTTAATTCTTCCAGAAGCAATCAAACATTGTTCTCTGCACTGAATGAAGATAAAGTGGTGCTGTTCCTGCATTTGCTAGGCATAGACACCAATGGACATGCTCATCGGCCACACTCAAGGTAATTGAGATATTAAGCATATCTTTCTTACTAGTTTTAAATGCATATAGTGACTTTTTCAACAGTGCAATTTATCAAGGCAGAAACAAGACTTGTAGTGTTGGGGGTCATATATGGCACCATGATCACCTACATTCTGAACTTTTGGGGTTATTTTGTTCTTTGAGGTCCCATCTATAGAAATGACAGATTTTTGCTCTCTACAGTATGTCGGGTTATACTCCTGTATTCAAGTGTGATTTTTAGCAATTGTCTTAGTTACAGCCAACACATAATCTAGAGGACATGTAGGAAATGCAGTGTTAAATATAAAATGGATACAGTTTTCAGATACCCCACTGCTGAAGTGATATCCTTGAGTTGATAAACAACAGTATGCTCAGCAATAATGGCTGCAGATTCCGGCATTATGTTTTGGCTTTCTTTATTACACTTGAAAAAGGAGATGAGTTTAGATTAACAGTTCTTGTCACCAATTCATCTTCAAGTGTGTTATTTGACAACTTTCTTTTAATTTCTTTACGTCCTGCTTTGCAGGATTTTATGTTTTTTTCTCTTGATACTTGCATACTTTTAAAATTCTCTGAATTCGTGCATCATTCTAAAGTTCATACTTGCTGTATGTCTATTGCTCATTTATTATGATTTTTTAAAGACAGCATTTTAAAACTGACTTTAGCAACAGATGGGAAATTAGTTGTCTGAAAGTCAATCATGGTCACTTTTTCTAAAAATATATTTTTGTTAATATATATGTAATGTATCATATATATGATAGATAGGTAGATAGATAGATATAGATAGATATATAAAAATATTTTTTATTTAGCCTCTATTCCAGAAAACTAGGGTCTGTCCTGATCTATGAATCATCTCAAAACACTGACTGCCTGGTGAGATCTTTCCTTGCTATTTAGTTACCAGCTTAAAGTAATTTTTGCAACTTACCGTTTAAGGTGTTGGATTCTTCTAGAATTCCTTAGTTTTGGCATTCTGCTTAATTTGCCTGGCAGCTGTGAGTAGTAAAATTATAGTCTTATGTCAAGGACAGGTCGGATTTGAAATATATATCCAGTTGAAACTGTGGTTTCAGTAATCTTCAAACTGTACTGCAACGACTTAATATCTCAGTAAGACTCAGGGGAGGAGAGATTTTACATCTAGGAAGCCTTTTGTTAGCTTGATGATCATTTGAGGTTAAAGCTGTCTGTAGTCAAAGGACTGGGCTTTATGGCCATGAATAAGTTGCTTTATACCAAATGTGAGAGCCACCTCGACTGTAACATTTTTTTCCTATTTTTCAAGGGAATACCAGGAGAATATTAAACAAGTTGATGAGGGTGTGAAAGAAATTGCTTCATTGATTGACAATTTTTATGGAAATGATGGAAAAACTGCATTTATTTTGACTTCTGACCATGGAATGACAGATTGGGGTGAGTCTTTTTAAATATTGAGTCAGTTGAGTTTATGGGAATCTGGTGTATGATAAGAGAACTCTGTCCCATGAGAAGCTTTGGAACCCCTGCTTTGATTTGGTATCCTCAGTGTTCCTTGTGTATGAAAATCCTTGGAAAGTGCTGTGACAGCTGCATTCCATGTCTGGACAGGAAAAAGACACTAAGTTAAAGCTTAATTTCCTCAGTGACTGCTAGTAGGGATAGAAAGATTGCTGCAGAAAACCACCTCAAGCAGGAGGAGATGGTGTTATTCGGTTGCCAGCAGCAAATTTGGTTTTGTTCCAGCCCCTCGGGGAGATACAGTTCTCACTTCATTGCTCTAAAGCACCTGGAAAAGGTGGGAAATCTGTCCAGCAGCTGCTGAAAAACTGTACAGGGAGAGGTTTTGTGAGGGGTGCAGAGTCTTTTTGCTAATTTTGGCCTTTTAAACACAGCAGAAAGGATGGGACTGCTGTGTGATCTTTCTAGAGGAGGCTGGTGCTGGAGACAGGTGAAGGAGCTGAGAGTACAGAGAGGAGTGTGAGGCAGGGGCCAACTGTACTGATACCCACAGAGGAGACTTGTGAAGGGTATGGCCACCGTGGCCAAATGCTTTGAGGACAGATGAGAAAAGTTTACATGGTAAGCTCATTTAGACATTTTTCCCTAATTCTTTCTTTTTTTTAAGAATCTTAAGAATGCTCCTGTCCTTGTGTGCAGCCAGTGAAAGTGATAAGTCTTTCTTCCAGTGCTGTGTGTTTGCAGCTACTAACTATGATACTTTTGAACCAAGGCTGCTCCAGGCATGGTTGTGGCAAAACAACAGTCAGCATCTCACTCTGTGTGTGAAATCTTGAAGTTTTTCAACTGAAGGGATGTAGACTTTTTTTCTGTCATCAGAGATAACAAAAATATTTGTATATTTATTCAATCATCCTAATTACCATCTGTTCATTTGCAAAATAGTCCATTTTGAATAATGTTTACGGTTGAGCTGACTGCCACTTGCAATAATTTTTTAATTCTGCTATTTTTTTTGTATGTTTCAAGAAATTATTTCATTTTTTTTATAAGGAAGGGGTGTGTGTATGTATATATTTCTATATATATGATCATAGGGATCTCAGGAGGTCCAACCACCTGCTCAAGGCAGGATTAGCTTTTGAATCACACACAGATGCTAGGGCTTTATTCAGCAGGGCCCTTAAAACCTCAAAGGGATGGGGCCTATGGAGCCTCTTGGGCAGGCTGCTCTGCTGCTTGCCTGCCCTCATGGAGAGGGAAAGGTTTTCTTTGTCTTCAATCTGAACTTCCTTTGTGTCACCTGTTCTGTCATGATCCCAGCGTGCACCATGGTGACATTCCGCCTCCATCCTCTCTCAAGCCCCCTCACAGTGGGGTACAGGCAGGCTGCTCTGCTATGTTCTCCCCAAAGCTATTTCTTCTCCAGGCTGAACAAGTCTCAGTCCCTCAGCTGCTTCTCACAGGGCAAGTGCTCCTCACTGAGACCATTCCAGATGATGGGTGTCTTTCTGGTACCAAAGGAACCCAAAACTGGTTCCAGTGTCTAGAGGTTGTCTCGCAGGTACTGAACAGAGGAGAGCAACCCTTCCCTGTACCATGCTCCTGTTAACACTGCCTGCAGTGCTGTTGGCCTTCCTCGCTGCCAGAGTGAGCTGCAGGGGTGTTCTCATTATGCACTGGATCCTTTGGAGGGGGAATAAAAGGTGTTAGGAGTAACTTCTTCAGGCTTTGAGAACCACTGGTCTGTCATAGTTTTCTGTCATCTCTTTCTGTCTTGAAGGAAAAGCTTGATCTTGTGCCAGAAGTGTTAATAACTTTGAAGTTGACTTTAGTGAATCCGAGAGCAAACCCAGAGGTTCTGCTCAGGTCCATTGTGAGCTGTCTGAAGGATAGTTCAGGAGTTTAATTTGGGCTGGTTGGTAGTGTCAGCCCCTGCTGCAGCCTTTCAGTGGTTCTTTGCAGAATGGGATGTGCACCAGTTTTAAAACAAATTAAATATTGGAAGAGGAGGGGGGGGTGGGCTATCAAGGAAAGAAATATGACCTGAATTAAACATGATCAAAGACATTGTGGTTGCTGGCAAAAGCCAATGATGTCACTTGCTTTCTCAGTCTGACCCCATGATTTTGCTTTAAATTGATGTCAAATGGAACTGCTGACCAGCAACGCAGGGTGTTCCATACCCACCCTCACCTTGGCTCTTGCTCCTGCTACCATCCTGGCACAAGGACCTGTGTGGTGTGCTGGACTATGGAACAGACAGCTCAACAACAGCACCCTTTTTCCCCCTTTTCCCTGAAAAAGTTTATTTGGAGAGTGCTGGAGGTGGAACCTGGAACCCAGCTGAAAAGAATTATTTTTCTTCCCTTCTTGTTATTCAGATCAGAATTGAAACAGTTCTTTATAACAGGGAGGGAGTGGGTACAGCTGCCTCTCTCAGCTCTATCTGTCTTAAAGTATTCATAGAGGCAGAATCTCAGTGAAATGCTGATGGAACTGGTGGCCTGGCTAAATTTTCCTCCTGCAGTAATAAAAATATAACTGATATAAGAAATAATCCCTGGTCCCTGGAACATACAGGAAGTGCTCTCTCCATAAGCTCTGTTCCCAAGCTCTTCAAAGGAAAGCAGTTGTTGCTGCTTTTTGAGCCCAGAGAGTGCCCACCAAGAAACACCAGAAATCTAATTCCCAGACCAGTGTGTTCTTAAGCTTTGGGCTGTTTAACATAAACAAAGTTGGCTCTTCAGCTGTGCCACAGTGATTGTTTTAAGGACAGAATTGGGTATGATGTTGAGAATAGCCTTGAGGCTGCACAACAGTGTGCTTTGTCTGTCCTTTGTATTCATTAAAATATATATTTATAGACAGGGAAGAGCATGTGTCTATGCAAATATAAGGCAAATGTGTGATCTTGTAGACCCACAAAGGGTTTGTATAACAAAGCCCTTCCCTTTGAGGCTGGGTTATCTCACTGCTCTGGTACCTCACCCACTGGGTTCAATGACAAGCATTTCTTTCAAGCTCTTGTGGTTCCTGCTTTAGTACAACTGCTGCTGAGATGTCATAGTTTTCAACCTTCCTGCTTTTGGTGGCTGATGTGTTAATCTGGAGGGGATCAATTTCCCCAGGGAAGAAAATAATGTTTTATCAATTTTTAAGGAGTGTGCTACTAGCCTTTAAAACCTTAAAAATGAACTTCTGTCACTGTTGGAAGGATGACAGTTGCAATGCATATTGCTTCCTGGTTTTGAAGTGGAAGTCTAACCCTTATTCAGAGGTCAGTTCTATATGATTTTTTTTTTCACATGTGCCTAATATTACTGAAATCAGGCATTCCTGGTTTCACTGTGATGCTCAGGATAAGCACATGTACATGTTATGAGCTGGTAACTCCACCATATGTTGAGGCTTTTAAAATATCATGGCTTTATTTTCTGTATGTTAAAAATTTGGTGGTTTTATTATAAAAAGTTCTATCTATTTAGTCTTGACTTAACTGATACTGATTTCCCAACTTGAAACTTGAATTTAGCCCTTATTGTTAGTGACATAAAATAAGCTATGAAGCTAGAATAGGTTGTCTGTAACAGGCTTTTGGTATGTCTGTATCAAGTGCTTAGTAGATGTGTGCATGATGATGTTTTTATTGCATGTAGATTTTGTTTGTTTTTACAGCACATGTCTTAAAGTTTCTGTTTTTCTTGTTTGGTGTATCTTAGGATCTCATGGAGCTGGTCATCCCTCAGAAACTTTAACACCACTGATTGTCTGGGGTGCTGGGGTAAATTATCCACAGAAAGTTACAACCCAGTTCTTTGAAGACAATTTTTTGAAAGGTAGGTAAAATATAAGACTTAAGTGAAAGATTCTGGTGGAAACAGAGATGTTTTTAACCATTACACCTGTTGAGCTTCACTTACTTCTGTTCCATTTCAGTAAGTATGGTTTGCTTTGTGTGATGTGTTAGGAGAAGGTGGCAGGGTATGCCTAAGGAAGCTATTGCAAAATTGGGTAGATAAGATCAGTCAGTTTTCTTTTCTAATCATAGAATTGAAAACTTTCTCTCTTTGTTGACAGGAGGCTATTCATGCTCCTAAAACTTAATTCCAGGAGACGTAATTTTTAACTCACAGAGGTTGAATGCTATTAGTACAGAAACATAAGTTGACAAGTTCAAAGACGCCTTTCTAACTTCACAACACAACCCTGTGGACTATCCAGGGCCTATCTTGTCTCATTTGCATCTTTGCAAATGATGTTGTGCAATTGCAAACAGCTTTTCTCAATGAAAAACTGTGATTCTTGACTGTTACTTTTCCCTTTTCTAATTTATTGAAGGGTAAACTTTTTTTTTAATGAGTTTTTATTATTTCCCATACATAATGCAATAAATGCTGTCTTACTGAAATATCAGTGGAGTTAGAGAGTCTTTAACATGTGATTAAATTGTTCAAGCTGTTCCTCTTTCATGTGCCCCATTCTTGTGGCCTGCTCTGTTTCTTAAGATGCCTTCAGTCTTGGGTTGTTGCTCAATGAGGATCAATGAGGTAATGACTTCCTATTTTATTGGGTTGTTTGTCAAGGTACATTAGGGAAAACAGGCAAAAATTACTCCAGCCCTGAGATTTTAACTCTGCCCTGCTCTTGAGAAGGTACTTGGTAACAGCTTAGGTCATTTCAGAAATAATGCTAACATTTCATTCTTTGCACCTAACTCCTGCTATAAAACGATGACATCTGTGATAAAATTGAAAATGAGTTGTAGGAAAGAAATAGAAAACAGAATAAAACAACTGATTTTGGTGTCTGTGATGGCTGATCTGCTAGACTTTTAAGGACATTTGATATCTAAGAGTTGATCTGTAATAGCTGAATTTTACATCTGTCAGTTTCCTTCATTCTCAGCAGCTTTCGTATAAACCTCAGCATCTGACTTCAAGTCATGATGAAAATGATGTGAGAGATTTCAAAAAAGATGAGCGTTGAGCTGACTCCCAGGTGCACAGTAGGGAATGCTATATGGCCCTCATCTGTTAGGCAATGTGTATTTACTTAAAGGATGACATTTGTCTGCACCCTGCTGTGCCTGCTTCATATTTTCCTTCTGATGGTTAAAAAAACCAGCAAACCAAATAACCTCACAAAAAATCAAGCACACCAAAGCAAACATCAGAAAATTCTCCGTTCTTTTTTGACTAGCTGTGCATCTGTCAAACACGTTGCTGCTTTGTTTAGACCTTACAGATTCTTAATTGGCAAGGATGATCTCTGTTGGAGATTTGAGACACTCTGAGTATCTTGGGAGTTTGAATTTCTATTTGTGTAATAAGTATCTTCTTAAAAAGGGACTGTTCTCTCTATGGTAGTACATCAGAGCTTCTAGTAGGTTATGTAGCTTAGAAGTAAAGAGAAAATTGTTGAAATGGAACTTGGCACTTGCACAGGTCAGTACGGTTCAGCTACTCCATTGTTACAATCCCAGATATTTTCACAAAGTTAACGTATAAAAGAAAAGCTGTTTAAAAGAGTTCTCTTGAAATGTTCTTTGAATCTGTCTTTCCTGCTCCATACAGCTGCAGCTGTGAATGTGTGCAGGGGAGGAGGGTGTTTTCAAGATTGCTGTGTCACTGATGTATGCAGGTGTCAGGCTTACATTTCTAGTTGCATGCTCCAATGTTCAAGTTCTTTCATCTATTGACAATCCTTTCTAATTTTTCCAAGTGTTTGTGGAATATTGACAGAACATCTCTAATGCTGACAAACTTCTTATAATCTGTTTGGTGCAAGCAGGCTGTAGGCAGCTCAGTGAATTGTCTTTCTTCTCATTGTTGCCATGGAGGGTCCATACCCCCCAAAGACAGTGCCAACAGGCAGGACTTAGCCTGTCCAGTTTGTCACAGAGAGATTAATGTGTTCCTTGGATGTCCAGAAGGGCAGAGAGTCTGCTCTGGGTTGGCAGCCTTTCCTCATCAGTTTCATCACCTGTGCTCTGCCTTCCCTCATGCCTGGTCATGCAATCCTCTTGGAAAGATTTGTTATGGCAGCCTTGCATCCTGTGGGTGACATGTGGTATTACCCATTTGGCCACTGGTTTGACCCTTCTTCAGAAGGTAAGAGAATACAGAACTGCTCTGTAGCTCCGCAGGGGCTGATGGTTGGCCCTGGAGCACACAAGCCCAGAGGAGCTTGTGAGTGGAGGCACAACCTCCTGCAGCATCAGGATGTGGGGTGCTTGATACAAGCCTGCTTTGTAGGGGGCTCAGCCTGCTTTGCCACAGCTGAGGGAGCTCAGTGTACCCCTCCACTAGTTTGGCTTCTGTGAGGTTTTATGTGAGATTTTCTTTGGTTCATGTAGCCTCATCCTCAGCCTCTTTTTGAACTGGCACTTCCCTGCTGTTTTCCCCAGACTGTTTGCATCTGACAGCCCAGCGGGCTGCAGTAAAAGCAGGGCAGGATGAAGGCAAAAAAAACCCCCTCTATAAATTGGGTGGAAAACTGCTGAGCACTGTACAGGAAACCTAGACAGTGAGCTGGAATCATAAACCAGTGTGGGCAGCATGTACAGCCAAGATGCCTCACTCCTGGGAGTACAGCCTGGACTGGCCAGTCTGTAGGTGTGTCCCAGTCCTTAGGAACTCCTAGGCTCAGTGTCCTGTGGCTCCTGCTCCAAAGCAGATGTCTTCAATTCTGCATTTTGGAATATCTGAATAGGGCACGCTCAGGGAGATGAAAAACTTCCGACAAAAAGAGATGTTTTCTCTAGCAGATACAGTTTCTTCCTACCTTAGGCACAATTTTTGTGTGCATAGACAGTTTTCCAATGTTTTTCTTTGAAAAATTGTATTTGAAAGGAAAACAGGCAATTCATTTATATAATAGAAATATGGGTAAGAGTCGGTTTCTAGAAATATAAATCCATTTCCTTTTCTGGGAAGCAAAAGGAAGCAAACTTGTACCTTTTGGTGTGAGTTTAACAGAACTGGTGATTAATGCTGCTAATACTTCCCTTGTGTTGCCATGGAAACTCCCCGTAGCTGTCTTGCTACTGTTAAAGTACAAGTCTGCTCTTCAGGGTGCCTGTGGGACCAAATAACAGTGGACCTGTACTCAGACCCCCCAGGGTAGCAGTGGTATGAACTAATTGTTGAAAATAAGTTTGGTGTATGCAATACTGCAGATGTATGAAAGAAAAAACCAAACCCAAACCTTGCTAAACTCTGTTTTTAAATAACTCTCCACCCCCAAAGAAAGCAGGCAATTTTCTCTTTGTTTCCTTAGAGGCCAGCGTAGAGCAGGAAAATATAATTTTCAACCAGGTTTTTGTATGATGTGCCAAAGCTTTAGGATCTAATGTTTGTACCACACTGTACCAGTGCATTTAGGACCTTGGGTTAGCCTTTTTTACAAACTTTTGAAGAGATGCTATAAATCTCCTAAATCTGTGTTTGATTCTTTTAGTTGGCACAGGAGGTAATACATCACTGTGCTTAAAAAAAATAAAAGCCTTGGCCTTTCTTCTACTGATCTAGGTCACAATTGCAGGCAGCAATTTATCCTGCTGGATAAAAGAAAATGTGAACTGAAATGAATGCATTTTGTTGTTTCTGCTTGTTGAGTTCCATCTGTAACCCTTCTTGAGCTAGCATCCTAATGTAAAATCATAATTTTCTTTAGTGCTAACACTTAACAGAAAATGGCAGCAAGATATTAAATATCAACTGAACTTGAACTGTCCTTTCAGATCTGTGTAAATTAGCTGTTCAGGTGCTCTGTTGTTTCTTGCAGAATGGAGACTGGAGAACTTGAAGAGGCTTGATGTCAATCAGGTATCAAACATACCTAATTTAATAGTTCATAAGTTTTCCCCTTAAATTATGAGTTTTGTGTGATTTAAAGTAATTTACGTAATTTGAGTGACTGATCACACCAATGTACCATTTCCCTAGAAACAGGAACCACAATAACATGATGAGGATAAGTTTAAATTGCTTGTTGACACGTGACAGCTGCACACACAACTTCTCCTGAAGATGCATGATTGCACCATTTATTTAAGTGATCCCACACGGCTGTAGGAAGAGTGCAGTACAATATACCAGGTTCCCCAAGCCGCTGTCACTAAATCAAAACAATTTCTTCCTATGGTGGTAAACTGTGGGATTTTTTCATCTGTCTGTGATTGTGGCCCAAATATTTTGCAATTAGAACTGTCAAGGAAGAAAAGAATGTGAACAACTTTTCCTTTGATCCTAAATCAGTCAAGCTTTTTTAAACTTTGGTGCTTCATCATCCTACAAAAATCAATGCATGAATAACAGATTCCAAACCTACTCAAACAAGGGAAATAATATCATGTTAGAATGTTCAAATAGGGAATGTTCTGGATCAACTGCTTTCATCAAAGCTCTGGTACAAAACTACAAAAAAAGATTAGTTTTCCTCTCAAGGCTGGTAGGAGTTATGGCAATGTTGTTTTGAGACTGTAAAGAAGTATTTGAGTACTTCTCAATAATACTTGAGTATTACTTTGTCCTGGATAATTCGCAAAGACAGAGCTTTTGTCCTAATTATCATTACACTCCAAGTCTATTATTCTCCACAAATAATGGTTTGGAGTCTGCCCAGTAGATCTGAGGCTGGAGCAGTGCATGTAGTTTCAGTGTAGTTTCTTCAGATTTATGCTGGAGAAACAAAGAATTTTGGTGTGTAGTTTCATATTAAAGGAAAATATAAACCTGGTAAGAGGCAGTGTTTATTATCACAAATAGAAGGAAATGGTAACTTATTTTATGAGATGCCTTGGTGTAGATTGAAGGGCCTTTCTGAGGGCTAACTGGACATTAAAAAACTGCAGAAACTCCCCCTGAAGGGGGAGAAGGTGAGTAATCTGCGCTGTGGAAGCATGGGATAAAGAATGTTGTGAAAAGCAGTATATCCAGTATACTGCTTAAAACTGTAAATATGAAATTAGTTCTTTTGGTCATATAAATAGTCATAAAAAGTGGTATGCCTCTCTGAGTGCAGTAAAGGAGCTGCTGAATTCCTGCAAATAAATACTGGGGTGGTTATATTTGCTTTTTAAACGAAATGTATTTTTTCAAGCTTGTTCAGCAACGGAGCTTCACATTTTGAATCTAATAATGCCATGACTACTAGAAACTAAAAAACAAAAAAAAAACTGTAAAGGAGAGTAGTATGTATAACTTGGCAATATTACATAATTATCTTTTGCATATGCAGATACGTTAAAATTAAGCTGAATTTATTATCTGTAGAGGCTGAAGCTATGTTAAAATAGGAATGCTTCTGTTTGCACAGGCTGATATAGCACCACTGATGGCTTCCCTTATCGGTGTGCCTTTCCCCCTGAACTCTGTGGTAAGAAGTACACATGTTTTTCTATGTTATAAAAATCTGTTCACCATAAAGGAAGAGGTGTTGCGGACAAGACTTGAGGTGTGAGAAGGATTGCAGATTTGTAAAAGTGCTATAGGGTGTGAAGACTGCTTGTAGTTTTAATTTTATGTGTGTATCTTCAGTTTAGAGTATGAACTTAAATTTTTTTTATGTACTGTATAGAGCTTTTAATTTGAGAGGCAGCTGGTCCTTTTGTAATCTGCAACTTCATACTCTTGAGCTATATAAAAATTTTTTGTTACTTTGTTTTTAGGGATGGTAAAAATGCAATATGGTTTGAATAACACATGATTTTGATCATGAAAGCTAAGCCTGTAAACAAGCCTGTTCCTGCAATTTAATGTTCAATTATTTCTTGATTAAACTAGTGTACTTTCTTCAGATGTTATCTTGTGCCTCTAATTTAGTGAACAGTGAGATGACTTTTTCTTTTAATTTCACTCATGTATTATTACATAGTCCAAAAGTTGCCTCATAAATATTGAATTGACAATTAGCATTTCATTAGTGTGCTGTCATCTGCTAGTTTCACATATAAAACACCTATTTACAGCATATCTTTTTAAATATTTCTTCTGGAGACTCTGTCCCACAGATTGTCCCCCTGTCCTGCACTCATTGCTGGTTATGTGAGGAAAGCTGCCCAGCACAGGGTGGCATGGGAACTGCTCCCTTTCCTACCACAAGTACTGGATTGAGTCAGGCCCAGGTGAGGCTTTGGGTGGAAGACTGTTAGGAGTATCAAAAATGGCTGCTGATTAGGGGTTGAATTTATATCATTTCATACTATATAGTTTAGTAACAATTTCTGTTATTTATGTTTTTTTCATTCCTGTAGAAGCTGAGATATTACAAACAATCCCTATGATGTTGCAAATCTGTGTGAGAATAGTGTTTTCAAAGGAATTACATTTGTTATTTCAGCAGTAATTTGAGGTGTTATTACTGCTTATTTGGCCAGCCATTCAGCTAAGAGAAATTCCTGTCATTTAATTCTTTTTTTTTTTTTTTTACTTATTATGTGTATTTTTCTTCCTCAGGGAACTCTACCTCTGGAGTATCTGAACACTAGTGCTCTTTTCAAAGCAGAGAGCATGTTTACCAACGCTGTTCAGATTCTTGAGCAATTTAAGGTACTAAACATATGGTAAAAAAGCCCAACTTATTTGAATAATAGCTGTTGCTATGTGTAAAATAATTATATGACTTATCCTATACATAGTGTGCTAAGTTGAAAGGATTAAAATTAATTGCACATTCATTTGATTGAATAGCTGTGAGACTTATCTGAGGAAGCTTGAAATACTTTAATAAAGAAGTTTGGTTGGTTTTTTCTAAGGAGAATGAATAACATTTTTCTTTCAAGAAAAAAGAAGTTTTGTTACTTCTTAACAAAAATGGTGATGTTTATTGGTGTTAATGCAAACCTACTTGCAGTACGTAGGTAGAATGCTGGTACCAGAGAAGGGAAATAATGCCTTTGCAATGGAGGCTGGGAGACAAAGCCTTAAATCAGGGTCAGAACACAAAGAGATCAGAAAGGTAATAGGCTCCTGTGCATTAAAGAAATGAAATTAGTGGCCTAATTAACTTTTAGCTGATGCTGTTATATCTGTTGTTTTGCTTTGCAAGTGTTCATCTCTGGCTTCTCTGTCTTGATTCATTTAATATTGGATATTACATTATGAGATCACATGAGTGGTCCAGATAAAAAAGGTTCTGTTTCACTAAGCAGTGGAGTGAGAAACTGTCCAAAATCCCAGTTTTGGCGAGGCATAGAAATGCTTCATCCTCCACAGACAGAAGCTGAGACACAAAGAATTGTTATCCTGTCTGGAAATTCGTGTCATCATAGTGAAACAATGAACTAGCATAAGATGACCTGCATGAGATTAGCAGCTTCAGCATCTTCTGTCCCTTTGTGAATGCCAGGTTCACAGAGGTGTGGATACCAGGGTGGCAGTGTCAGCAGCAGAATCACTTTCAAAAATATGATGGAGAGCTGGCATGTTAACAGGGGAAGTAACTGGTGTGGTTGGGTGTGAAGTTTGAAGCATGCTGATATCAGCTCTGCAGTTGGAAGACCTCTGTTTTGAGAATCAAGGATGACTCAGATATTTTTCAGTGAAATTGCCATCTTGGAGATTTAAAAGACTAAGTTCTCCTGCTTCTCCTTTCCTTTGAGCCTACTTTTGTTCTGTTGTTCTGTGGAGCTGGGTTATCGTTGTTGTTGGCTTGTTTTTAGTATTGTAATGGAATGATCTGTCTGCATTTTCTTTGAATTTCCTTTTTCTCTGCTGAAGCAGAAGTAGTGCACTGGCTTACATATGCCAAGTGGATTTTTACTTTTCCTGTGATGGGCTGACCTGACCGCAATTTGTGCTCCCTGGAGATGATGTTGCCTTGCATGGATAGGATGAAATGTGTGGGTTGCTACTTCCAGCTGTCAGGTTTTACAAGCAGTCTGCTTAGGAAGCTCCTGACTGTATATTATGCCAACAGTCAGACTTGAGTCAGGCAGCTGCAGGAGGCCTTAAAGATGTTTTGGAGGACCTTGGACAAAGTGGCTCTGATGGCATCAAAACCTTCTACTTTTGTCCATGTGCAGGTTAATTGATTTACAGCATTGCTTTGGCAGTGTTTGATGCAGTGTACTGGCACCTATGTGGTTTCATTGAGGATGGTTGTCACTGAAGCCTGGTAACACTTCTAGCCATGTCTTCCTTTTATCCTGCAAACTGTAGAAGGCTTTCTGAGAAAAGCAGTGGATGGAGCCTGGTTTATTTTATTTACTTTATAGCAGGTCTGAGTTTCCAGGAGTTCAGAGGAGTTGTGCATACTGGAGTATAACACCCAGTTTCATGGACAGCATATTGACAGTCTGATTTCATTCCTTTTCCAAAGTCTTAGAAATCTGTGATTTTTTGTAGTTTAATTCCTGATACAATTTTTAGTCTTGTTGCCACTTGCATGTAATGATTTGATGCTCTTTTATGCAGGTTAAGATGAGTCAGAAAAAGGAAACTACATTGTCAATTCTGTTCACACCATTCAAGTAAGTGTCTGTAAAAACTATGTATATGTTACCTGATTGTTTGTCTTACTACTTGCTTTGGTATTTCAGTGAGCTGCAACAACACATTCAGTCTCTTAAGTCTTTTTTAGATGGTAGTGTTTATCTGACTATCAAACTTTGTACTAGAACTCTATGCAATTAACTGCTTCTTCTCACCAGAACTTTAAGATAGATTTATTTTTTAAAATCTATTCCTTACATTTTATTTTCCATTAAGGGTTATTTGTCTAAGCTTTTTTTAACACTGTAGCTATATAGATTGTACTGATTTTTTTTCTTGCTATACTTTGGGCATTTTTTCAGCATACTTTGGGAGATACGAGTCCTTATAGGGTCAGGAAGTACAATCTGTTAATTTTTATATATATATTTAAAAGTTGAACTAAGAAGTGTTTCTTCTGTAATTTAAATGCTAATGAAGAACAAATAAAATGCATTGCATCCAGAAAAGAAGCTTACAATGTTTAGCATTTGTGTTGCCTAGTGTTAGTGTTTCCAGGGCTGTGAAGGAGTCTTTGTAGTGATTTGTGTATCTGGGAATTCTGTTCTAGGGTATGGAACAGTTACTGCTCCCCTCACCCTTCTGTCTTATCTAATTGAAGCTGCTTTTTCCTTTTTCTTTCTTCTGTAAAGGTTTTTGAAAGCTTTGCCATGGGTACACGTGATAGTGTTCAGGTCTGCTCGCAGTTTGTGGAGTGCTCCAAAAATGCCTTGTCACCAAGAGCAGCTGTTTTCCTTTGGGAAATAAAGCAATGTTAATTAAGATCTTTAAATCATAGCAGCAGTAAAAAGTACTTGAGTCGCTTCCTGTGAAGTGTGTTTATTGTTAAAGATGATTGCTGTCTGTCTGAACAGACAATTGCTGTGTTATTTTATACCTCTAGCTCCTTCAAAGGGAAAGGTTCAAGATAGTCCGTGAGACAAAAGTCAAGTTAATCTTGGGCGCATAATGCATCCTTTAGAACAAATTCTGAATAACAATGACAACTGCATTATCAAAGAATTTACTGATCTGTATGAAATAAAATGCCCATATGGAAAGGGTGGACAGTCCTCTTTGATAAATGACTATTAGTTTGATTTCGCAGCTCTTTCAATTTTACCTTTCCTTAAGAAATGAGACTGAGTCTATAAAATAGGATGTGCTTTTCTTAATGCTATATTTATCTTTAAAGGATCTAAGTATTACCAATTGCTTTATGGATTGCTGTCTTTCCTTTTTTATGATAAGTTTGATTGTTTTAAGTGGAAATGCCAGAGACATTTATCACTTTGAAAATGCAACTAAAACTTGGTATAAACATATCGTTACTTTGGTATGGTCCACTGCAAAAATAAGTTTATTTTCTTTAGATACTCTACAATTTTTTCTGAATCAAAATTTGGATTAATAGTTGTTCCAGGAAAGGTTTTTATTTGAGAGCAAAATAATTCCTTGAATGTGTGAATGTCATGGATGGAGTGATGCACCTTGCTCATCAGAGAGAAGTGCTAACTATTGCACAATGTTTGATAGTAAATGTGACAGCGGTTAGCAAGATTTTCTGACAAGGTACACTTGATTATTTACTGCATAGAGGATGAGTCAGAAAAAGCTGTTACATAGACCCTCCTGTTGAGTTGTGAGATACAGAGAAGACCCCCTTACATTCTAACGTCCTTTTCAGAGGGAGTTTAGATGCAGCTGGGTCCAGAATTAGTTCCAGACTTGGTCAGTGGTTTGTGTCTAAAGGATTATATGTGCACAAACACAACTTTGTGTCAGTTGGCTAAGATTCTAAGTCTGGCATGCTGTTAATCACTTGCCAAGGGTCTGTTGTGGCAAGGCATCTGTCAGCCTTGAGGAGCAGCCAGTGGGGGTGGGGGAGGCAAGGAATCCACTACCACAGTGAAATGCCTTACAAGAATATTGTGTAGTGAAGACTTTCTTTGTTGCTTCAAGATGATGCTGTTTATTCATTCTAGGAAAGCAGAAAAAGACTCACCATGGATGGTCACACACTAATGTAAATACTCACCCACAGTGTGCTGAGGGTAGTTTGGCCACATTCTGATTAGTCTTCACAGCTCTCCTTGACTGTCAAAACTTGGCTCATGTCTGGGAAGCTACCAAGGGGTCTTGTCCAACCTCTTACTAATAGCTGGGATGAAGTGTTTGAACACAAACTTATTTTTAAACAGATGAGTAACTTCCTAGTGCTCCAACTTGCAGGAACCAAAGGAAGACTGAAGGTCGTTTTGGGCATGACCTGTCCCCCCTTTCACATGCAGATGACTGAATGTGTGTGCAGTGAACACAAGCCTGAACTTCAGCTGCAGGTGCATGATCTGATGCATTAGTATAAGGCAAACCATGTCTGTTCTTCACACAAATTATGCTTGAGTCTGAATGAGATAGAGAGGGAAAGGCATACATCCTCTTCTGTTGTCTTTGCTGAGATGCTTTTTTGGTGGTAGATAAAAGGGTGTATAAGGGTATGGTTACTTTTTCAGGAGAAGTTAAAAATGCAAAGGAGGAGACACCTACCTCCTGTCCAGAGCAAGAGAACACTGGGTGTGCTGTGCTATGTTTCAGAGCCATTGGTAACTGTATGGAGGTTGTATTTCTGCAGAGCTGTATGCTATTGGGAGTTGTCAGCCCAAGTTTAATATCAGTTGTGACCCCTGATCTGTATTAACCTATGGTTGGCCTTATCTGCTGTTGCAGCTGAGCACAGTTCTGTGCCCTGTTTCTACACTGCTGTCCTTTCATTCAGACACAAATAACTTCTTCCACCTCTGTTCATTTTCAGTTGCTGTACAAAGGAGTTATACTCTTTTTTAATCCTTCTAGTGCCTGGAATATGTAACTTGAAACTCAGAAAGTGTGTGCTCCAGCATATAATGCTTTTTTTCCTTCATAGTTTATTGGAGGTTAGTGAAATGTAATTCATGTCTGAAATGCATTGAAATCATGAAGTTATGTAGAAAATTTAAATATTTTGTTTGTGAGTATTACAGATTTTGTGTTATTTCAGCAACTTGGTGACCTCAAAATGAACAAAGATACCTCTAAGAACTGAATTTCTTAAATTATTTAAAGATGTATTCGAATAAAGTCTGTATAATAGAAATGTAGATATGAGCTCCAGAAGAAATCTGAGTCTAGAATTTCAGATTGAGACATTCTGGTTTTAGAGGTGCAATTACTAATGAATATGTAGTTTTCAGAGTAGGGGAGAGGAGAGGATATATTCACAATGTGTTCTGTAGAAAATGCAACAGAAATTTAACCTGGACTTAATCTTTCAGTCAGAAATAGCATTAAAATGCTTGTTTTGATATTCTGAGGGAAAAAAGCCTGTTTTCTAGTTTGATTTCCAGGTGTTTATTACTGAGTGAGTAGAAGACTGTTCATGACCTTCAGCTGCAATGACTCAAAAACAAGTGTTTGAGTTGTATGTTGAATATATTACACCAAAAGCACTAATCTAGTATGCACATATATATTTATGGATAAAATAAGCCTATTTTGAAAGTGTTGGCAACAGAGGAAGAATATTGAATTGTTATAAAGCTTCTGATTTCCACAGGGGATTTCATCCCTAGCAGAAGTGTGGCTGGCACAGTGGACAGGAAATGAAGGAGACCAGTAGCTATGTGCTCTTTCCTACTTGGATCTAAATTGCATCTCTCTCTGAAATCCATGTGTCAGGTGTATAATGATGAGAAGAAGGATGGAGCTGATCATTGTGTTATGTGATAGAAACTTCAGTAGTGTCTACTTGACCAGACTTGAGGTGGGTTAGAGTTTGGATAGCTCTATCTATTAATAAGGATGTGTCTGGCTGCCAGTAATGCCATTTTTGCTTCATCGAAGTGCCTTCATCAAGGAACAAATCTGGGTAAAAGTGTATCTTGAGGCTACTTGGGAAACTGTTGAGAATACATTTCAGAAACTCAGCTCCAAGTGTTTTATTCTGCAAGGCAAGGTGCAGTATCCTTTGCTGAAACTGAATACTTACCTGAAGTTCTAGTTGGATATATGAAAGAAGATGCTATCTGAAATTTGTTTCCTTCCTGCCTCCTTTCTCTCCCTACCTTTTTTTCCCAACTACAAAAGACGTATTTTCAAAAACCATTTGCTTAGCAAAATCAGAGCTTTTCTCCGAATACTGAGAAGAAAAG
The DNA here is from genome assembly GCA_013397555.1 of Urocynchramus pylzowi. Classification (NCBI taxonomy): domain Eukaryota; kingdom Metazoa; phylum Chordata; class Aves; order Passeriformes; family Fringillidae; genus Urocynchramus; species Urocynchramus pylzowi. The sequence goes on along the minus strand of VZRH01003233.1, from coordinate 638,933 downwards.
CACAATGCTTTGACCTTTATGTGTAAGAAAAGGAGTTGCCAAGATACCAGATGCTTTGAAGGAAGTGAGGGGACAAATCTGAAGACTGCTGACAGAGGAAAACTGATGTCCAGGATAGTGAACTATCTTAGCTTTCTGACCATTTGATGTACCTTAGGGCAAATGCCAAGCTGGCACAGCTCAAAGACCAGTGTGCCAAGGGGCCAGATGCTACTGTTGCAAAATCATTCCCAAAGTTGGCATCTCTGGCCTGTGGAAGTAATCCTACAAGAAGTATCAGAAGGACAGGATGGTGTGGTGAGTAAATGGTACATCGTTGTTGCCCTAAAATCTGAGTAACCAATTAGTGCAATTTTATTGTCCCAACAAGAGATTTAAGATAATAAATTAAACAAAAGCACAGGAGTCCTTGTGCATAGTCCTGGTGTATCCAATGCTTTCAGGGATGGCTGTGCTTCCAGCTGGTCAGGTTCTAGTGCCTCACAGTAAGATGGCAAGACCAGTAGTTTAAGAACCACCATCTTCAGAAAAAAACCTAAGGGATGAACAGCTCAAGTATAATCAGTGCTTGCTTGTCACTACTTTTTATGGAATGTCTTGAAGTTTTTATTGATAATGGTTAGGGGTTTTCTATCAGGAAATAGAAACTTGAATTTAAATGAGATACTTGAGCTATCTTCTCATATGTGAAGAATCCCATACCACCTTATGCTGCATTTTTAAAGTAACCTAATTGTCTGAATACTAGATATTAATCATAGCAAATAATTACCTTTGTGTGCATAATCAAGTTATAACTTGCATATTTATGTAGACAGTCACTGCATTTTTAATGTGCAGTGTACATTTATTAAATAGAGAAGTACTTCTCACCATATGAAAACGTAACTCTTCTTTTGCTCTATCCTCTAGTATGAATTGAGATATAACTCCCTTAAACATTTGTATGGACTTGGTGCAAGGAAGTATCAATCATTTGGAGGCTGAGTCTTTCCACATAATTGCCCATTATGTATTTTGTCAGTGATAGAAAAGAAAATAGAGTGTAGAGTGTCTTTGAAGATTACAGAAACTTCAAAAAACTGCCATGTGCACAAATACCTCTCTTTTCTTCCTTTCTCTGATGACTGGAGATACAGTACTACATTGTTCCCTCTGTCTGATGGCCTTTCAAAACTTAAATAATAGATATTCCCACAAAATTGACATTTGGATCAAAGTGAAGCAAGTGATTTCTTTTCCACCATTGAGCAAGGCAGGGTTCCTTAAGATGTCAGTACATCCTTTGAAACATACAATTTTTGTTTCATTAAAATAAATTACATTTATTGAAATAACTGGTAATATGTAAGGTATTTGTGATGCATGTGATAATGCTTGCAAGAGCAAACATTAAGCATTGAATGCCAAGAGAAAAGGGTGAAAATATTGCCGTAGGGAATATAGTCTAACAGTGATTATTTTCCCTGCACGTTTGTTGGAATACTTTGTGTCTTCAGAGGACCTTTTATTTAGCAGAAGCACTGATTTATCTACAAAGAGATTTCAGCCCCTTCATCCTGTGGTCAAGAATGAAGGACCAGCAGCTTCTATCAATTCCAAGTGAACCCTGGAAAGGCAGCCATCCTTTTCCTGTCTCCACTTTGTCCCCATTGTGTTATCAGGTGTGAATCTAGGCACAAGGCTGTGCTGGGACTGCTGGTACAAGCTGGCCACTGTGGGCACCTTTAGCCTGCTGGTGTTGGGAGGCAGACTGGCAGCCCTCTCCCCTCCACCTTTGGCTTTAAGGACATGCGTATATACATCAAAAAATAGAACTGCAGTGCTGTTCTACTTTGTCCAGAGACAAAGTGCTCAAATGAAAATAATGGCTTTGTATTATTTTTTATGTAAAGCCTTCCTGTTTAACTAGTAAAGGTGTTCTCTCTTCAGGGAGAAATCAATACCTGTTCTTTGGCAGAAATGTCAGCTTCTCTCTCACGGAATGGCCATGTCTGAAGCACAGTGCTACTCAGGGAAGATGCAATCCTCTTAGAAGGCAGACATCCTGCTGGTCTTAAGTTTCAGCAGTGCACTCGGGAGCTTTTAGTTTGTACATGAAAAGCTAACTGGCAGTGGCTTCTGTGCAGGAGGACTGGATGTAATTGGATTTACTATCAAGTAGGAAGTAGGTAAAGTCTTTAGAAGGAGCTAAAAGGCTGGTGTATAAGATAAAATATCACAAGATTAATGTATATTTCTCTATTTCCTTGTATTATAAACCCTTTTGGCCGTTTTGTGGAACTTGTGAGGCTTTGTGCAATGAGGGTGAGGGAGGATTTCCAGCAGGTGGTAGGAGGGGATGGACAGAGAATGCTCTGTACTGGGGCGTGAGGTGAGGGGCAGAGTACAGGGCTCTTTCTGGATCCCAGTAAGGAAGGCCCAATAACAAATAGCTTAATAAAATAGCTGTTTTAATAATAGAAAATGAACAGAAGAAAACAAGTAAATTGTATGTCCTTGCAGATGCTGGGCACTCTATGCCTGCGGAGCATGGGATCACTTTTCTGATGGTGCCACACAGATGCTGGCTGTGGAGGCATTCCCTTGTTTTGGTCATTCAAGCTGCTATATGGTTTTCTGTCAAGAAATCAAGCCTGGTGATAATTTCTACTGTCAGACAGAAAGGAGGTTCACATTGAGAACTTCTTGCATCTCTTACATACATGAGGACAGGCAGGCAGTGTAATCCCTGTTACGGAGTGGGAATTGCCTGCAGGCTCCTCTGTTCCTACCAGCTGACTGGGTCTGTCCCTTGGTCAAGGTATTTGGGCACCACAGGCCTGGGCCTGCATAGGTTATGTGGATCATTGATTCCGTGATGTGCAGTGGTCTCCTGGTTAGGATCAGTATGGGTGGTCTCCCAGACATGTTTTGGTGGCCATGGGGCCCTGCTAGTAGGTACTTGCCCAGCACAGCACACAGAGCTGCCTGCTCTGGATGCAGCTGCTTGAAAAATGGTCACTAGGGTTTAGGATGGGCATGTAGGATTGTGGAGCAGAAGAGGAGCTGTGGTATAACACTACATAGCCACAACACTGCAGATACCTAGATCCAGCTCATTGTCATAAATCATACATAAGTCATTGACATGTGTCTTGCATCATGTATCTTGCAGAGGTGAGGACTCACCTGCAGCATTGGCAAGGTGTTGTTATGTACAGTCAGCACATATCCCTCCCCTGTAGTACTAAAATACAAGAGACTTTAAAAATGGTGCCTTTCTTTTCCTTCAAGGATCTTCCACCTTTCCTGAAAAGCAGTTTCCCTTTCCAAGGCTGCAGCATCGTGTCCTGCTGTGGCTTTCTGGACAAACCCCCTGTCCCTGGAAGATCCCTGCATCCAGCTTCTCAGTTCTGCTTTAAGGGGGCCAGAGGGACAGTTTCAGAGTGTGGTCTCCTCCCTTCTGGCCTCTGCTTTTCTGAAGCTCTTGCCATAGTAGTTTACATGCAAAATATGCTGTGTGCAGCCCAGTTACCTTAATTGCTTCTCTGTTCAGTGAATTGGCAGCTGGCAGTTTAGTTGTCAGCTCCTTTTTCTCTCATCTTTATTATCTAAGGGATTTACATAAATATCCTGAGGCACTATGCTGTTAAATATGCTACATGAGGGATTCTGATTTGTGAATATTAAAGGCTATTTTAATTCCTGAGACTTGACAGTCCAGGGTTAGAGCATTAGCAGTCAGACCATTTCCTGCGGCTTCACTGATGCCCCGCTGTCCTCCTCTGCATGTTTGTGAATCTGATGAATACAAAAGCATAGATGTACTGACAGGCTTCTGCAATGTGTCAGTAAATATACTTTTTGCTACCTTTGGCCTGTGAAGTGTGTGTGTCCTCTTTTTATTTCATTATGCTTTAAAGAACAAAAACATCAGAACTTTAAAACCAGAGCCTCTTGTTGACTTTCTTAATACTTTTCCTTCTTTTGGGGTTCCAGCAGTGCTTTTTAATGCTTCTTAAAAGAAAAAGGATAACTGAGTTGCAAAGATAACTTACTACAACCCTACAACTAGACTAACTGATTAAAAATTTATCACAGTAGTCAGAAAATCCAGAAATACAAAAACCTGTTTGAAATTTAGACCCTCCAAAACTGAAAGTCCTGGCAGTGGAACAGCAGGAGCAAAGAGATTAGATTAAGTTGGGTTCTGGGCTTTATGAAGCTGTAATAAACCCTTTAGTGTAGGTTTATGTAGTGCACATTTTCTTTTAAAGAATATGACTTTAGTATATTAAAACTATGGCTGTAATTTTTAAAATCTGTAATCAACATGCATTTTCTAATTATGAAAATGAAGTTTTTTAGGACTTGCCTCTTTAGCAGCTTACCTGAAAATATTTTAGTAAACAAATAAAATTAAGGCCATCTAAACAGATTAAGGATCACTGAGTTACCCATCAAATTGTTTAATCTTTGAAGCTTCACTTTTTGATCAAAACTAAAATGTATACAAAGGATTGTCTCTTTATCTCATAATATGTGCTTTCAGTCTGTCTTTGGCAGATAATGATAAAACAGTTCTTTTTTCTGAAAAGGCACATCTAAAGAACTGAAATTGAATGCATTTTGAAAATGGGAAAAAATTGGCTTCTGGCCATTAAAATTCATGTAAATAGGTAATTTGGTGAGGTTCATAGAACTGTAATGGCTTTCTTTTTCCTGATCATTGCCCCAGGTAACATCATGTACTCTGTATTGCACAGCAAGTTCATCAGAAAGGAAATACCATGGTTCCAGACTTTGATTTTTGAAATATTTACTTGGTCAATTTTTTTCACATTTTATTGAATGAACTCAACTCTTTGCATCACTTGCCATTCATTGTCTTTGTGATTGTTCTTTGCTGCTGATGAAATGGGAAGGTTTTCTCTTATGCATTTTATTCTGCTCCCACAAGACTGTGCACAGTACTTTGAAAAGTAAACAGGAAGCAAGAAACAGGAGAATGACAAAGTTGGGTTTGTTTGTGATTGCACTGTCACCAATATTAATTACTGCACTCAGGGGTTGCTAACTGGAGTGAATTTGTCGTAGAACAGAAATAAGTGTGCAATCATGTTTCTGCCACATTAATAGTGCTGAATGCAAACAGATCTGTGTCTCTACTCTCCCATTACCCACCTGATGCTTCCTCAGGTACCCTCCTGTTGTGCACTGGGAATGTTTGAAGGCAGCTCTCATGGGAGATTGCATTTCTGAAGCCTGTTGTTACACTGGCTCAGTTGCTTTTGAATAGCTGCCCTGCAAAAGCATCAGGCCAGTCTTACATCTGCATTTTCAAGATGACATTTTGTCAGCAGTGGATCAAATTATTGCTTTGTGGGTCAAAGCTGTAATAGTGGGTCCTGTAAGTACTATTTCAGCTGCTTGCAGAGCTGCTGGAGTGGAAGCCATCCCTGCTCTGTAGTATGGCCCTCTCACAGAGGGGTGTGTGGCAACAGAGTTTGAACGTACTCAGCTGATTGTGTTGCTGGCAATTTTCTCCCATGGAGAGAGAGCAGAGAGACACTCTTGCACCTGCCCCCTGCAGTGACTGGATGGCAGAGGCCTCGGATGCTCTGCAGGGTGGGTGGTGCCCATAGAGATGGACAACCTTATCCTGGGTCATTTATTTCAGGTTGCAAGTTATTCAGGTAGCAGGGATCTTCTTTCTGGAGGAGAGGACAAGAACCTGTAATTACTCAGCATTTTGGCAGAAGAGGTTGCTGGAGTTGTTTGGACAGTGTCAGTCTGATGGCTCTTTTGCTGCTAACAATTCTGGAGTTAGAAATTTCATAGCAAAGCATGTGAGAAGTTCTGCTTTATGTAATATTCAAAAGAAGGTCACCTATACAAAATCCTATCATGCTACATTCAAATGGCCTTGCTCCATCATGGGGTTGTCACAGGAGTCTAGGGATATGTGTCCATATCCTTTAGCTTTTTAGTTTTGCATCAACAGGAGGAGCAGGTGCTTTCCTCCCCATCTCCTGAATAGCCAATATGAAAAAGTTAAAAGACTGCTGAACAGCTACTCCTGATTTGCTGCTGGATAAGGATCATAGAAATGTGATCATTGTGTCTTTTGCAAATCTTGCCACTCTTGAAGAGTTGTAGGACGTACAGTATTTTCTTTTTTTTTTTCTGATAGAGTGAAAAGGCTATGATAGAAGGGTGTAGATAGGCATGAGCTGACATAGTCAGGTGCATGGGGTTTGTGAGTGTATATAGGTAAGCAGCTGAAATGAATTTGTTTTCATCTGACAATGAGCTAGGCAAAGATCTCAGTCTTTCTCTTGTACATTTCATCTACAGGGCTGTGGTGCTTCCTTGACTTTCATTATTAAATCTACTGCATTATAAATGCTCAACCAATACAGACTTGAAGGGGTTACTTTTTATAGCAGAATTCTGGAAAATTACTGTGCAATAAAATTACCATAAATCTTTACTCAAATAACCAGGCATAATAAAATTAACAAACTAGCAGTGGTGGATACAGATGTATTTGCAAGGCATCTCCTTCTGAGATTTTTTATTTTGTGATTTGACTGCAGCATGCTACCTATGCTGTTGGGGATGGTAATTTCTGTAGTGTGATGATAAACAAGACTCAGTGGCCAAAGAGAGATCCCTTTGACATTGCTATGGTGAATGTACTTCATCACAGTCTTGTTGTGAATTGCTGTCAAATAGCTTAGCTTATGTGAAACATGAATGATGTGCTGGAAAGATTCATTTTGTCAGGTATACCTATGACAAGGGTAACTAACATCTCAGAAGGGAGAGTTTACAAGCACTTGCATGATTAGCCCAATCATCTTTTTTCATAATTAATTATGTTTATTCATGGATGAAGCTGTGGTTTCTCTTTGGAACCAGGAAGTTAAACCATGGAACCTCTGATAGCCATAATGAAAAATAAAATTACTCTTCCAGGACCACCATTATTTTCTGTGAAGAATGTAATCTCAAATCTTTACAATTTTGATGGTAGTATGAATGCATGTGTGTTTATAATCTATGTGATCATGGAGTTCTTGTTTTTTTCTTTCAAGCTAAACCTCTGAGTACTACCCTTTTTAGTGCATGTATTTTGCAATACTTTTAAGTAAAAGAGGACAGAGTTGAGTCCACTGGCTGAATTCTTTGTGTGTGCTTCTTAATAGGACAGGTATTTTTGTATTAGGGAAAAAGACCTCAGATTTTACTAGGCAAGACTATTCATCTTGAATTTCTTAGAATCAGATTTTGATGGTGGATAGCTGGCAAGAGCATATACACATAACACCCTAGTTTTCCTTCTAGAATTAAGAATCTTTCTAATAATGATCAGTAAATTCACTTCATTACTATTAATATTAATTGCATGGATATGTGTATTAAGTGACCTTGAGAATACATTGACATTTGCTAGTGCCTCTGGGATGCTGTATAGTAAAACACAGGGAAAAACTCTGATCAGTTTATTATTTCCTAACACTGTTTTCTGCTGGAGACCTTTAAAATAGTTTAAGTTAAAATCAAGTGGTGCTCTGAACAGTTCAAGCTTTAACTTCTCAGATCTAAATTTTCCATGTGGTTTTGGTTTTTGGTAAGTCTTGTAGATTTTATAGAACCACCATTTCTAAAGTCCATGGGTTTTTTTCATAGGCAGGTTTCCACTTCTGTCCATGGCACATCTTTGTCTCTTTATGCTTTCTGCTACATCTAGATTTCTTTTAAATCTCTCATCTACTTTGTTAGCTTCAGGAAGTCAATCAGTGTCCTCAATGGATGATAAATTACTTATGGTGAAATATGCCCATTCTTGAATTGAGGGATCATCAGCATATTTGGTCACCTTTTTAGACTGGTACAAATACAAAACATAAAATACAAACATTCTTTAATAATTTCTTTGGGGTTTTTTTTTTTAATATAGAGATTAAAAAAATCTTAAGATAATGATCATTCCTTGCATTTTCATAGTTATATATGAATAGTCCTTAGTTTCTGGTGGAATTCATAAATTTTATAAAAACAATTGTTAGACAATTGTAAATTCAACCTCTTGAAAATTATATATATGGGAGCAAGGTAGTATGTGTGTTATGATGTTAGCTGTTGAAAATTAACAATGCACCTGCCAATGGTAACCCAATTTGACAAAATAATTGCTTTCAGTGTTTGAATTACTCAAAATTTTACTGTTTGAAAACCCCATTTATTCTGTTACACCATCCATGTGTAGAGATCCTAGGTGCTGTCCTTTAAGAAGGAATAGATGAAGACTATTGTTCATGAATAATAAAATGGTTCAGTGAGAATAAAAAGATAATAAGTGGGTTATAACTAAATGACTAAAGATATGAAGTAAAATATGATTTTGGCTTGGAAGAAATTTGCATTGGATACGACAAGCATGCAATTCATGGAAAACAGTATGTGTAAAACAAGAAAAATGAGACAGGGAACATAGGAACATCTTGAATGTGTTTAAATCCTAAATAAAGCTTCTGAATATTTATTCCAGGATTTTTTTTATTTAATCCTTACCTAAAAGCTAAGATATCTTTTCTTTTTTCCTCCTCCTATTTTTTTTTCCCCCTATTTTTCCTCCTCCTATTATTACACACAGTGAAACTCCCACCTTGAGTGGGTGTTTTGCTCCCTTTCCCCTACGGAACAGCTTAGTAAAATCTGAAAGCCAGAGATTTCCTTGAGGCAGGGCTTGGGGTCTGGTTTGCCTCCTTTAAGAATTGTTTCTAATTGTAGCCCTCAGCCTGTGGAGGTGTAAGGTTGCCTTCCCTAGAGACATACCATGAAGGTGCAGGAACAACCAACATTCACTTCGCTATTTTTCAAGTATAGTTTCTAAAATCCTCTGTTTTCCCCTCAAAGTGAAGGTGATCAAACTCTTATGATAATCATGACCTTGTGCTTGTCTTTTTCTCCTTTTTTCCTTTTCCATGGGACCTCTTTCTTCCTACTTGTTTATATGTACCACCCTTCAATTTTTTTCTAGATTGAAAAAAGATAAACATTTTCTTAATACAGGTACTATTCTACAGGTAATACTCTTCTCAAAAGTAAGATTAATTGCTGTTCCAATTATTCAGTGTTTTGGAAGATTCCTGCATGATACTGCTGAGCTCTGAACTTAATGAAATAGCATCAAAATATACCAGTATGTTACTACTAATAAAAATTCAGGTTGTTCAGGCACAGAATACTTGCAATATATTTCATGGCTCAAAGGATGGTGTGTATGTATTGCTGATGTATCTATGAAATGCTGTATCAGCCTATCAACTTGGTTGTAGGCAAAAGTGGTTTATGGCTGTTTGGGAGCTGCAGGAATGAGCATTTCCGTGCAGCAGCTGCATGAAATCAAGACCTGCTCCCGTGGTTCAGCTGAGTGACCACATGGACAGCTGCTGCTGCTTTAAATGGTGGGAGTGACCTGATTTGGCACTTCCTGAAACATGAGGTTGGTGGTGGTGAATGAGGCATGTAAAGGAGCAGGAGAGAGGCAGGCAGGCAGGCATGCAACTGGGCCATCTTGTGCTGTGGCTGCTGAGAGTTGGTGCTGTGCCACTGCTGTGTTCTTGAAGGTGTGAAGGAAACTGCTGTATGAATTCCCTGGCTGTCAAAAAGCTGTGGCCCATGGTGGTTTGTCTGTGGTGCCAAGAGCGACAGGGACTGTGTTGTGGCTTATAACTTATCCAGGGTGAGCCTGGGATTCTCAGGCCTGTTGCTGTCCCTAAACATGGAAAGAAAATGGTACAGGAGAAACAGCTCCTTTTTCCTTGTTTTGGTGAAGTTTGGTCGGCAGGCTTGTTTGTCCTTGCTTTCTGGAAGGGAAGAATGGTAGCAGTTGTTTAGGTTGATGATCAGGTTCATTAAAATCAAAGAGATTTTTATCACTGACCTCAGTGTAGCCAGGTAACTGTGTTATCCACTGCTCTGGGGACCCAGCTAATAGCTTCTTGAGTAACAGGAGACATGGTCTTATTTTTCAAAGAGACGATTGTTAGGCATCATCTACTGTTCATGTGGAACACGAGCAAATCACTCAGTGCTGTCTTATCAACTGCTTACATATTCAAATCAATTAAGTTGCTTAATTTTTCTGTGTGCTATGCTTCCTGTCCAGAGCAATGGTCAATAATAACACACAAGGGAGATAATTCTCAGCAGTATTAGATGGGATCAGCTACATAAAAGAAATGTCTATTAATGCAGCAATTTTGAGATAAGTTAAAAAGCAGCTGTGTTGACACATGTGAAGATGAATGCAGAGGAATAGATTAGTCTCAATTACCTAATTGCTTCTAATGAAGTTCAGAGTATTTTGGTTTCATTACAGAATAATTATTTTAATTGCAAAGTTAATTTTTTCTGTTCATGAAAAGGAGAAATGTTAATATCTCTTTATGTTGTTGTACAGACCACTTTCTGCTTCTGAACAGATCAACTTTTTAAAAAAAATAAGACTATATATTCAGCAGCAGAAGTACGATGAAGCGGTAAGTCTGTTTTTGCTATATGTAAATATTTTTTTCTTTATATTGAAATTAGCTGAGAAATAAAACTTTTTTCCTTTCATATCATACACATCTCATTAACTCAAAACCCCACTGTAAGTCTTCAACATTTTACATTTTGATGACAAGTCTAATAAATAATACTGACTTACTGCATTTTTTCTCATACTTCTTAAATTGTTTGTTACTATTTCATAGTATAATGATACACAGTGTGTGTTTTTATTTTCCACACTAGAAAAGGATAAATTGAGAGATAAACTGAGGACTGTGGTTTGTGTTTGCACTACTTAGACTGCTAGTTGCATGAAAAAAAGTGTGGTATCTTGCTCCATCATGGATCCTGCTTTAACTGATCCTTTTTTTTAACCTGAACCAGCTGTGCTTGGTTTTACTTTCACATTTCAGTGTGGCAGACTGGGAGCCATACATGGAATTTTGCTTCTCAGTTCCAGTATTACTTTCGTAAGCATTTGCTAACACTCACTGTGTGATGGGGTGTTTGGGTGCAGTTCACCGATGCTTGTATTCTGATGTTCACAGAAAGAATTTGTAGAGCTAAATGATAACAAGAAGTCTTTCATTGTAACAGATGTAGTTTGGTCATTGACTTCTGTGTTAAAAAGTATGAAAATATTGAATATGTAAGATTTTATTTAACCTGCTAGGCGCATGGAAGACTTCCATTATGTGTTAGGGATCAGTTATTTTTTCATAATTTGATTCTTAGGGTAATAAATTACGATTTTATGCACAGGACAGCTAAATCTATTTTATGCCTTTTTACTTGCTTTGTTGTAAATTGGAAACCATTCAGCTTAAATAAATGGATCTATTTTGCTGTGGGAGAAGGTTTTCTTTTTGGTTTCTTAATACTTCTACTTAGCTGTCACATTTACTGATAGGAAACATTTTATGCATTTCAGGAGTAGAACTTGTGATTTTGTATTGTTGCTTATATGTAAATTTTACTCCTTGTTTGAGTGCTCCAGATGTTCAAGTTCACTCTTGATCACTCACATATCAGACTTGTATCTGTGCCTTGGTTATCCTCAGCATCCTGGATTGCAATGCAGAAAGGTTCTTCCATTCCCAGAACATGGGGTGTGGATGACTGTTTGCCTGAACCTTGCAACTATTTGCATTGCAAATGAGCACTCAGAATTGTATAGAATAGATATCTTTTGGGGTGAGTTTGCCTACTGGCAGACTTGTGATCTCTTCAGTAGTTGCTGTACCTTTTCCTGGGTTCGTTGTTGTTGAATCCCAACTGGATACCTGCACATACAAAAAAGCTTCATTCTGTATGTTCACCTCGTTACTGTACTCTTCCAAATCACACAGATTGGCTTCCTATCTTTGGATAAATCACAGCACACCCAAATGGCACGGTGGGAAAACCCATGGTCTTTATCATGGTGTCTCCCCAGTGGAGGTATTGAGTGAGGGGACCTGTGATAAGACTAGGTACAGCCCTTCTTGTTTCCAGATGAGTTACATCCTGAGAGCTACAAGCAGCTGCTCTATAAATGCATCTGGGACTCCAGTTTAGTCTCTGCAAGCACCAGTAGTGAATTCAGTATGGGGAACTACTGAAGTGGAGGACATCAAAACCCAGGCAGAGAATACTTCAGGCTGTGGAGAGTGACCATGTTTCAGCTGCATCTGTAATGCTCCCGCTGTGTAAATGTGCCTTCAGAAGCACATGACTGTTGTTTAAGGGGGTAGCTTACACTGGAGTATGTACAGTCAAATGCTTGTGGGAAAACCAAATGGCATGCTTGGTAGCATGGTGTTCAAGGTTTTGCTTGACACCTTGAACATTGACACCTTGACACCTTGAAATGCTACCTTTGTGGCATTCACCTTCTAACCACTGTCATGGCCGGGGAGGATGGTGAAGGAGCCAGGTGATGGTTGACTTGATATCCAGCAGGAGTCCCAAGCAGTGTGCACTCCACCAGTTGGTGCTGGCTAAAACACTACCTGAGCATGGAGAGGACACATGTGCCAGGAGTAGTGGAGCTACTTGAGCTCCAGTTGCTATCAGTTAGATTGATTTGTGGAATGAGGAGCTCACACTCTTCTAATACATTACTGAAATGTTTTATCTGCCTCCAGGTATCCCTGTGCAAAACCCTGATTAACCTTGCTTTGGAAGGCTTGTCTTACTATCACACGTATGATAGATTATTCCTGGGTCTGAGTATTGCAGTGAGTTTTGTGGGCTGGACAACTTATGTGATTTTGGTCATTATCAAGGCCCATACCAATTTGACCAAGACTGTCCCAGCTAATAAAAAGGTAGGTTGGAAGCATTCAATTGTTTTTTTTCTATCAGTTTTCAGTATTACATGTATGCTAAGTGACTCTGGGCAGGATAAATGGAATACCTTATACTACTTTTGACTTAATGTGGAAACTGGCAAGCTGTTGAGTTTTCCAGCTGCTGTAATCCTGTGTGGTGCTGCTGTTAAGTCCATTGATTAGGATCAGTATTCTGAAGATGTGTAAGTCTGAGTGTGCAATACTGTGCTTCTTCAGTTTTTCTTCCTACAGCTGTCCATTTGAGATGCTAATGCAAGTGTGAGAAAACATAGTGATTTAAAACTATTAAAAGGTCTGTCTTTAACTAGGTTTAGTTTTCCCAGGTTTAATTAATCAGGTTTAATTTTCAGTATTAACAGCGCTCTGTTGTAATAATAATTGTTTGGAAGAATACAGATTTCAGGCTTCCTGTTTCATTGATCTTTCTTCACTGTAAGGCCAAAAAAAAAACCCCCAGTATGGGTTTCTCTGGATGCCCTGGGTTTCCACACCCCAGCATGTAAACCATTTTATTCCTGCCCTCTTTGGTAATTTTACATCTATTCTCAGAAACTATGGAATCCAATCATGGCATTTTTAAGATGTATAGCCTATTTTGATAGAAGGTGAGCTGTGGTTTCACAGAACAGTGTGCTGTCTTGCTCTTTGTGATTTGCAAGTGTGCAGAAGACATTAAAGATGAAGGAAGCTCTTTTTGACTAGATTATTATGGTTTGATTTTTCACAAAGTGTAAAATCCTAAGAATTTATTTTCAGTCATTCATCAGGAAAAGAGAGACCTCAAAAAGGTGAATAGGAAAAAAAGCTAGCATTTCACTAGAGAAGGGTTAAAGCTTTTGTGGGGAGGGGAAATTCTCCCAAACTTCAAGAATTTGTTTCAGAATAAAAGGAATTGTTTCATTTTGTAATGTAGGCGAGAATGAGCACTCACTTAACATCTTTACTACCTTCAATATATTACTCTGAGAAAATTCCTATCATGCTATCTTGAGTTTTTTACTACTGGCTGAAATGAGATAGTCTTGACCTTTAGTGAAAATGCTCAAACAAAATTAAAATGGAAAATATTCATAAGTGCTGTACTGCATGATTTAGTTGTTCTTTCATCAAATAATTGAGAGGAAATAATCCAGGATGCATGTTATGTTAGATGCAAACAAAATAATTACAATAAGTAGGCTGAGTATCAGGCATATTAATAACTACATTAAGAAAAAATTTACATTCTTAGTTGACATAGATTTTAATTTCGTATTGAATTTACTTGTTGAAGACAAATTTTATGCTAGTGACGCTAGCAGAAAAAAAAGTTAGATATCTTAGTTCTTTATTTATAGAATTTATCTTTCTTCAGTTTTCATAAGAGGCCCTTTTCTGTAGGAACCTTTTTTAGTGTTCCTAAATACTTAGAGAATGACAATGTGAGGCTAATTCTTCATATATGGAAGTTATTTGGTTTATATCTTATATTGGAGCAACTTAAAGAAATTTGCTGAGAGTCTAATCTACCATTGACAAATAGTCTGCTGCAAAGCACACCCTTATAAAATCAAGAAGCCTCTAAGTAATGAAACTGCATATCCTGTATATATCATCTTTAAAAGTTTTTGGCTTCTTATGCTGTGTATGAAAAAACACTTTTTTTTTTTTCTTTTGGTGTAGAATGTTGTTTTGCCTAGCAAGAAGTATAACCTTTAAATTTATTTTAAATATTCACAGAATTGCAAATCTCGTTTCCACTTTCAATGCATGACTGACTATATTGGACTCTATAGTATTTGTGTCGCTACTTGGAATAAAATGTTGATTGTGTGTGTTTACTCATTTAGTGATAAATTATACTGTGTGCATATCATATATATATATGCATATTCATTCTGTCTATATGTCAGCAAATGTAAAATTTAAAACTAATAAAGCAAAATTGCCCTAGGTCAGCTTTCTATATGACATATCTTTTCTTAGTCTAATGGTATATCTTAGTATAAGTTCGGTTTTAAAAACAATTTAGAACTTGCATTTGCTGTCATTTTAGATCAAAGCAGTTGTACATCAGTTACAGGGAGGGGGAGCCCGAAAAGATGTTAATCCATCTAGGTGAACTGTGAGCTGATTGTCTCCTCTTCTCAACATATTTCACACAGTTGTGTATCTGTCTACCTAACTCTTTCAAAAAACTAGCATTTGTGCAGAAGAAAACAGTGTCTGTCATTACCTACACTAAAGCTGCCTTTGCTATGTCAAGTTGTAATACATACAGATAAAATTGTTTATTTAAAACTTGTACATAATCTTCCCTTACCAGTAATTCTTCTGATACTTGAATGTCCTTGAATGAGGAAGAATAATTCAATGACCAGATAAAAGGCAGATGCAGAGTGACTGTTTAATGCTTCTCTTTGCACGAACAAGGGATTTCTGCTGATCATTAAGGACTGACCTGCCTGAGACAACCCATTTAAAAATTTTCCTTCTCTCTTTGATGTTTCTCCTTAAGAGTGTTCTCAGTCTGAGAATGTGTTTCTTTGAGTACATAATGTTCCAATCTTGTATCTATTTTTTTCTAAGAAAAGCCCAAAGCAGTACCTGTCATTAAGATGAAAACATCATAGGAGTTGTAGCTATGCTACCTTTTTAGGGCTGTGCAACACTAGTCATCTGATGTATTTTGAAATGGTGGGTTCTTTGAGGAAGGAAGTTTCTCCTGTGGAAGGTTGGTCATAAGCCTCCTTTTGTAGCTATTCCTAGATCCTGAATACTAGTAGGGTTTTTCTGGTAGGAGTTAATGCTTAGTATTTTAATTTAATTAGTTCTCTTACAAATGTCTCAAGCAGGAGGAGGAAATGTGCTGATGGAATTTTTGTTAAATGCTTTGACTGTAAGGCTATGAACTTGAACTTGATGGGTTGTATTCCAAGTCTATTTTTAGAATCTAAATTTGAGATTTCTTTTTCCCAAACCCCTTAGCATCTCTGGCTTCAGATGTATTCCAGGTATCCATTGAACATAAATGACATTGCATATATTGGGCTTCCAGATTGTACATGTGCATGTCTTTCCCATGCAGATTTTACTGTAGGACCTTATAAAGAGACACGTTTAGAATTAGATCTTCAAATCCTATTGTTGTGGGGTTTTTTTAATCTGGCTGACAACTTTGTCTAGAGTTATGTAGAGACATGGCAGCTTGTGTGGCTGTGTTAAAATAGCATTTGTTTTACTGTGTAACTAACAAATGGAAAATAGTGTAATTTAAAACATTTTAGTGCTGTTAAAAGAATGTTTGTCCAAACGTTTGTATTTCAGAAATCTGCTGTTCTCTTCTACGGTTTTGCCTCTGCTGGAATGATAATAGCTTTTTTCCTGTTGATTCAAGCATGTCCTTGGACATACTATATATACTGTCTCTTGCCAGTGCCAGTATGGTATGCAGTTGTGAAAGAGTAAGTAAACAATGCAATTTATTATTACTGTTTTATAAGACCAAGTCTGGACTTCCTTTTTTGTAGAGAATTAAATTTTTCCCATAAATTTGGGAGAAAACTTCCTTAAGCGTTTCCTGAGACATTCCAAAGGACTCTGGTTTATATTTCAGTTGACATAATGAGTGGTGTCCAAACTGACTGATACAGTTGCCAATTCTAGAAGATATCTTTTATATTAGCAAAAATAAATTAAGCTATTTCCATGAAAATATATTTTAGTACTCTTGTTACTGTTGCAAAAGAGTGCTAAAATCTTTGCAAATACCTGTAGCAGCTGACTTACTTTTGCAAAATGATCCTGCAAAGTGTCAAGTCTGTGGAACACCAGCTACTTTTGGAGAACACGTGCTAGTCGTGTTGAGGAATGTGCTCCCATATTGAAAAATACTTGTCTTGTTTGGATCTCCTTTTACTCCAGGCCCAAAAATACTTGTTATCTTCTGATTCCTTTTACTTTCCTGATCTACTGGCAATTTGTAGATATTGAATAATACAACTCAGTATTATTCAGAGAAAATGAGACCAACTGCAGTTAGATAATGAGCTGTCTCATAAAGCTCAGGAAAAGCTAGCAAGGAAGGTTTTTCTCTCTCTAAATGTTCTGAATGTTTCATCAGTTATGACAGACATTAAGCACAACATAACCAAAAATATTCATATACTCAGAGTCAGTTTGGGTAGTGAATAATCTGAAGCTTGTCCAAACACTGGTAAAGATGTGCCAAATATGGGAGAAAAAAAGCTGGAGGATTTTATTGTAGGTTTTCTATCAAGTAAAACTGGGCAGAAGGAGCATCTGGCCATCAACCATGGGGTCTAGGCAGGACCAGCAATACCTCTAACTTTTTTTCTGCTCTGACTCCATCCTTGCCCTGTAAAGGTAAGATCCTGTGTTATTTCTGGATTTTTTTTTTTAATGAATGTTATCTTGTTCCATCATTTTGAACAGAATTCCTGTCATTCAAGACCTTGCCACAAATGTTTTGTCACTTCATATTGGTCAATTTATAGGATTCCTCTTGGTTTGTGTACTGGGAATTGAAATACTAGTAAGTATTTTATCCTTATGTATCAACAGGGTATCTCATTTCTTGTATTCTACCTCTTTGAGGAATTAATGTGTTTGATTTTCAGTCCTCTCTTGGATTTTTTTAAATTAGGTCTTCAGCTTTTTCTACCGCTCTGCACTTAGTGTTGGCCTTCTTGTCTTTGCTGGCTGGCCAGTGATCACACGGCTGTGGATTCAAACTAAGGTATTGTATTGCTCTGGTGAACAGCTGGATTGCATCTTAGGATGTTGGGAATGCTTTGGAATGCTGCCTTAGAGTCTTACTCAGTTATGATCCTTTTCTGATCTCTGTCATAAGCTGCATGTAGCAAAGTGAGGGGATTTAATATGATCTGGATAGATCTGTTACACAGGAGAAGTAAAGAGTGCTTAAGAGTTTTGGGGTATCTGTGGGTCAGCTATCAGTTTTCTGTTGTTGATGACTAAAAAATGCTTGACTCAATCATATGAAATGCACATCATTTATCAAACTGTTGCAGTGACTATGGTGTTGATGTGTACGATTGGTGAAAGTGTCACCCTTTAACTAATATGATCATTTATTAGGAAAAAATATTGAAGATTATGGAAAGGCAGTTTTTCAGTCAACTCATGATTGTCTGCAATCAGCTGGGACACAGTGTTCCTCAGAGGCAGCTTTCTGTATTGTTTTTCCTAGGAAAAAACCTCCACTTTCATGAAGTGGCATGATATTTAATTTAAGAGACATTTATTCTATTAATTGATTCCAACATCTCTTATTTCAGGGGATACTGAAAACCTAGGGTTCTAGGATAGAGAAAAGGAGTCAAATTGCTAAGTCTTGCTCTCCAAGAACTGCCAAGATGAAGGCTTGTATTTTACAAATTTTTGTTCTAGTTGAGAAATCAAGTAACTTGTCTTAAAGCTGGATATGCACAGATGATGTTTTGTAGCATGAATATGAATTTGACTTGAGCTTGAAAAATTTAAATAATACAGCTCTTAATGTTTTTAGTTAAATAAAACACCTGGGATAGTTTTTTTGGTTTTTTTCTCCTAGCAAGGAGTTTCAAGAACTACTTAGATGATTATGGTGGCTAAATCAAGTGGCATATAGATGCAAAGACTGGATAATGTTACCATATTCTCAGAGTATTCTCTCTCAACGTTGATTAATCAACTGCTGTAACCTTCTGAGGGTATTAGTTTTATGCCCTCCTTCTAGAAGGCCAGTTATCAGAATGTGTGAAGTCCACACTTTGGGAAAGTGCTTATAAGTGTAAACTTAGCTTTAATTATCATTGTCTTTGATGGGATTTTGACAGCTATATAAATGAAATTCTTTTCTGTACGAAATTGAAGTGCTGTAATACCAGTGACCCTGTGCTTTTTTTTTTTTTTTTTAGCTTATTTTACTCCTTGGTGATGCAGGGTCTTTGCTTATGGGAGAAGTTAGTAGCTGTTAGTAGTTCACTGAAGTATTTCTTTATGATTAGACAATTGTCTGTCCACACTGACCTCCTTCTTCTTCTAGACAAAAGCATTGATCTGGACTCTCCTGTGTGTGCTCCTGGCAATATTTCCATTAATGCCTGTTGTAGGAAGAGAACCAAACATTCCTCTGGTGTAAGAATCTCATCTTGTTCTTTAAATTTTTTATTCCCTCTTTGATTCAAAATTTAGGCTGCCTTTTGGTATTTGTGAGGAATTGCATTATTGAAAGCTGGCTGAGGCAGGAGTTGAAATTCAGTTTAAATAACATGATTATAAAGACCTCAGTTATTCAATAATGAGAATGAAAATAAACTTTTATTTTTCCACCTCCACTTGGTCTTTGTGTTATTCTGTAATTTCTTGTCAAGGGAAACATTTCTCACAATACAAAAATTTGCACATTTTACAGGAAAATAAAGGGGATCATTAAAGGAGAACCTTCAGTGGGGTGTAAATATGGTCAATAGCACTATCATATGTGAATAAGAATTTAGTCAAAAGCAATATACTTTTGACAGCATCTTTCAGGATTTATCCATCCAATTTTGAATAATCTATCTTTGAATAACACTCTGTACCTAATGAGATATTCAGGGAAATAAAACAGGGTAGGCAGAGCTCTCTTCTTCCTCTGTGCTTCCTGTGTCTCTTCTTTTTCCACTTCTGCTTCTCTATCTCGAGTCTTCTTTTCTGGTATTGTTTGCCTGATTTTTTACAACTGTTGTTTTTTATTGTTTTTCTAGTACATCTTTATCTGTCCTTCTCCTCTTGTGAGCCACTCTTTGGTCATAGGAGCATTCTCTCATATCTGGATGTAGTTCAGGTGGTTGGCCTGAAGGGTTAGGCTGGTGGTCTCTTTGTAGTTTCTGCAGAAAAAGTGAATTTACCCTAGGGTGCAATGGCTCCTGCTGGCTGGTAGAAGATGCTGTGCCTCAGCAGAGCCAGGATGCCTGATCCTCAGTGAAATATGGGATTTGTGCAGTAATATGTGACTGCAGGTAGAATTATGAGCCCAGATATTTCCAAGATTATTGACATTCTCCCTCAATATTTTCCACTGTGTTTTAAATCTACCTGTTGAAAACCCTCTTAGTCTCGATCCTTGGGCACACTGGAAATATTGAGCACAGATTTGCTTTGACTGTGTTACAGCCTCTCAGCTGTATATACACAGATAAGTATTTCTGCTGGTCCAAACGGAGGCTTTTCTATTCTTTAGAACATATGTGCACAGCTTAGAAATCAAAATGGAATTAAATTACCTACAGATCTTCCTCTCTGACACCTCTTCATATTCACCTTGTCCAGGCTGTACATATTTCTATTTATTCTTCTGATGAAACATTGTGCCTTTGAAACACTGTCAAGGGAGTTTTCAAGGGAGTTTTGACACTGGAAAGGTTTGAAACAGCAATTAAAATTATATGTGACACTTCAGGATATTACAGATAAGTTGATGCTTGAAAATACAAGAGGGAGAAATCAGAAAGCCAGAACAGAAGTGTTTCTGTTCTTGGGCAGTGGTACTGTCAAGTCAGGGCTTTTCAGTACAAAATGAAACCTGTATGGTAGGAGCAGGGAGCTCCTGACTCAGCTCAGTTATAAAAAGGAAACATGGGGGTGAAAGCAGGGCTAGATAATCCAAGAGGAGCCTGGAAACACTGAATATTCAGGATAGACTAGGAAAGCCAGAGCGCTCCTGGGGTTGAATCTGGTGTGGGATGTCAAGTGCAACAAGACAGCATACAGTAGCAAAATAAATTTTTTATGATGTTTTCTGAGATTTCATTGTTCTTTTGTTTGTTTTTGCAGAATAGCAGCTGGTTTGCTGACCATCTTGATATCTTTCTTCTCGTTGGCATCTCTTTGTAAAAGTGAAAATAAGTACAGAGATAATGAAGATTTGAAAGTATATTTTTATCAGGTCAGTTGTTACTTTTCAGTAATTCTGAATGTTTGAGGGTTTTTATGTGCAAATTTTTACTTACTTTCTAAGAACATATTTCTACCAAGGCCACAATTTTCAAGAAAAAAATTATTGTTCCTATGAGTTTTCTCCTTGGCTATTTCAAGAGGACCATGTGCACATATTTGAACATCATCATGCTGTGTTCCCAAAAGCCAATCCCATGCATAATTATATTGCTTGATATATCGATGTGCATATATTTGGTGTTCTGCTTGGAGAATTTGAGAGTTTGTCCTGCCTTTGGTGTGTGTGTGTGTGTATCACTTCCATTGACCTTTGCAGTAGTTGCATGTGCACACTAAGGCTTGCTGTTTCAGGGGGCTGAACTAGTTCTAGTTTCTGGCTGTAGAAAAACAATGTGAGACTGATACTGAGCTGGTTTTCTGTTGATCAAGTCTTCTTTCAGGTGAATTATGCCTTCGTGAAATAGGTAGGTTTTTTCATGCTTGGAGCTAATTAAGTTCTAGAGAGCTTTAAGATTCTAATAATACCTTGCATCTCTGCTGTCCTCTTTTTTCTTTTTTTTTTTTTTCTCTCAACCTATTACAAGATAATAGTTTTATTTCAGGACCAGCTTTATCTGTTGTGATTTAGTGTGTGCTGGAGTTTCTTGCTGAGCAAAGCAATGCACTCATTATATCAGTGATTTAGGTATGGAGCTCAAATTGGTTGAAAGGAGGAAGGGAAAGAGTAATGAATGCTTAAAATGGCTTTAGCTGAGCATGAATGCCTGTAAAATATGGTGGTGATGTCTCTTAATTTTTTCAGCCTGCACATGGAAAAGAGATGTCAGTTCCTTTCCTAAGCATTTAGAACATAAATTTCCAGTATACAATTGGCTATGGATTTCTTGCTGGAATGCCTGAAAAAAGCTTACACTGGGTGGTGAAGTGAGGGAGCAGCCCAGTAGGCGGCTGGCCTACCTCAACTCACCACACAACTACTGCAGCATCTCATGATGATGAAGAAATTGGTCTGTAGTAAAAAAGCAATGCCAGACTATTCTTGAGCATACTTAAAGAATCAGGAAATTCACTCACAGAGTGATACTTTATTAGATGAAAATGTTCTGCCTGCTTATTCCGGAAGTAACGTCTTCATTTTCCTCCCAACTTTTAAGAAGATCATGAAGTTCCTCAAATTTCCCCTTACTCACTAGATTTTTTACAATAGTGACATCTAATTACTAGTCTCTATTAGATTTTTGTTTCAGTACCTTAATTAGGAATGGAAAATATGGGATCCACCCTTCACATTTTGGGTAAGGAAAAGATTGGGGGTTGAGATTATTCAGATGTAGAGGGATAAAAGGACATTAGAGGCACTATATGTGTTTGTAAATAAATATTTTGTTTTGAGGTTAGGTTACATTTAGTTGCTTTGAAATGTACAGGAATACAAAAGGAAAATGCTTGCCAGAATACTGGTATTTTAGTCAATGAAGTTCCCTAATTCTACTTTTATATTTTCCTTTGAGTTGGACTTTTCAGTGGGAACAGGAAGGGGTAATCTTCAAAAATGCTCATTTTGAGATCCTGAATTTTAATTACATCTCCCAGACAGTTTTAAAGGTGAGATGAATCCCCTAGTCAGGGGAAGATGCCTATTTTGCAGTGACAAATGGTGATCAAGCCACTGGCATTCAAATAGATAAGCACACTCAGTCAGATTCCTGCTCTGCATCTGACAAGGGATTTCTTAAAAGTAGGTTTTGCAGGTCCCCCATAAGTGGTGTTTGGAGGCAGCCATCAAAGGTTATGCCTTCCTCTCATGACACTGCTACTTAATGTTTGGGGTCACTGCTGAGTTAAGCCTAAGCCAACCTAAACAGTTCTTTGATTCTGTGCTCTCTGAGAGATCATTAAGGCTTCAGTAATGATGAAAACATGAGTCATTCATAATCCATCAGCTAGACTACTGCAGTGCTTACTGTATAACTTAATTTTTGTTGGAGAGAGCACCAGTTTCTCTTTGCCATCCATTTCACAGGTGATGTCCAGTTTCTGCCACACTACCAAAAACATGCTGTTTTCATTGGTTGATAATGTTGGACCAAGTTATTATTCCCAGGATGCTTGGACTTCACGTGTGTCCAAGGTGGTCAGTTTATTAGTTTCCTCCTCTAAATTAGAATTATAGAATAATTTTGGTTGGAAAAGACCTGTAAGATCAAGTCCAGCCATTAACCTAACACTGCCAAGATCACCAAACCATCTTCATAAGCGCAACATCTACATGTTGTTTAAAATAGGAGAAGTGAACAGTACCAGAAGGGTGTTTTCAACCAGCCTTGTGCCCAGCTGATGATGCTGGTTCTCCTGCTGTTCTCCCTATGGGTGCTTATGATGTTGGATGCTTAGGAGAGCTCCCAGCCAGAGCAGCTGGCAGTGATGGGACTGTAGGTGTCACCCTTGGTTTCTTCTTTGTAGCTGTGACTTGCAGGTATGGGTGTCTGAGACCTTCTCTTAAGTTGTTCAAGAATTATCTCTGAACATCAGAGAGGGTTGTGAAAGATGAAGGGAGGCAGACTCTTAGCTGGAGACCTCTGCTTGCATCTCCAAGGTTCTTCTGCTCAGTTCCACAGTCCTGGAGGTGTTGGTGGAAGCCAAGAGCAGTTTGAACATTACTTAAAATGTGAACATAGATTCTCAAAAGCACCTGCTGAGCCCTTCCCTGGACATTGGCATAGATTTAGCAGCAGTACATTGTGCTTACTAATGTTCCCAGGCCATCACAAGTCTTCCAAGGCATAGGATACATTACAGAGGGTGACACAAAGTCAGTGCAAAGTGACTTCACCAATGTCTAGAGGATATCAGGGGAATTACCAGAGCTCATGACACCAAGAAGAACCTGATAAGATATATCAAAGGGCCTGAATACAGCAAAAGTGTCCAAAATAAACATCAGAGGTCTAAAAAGTCCTATTCCCTGAGCTTTTGGATGCCTAACGTTTTGGCCTCGTTTATTGATGTCACAGAGAAGTACAAGGTACATGTTCTTGTGGCCTGAAATTAAACAGAAGCAGCAGATACTGAGCACCTGTGAAACTTGTCAAAAAAGAATGCTGATGCTAAATATATCGTCTGGGCTGATCCCCCTAGGTATCACTGCAGTCTAGCAGGGAAGTAGCAGCTATTCATTTGGTACAAAGTGATGGATGTGAACGGTGTAGTTGCTGTGCACTAAAGAGCCACGACTGCAATTACATCTTGTAGTGCAGTTTTACAGCACGTGTTTGCAAAGTACTGTGCGTGCTTGATTTGCCTTATAGTGGAACTGCAGAGTTGTGAATAAATAGCAGTAATTGAAAACTTGGCTCAAGCATTTTCTTGGATAATTGTCACCTTTCAAAAATAACTGACTCATGGAGTAATTTTCCAAAGGTTTTTTGCACGTACTTGATGACTGAATGGTGTCTCTTGAATTAGTCAAAGAAAAAACCTCTCCAACTTCTCTGCTTCTGCAAGACAGAGGGCTCTGCTTGAGGTGTTTCAACCAATTCAGTTGGGAGGCAAAAAACCCAACAGCTTCTTTCCATCTCTTAAAAGCTACCTCCAATTTGTTCTGCTGCTGCTTCTCTTCTTCCAGGAGCCTTCCCCTTCTCCCTGTACCTGATTCTGCAGCAAAACAAAAGGCTCTGCTTGTTCTTTGTGGCTGCTGTTTGAGGACAAATGCCCCTTGAAGGACTGGGGGCATGTGTTTTCTGTTTGCAGGAGTGTTTTAATAGTTACTCTTGACAAAGAGCAAAGCATGTCAAATCAATGGTCCAGGTTGCTTTACTATTTTAAAATAGCACACATAAATAATAAAAAGTAATCTAGATGGAAGTTTAAAAAGCCTGTAATTGAAAGTTATAAAAAGTTATAAATTTTGACACTGTCTTTGACATCCTGTTTTTATGGTGATTCAGATGAGGTGTTTATGCAACTCTAAAGCATATTTGCATATTCAGGATGGAATGGCAGAGATCCATACATTAATTTCGTGTTTCTTTGCCCGATTTCTTCTTTCTAGATGTTCAGTGTTGCACTTTCGACATATGTTGTGGGCAGTACCCATGACAGTCTTAAGATCAAACAGGGATTACCTGTAATGAATCAAATTATTAGCTGGATGACCCTAGGTAAGAAAATCTTCCCTGTCAAACTTTTATGCTGGCAGTTTGTGGAGTCTGGGATTGGGTGGGGGATGATGTCACTCTTTCATTAACATCTTATTTTCCTTTATCTGACTGCTGATAGTTCTTCTGTATGTTTGCTTTCCTAAGTGACTTTTTTTGAGATATGTGTTAGTCTTCTAAAATATTACTCCTTTGTAAGTTTGTGATAAAATGCAAATGCCTTTGATTTACAAATAGCTTTATCTTTTATTTTGAGTGTTGTGAATATTTTGAAGACCACTTTTAGGGATATAATGGCAAAAATTCCCTTTTTGTTTCACTTGGAGCCAGATATGGGTGATCTGAGATGTTCTGCCATTAATCCAGTGGAGCACAGGGAAATGACCAAAGGTTGTTGCTGTAATTCAATGTAACCTTGAAGCTGCAGCAGATGGCAGTGACCCTTGTGGAAGTGATTTTGAGAGCTGCCTTGCAAAATACCTGTGAAATAATGATGATAGTGCATGTTTGATATCTGTTAGTATCTAATTATTAAAGAAAAAAGCATTTTGCAAGTCTGAATTTTTCACCACTCAATCTTAGTGTGATTAAACAGAGCAAATGGAATTGTTACTGGAGTTCTGGAATACAGTGATGCAATACCTTTCATATTTCAGCTATAAAATAATTTGTTTAGGGCTCCATTAGAAAATGTTGTGATGTTTATCCCGGAGTCATCTGAAATGTGGGATTTGTTTTAGAGCTAAACATATCCCATATAAAGTTTGATAGTAGCTTTTTGCTACAAGTTGAGACCAGGAATTTAAACATAGCTTAATGAAAGAACTGTGGCCTGTGTTACCTACTTGCTGATTGTCTTGTACATTCCTGTACTGGTGACATTGTTTTAACTTAATGCAGATCTCATCAGTTTTAGCAATCCTGCTTCTGTTTGAGCAAATGGATCTGAGATTAAGTTCAGTGATAGTGATCAGTTTGTGTGAGCAATAGTTTCTTAGTAGTGCGTTTTTCTTCGGAGCATTTTCCTTTCCATCATGCTCCCCTAACTCTTTGTAGCCTGCTAAGCTAAATGGGGATCTCTGTGTGGATGAATTTCTCGCAGTTGTAAAGTCAATGAAATCGATGAAGTCCTGCTTGGCTTACTGGAGCAGGAATTGAGTGTAAAGGTTATATTTCTCTCCTGTGTAAGGATGAAAGAGAAACATTTTTCATCTAAGAGATGATTCAGGCAGTCAAAGAGGTTTAGAGTTATGAGGAAAAAGTATATTAGAAATTCTCTTTGTTGTGAGGGATGATAAAAATAAAGCTAACGGTGAAGTAAACTGTAGGTTCTCAAAATATCTACTTGCTCCCACAGTAGTATTGAATATTTTAGCAAAGTCTTTCTGACTGGAAGTAATCATTCTAAGTGAATATTATATGCAAGATAGGAGCTTTGTGTACTTGCTGAAATTGCTTTCCATAATTAAACACAGAAATAAGCAGGTAAAACGCTAAGGCATCCAACACATCCTCAGTACTCCTCTTGGAGAGAAATGCCTTGTCATTACCATAGCCACAACTAGCACCTGCCTTGTTGCCAGTGTGTACCACAAATGGGATACCATAAGAATTAAGGTTCCAAACTCTACTGTAGCTTTTCCAAGGTTGGTGGGATTACAGGTAGTCCAACTCCTCTTTGTCTTTTTGCTTAGTTGTGGAAGAATGTCACTGTTACTGAACTCTCATTTTGCATCTCTGTGTATTTATAGAACTAGAAACACATAGTTATCAGTATTTGTTCATAATAATGCTGTTTTATTATTGTGTCAGGATAATAATAATACTTCCGAAGTTTTCTAGGGAATTTTTGCCCCCCTTCTCAACTATTTATCCTAATTAATATGGATTAAAATTAAAAAATGTTTAAAATTTTAAATTGTAACTTTGACCTAATTTTTTTTTTTTTTATTGGAGAAAGACTAGTGTTTGAGGAACCAGGCAAATCTGTAACATTGTATGGTTCCTACAGTGTACTTAACTGCACTAGAGGCTTAACTCTTACATAGAGGCAAAACCAGGAAGTGTAACATTAATTCAAGTGCTTCCCATGTTCTTCAGAACCTTCTTAATATTAGCAGACATTTCTCAATGAATGTATATTATGTCTTAAAATTTTCATCTGTAGGAATTTATCATAACAACTTGCTATATTTTGAGGAATTTGGTGTCACAACTATGTGCAGGGGTCATATACAGAGGTTTGTGTAGTTCAGCCAGAAACCTACAGGACCTTTTATGATTAATATCTGATGTATTGCATCAGAGATGGAAGAGAGAGACTAATAATCACCTACAAGACACTTATGTGTTCTCATCTGTGATTGCACTCAGAGTGATACACATCTGATATGTTCAGTGTCATTCACAGAGGCCAGTTGCCATGCTGAATTTCATTTCCAACTCTTCTGACTTTCAGTGAGGTCCCTGGAGTTCTTCCTTGAACTGGGCCTTCTTGATACCCATTGAAGTCACTTACTCTGTAATTGTAGCAGTGGCCAAGGCTGAAAGCCAGGAAATAAAACATACTGACCCACAGGACTTAGAAACCTCCTCACCTCTCTTTCATTGATATGTTTACTATAAATACTAATTTATACAATGATGATAATCACAAGGGAGTATTTTCCTTACTTACAGATTTGTGTTCCTTAGAGTGATTATTAATTTTGACTTACTGTTGCTGCAACCTTTGAATGATTTAGTAATGTGAAGTTCCTATACTGCAATGAAGAATCACATGAATATTATTTGTCAGCATACTTTTTTGTAAACATGCAGTTTTCGTATTAAAAGAAAGGGTTTAAAGATTAAGTCACAGCAATGCTTGTCCTTCTCTCTTTCCTTTTCCCTTCTTCAAGCACTGGCCATCTTTACTGTTTTTCTTCCTCTTTACTCACTTTTGCAGTAGCCCAGTTCCTAATCTAATTGCAAAGGGTAGGAGGCTCAGGTCTCTGAGCAACTTGGTCCTAGTGGAAGGTGTCCCTGCCCATGGCAGGGGGTTTGGAACTGGGTGATCTTCAAGGTGCCTTCCAACCCAAGCCTTTCTATGGTTCTAATCCAGTGGAGCAGTGGCTTTGTCACTGCAGTTTTGGAGCTGCCAGAGGTCCTCAGGGCTGTGGTAAGTGGTTTTCAGAGTAGTATTAAACAGTCAAGTTTGACTGGATTTTAGGGTAGTGCTTCTGCATCATCTTGAAAACTTATTAATATCAGTTCATGAGAAATTATAAAGACTGTGACATGGAAAGACAGGGAATTAAAATGATAAAGAACTGAAATTACTTTTGATGAATGTGAAACATTCCAAATATTGTATTTTCTTTAGCAAAAGTAACTTCTGAAAATAGAGGGTCATATATGATCTGTATTGAATTTCTGTACATAAAATGTCAAGATTTGAGGAAAGTTATCTTGTTTCACTGAGGATGAAATGTTTGTACATTGTGACTGATGGATCTCTTCTTACTATTGCAGTTTTTTCTCCAGTGTTGCTGCTACTGAGCCCCACGTTTCTCTTTGAGAGACTGTTCAGCATATTGCTCTCCCTGATGTCCACCTACCTGCTCCTCAGCACAGGGTACTTCATTCTTACTCTATTTGAGTTGGTTTTACATATGAAAATCCAGGACTATATATGAAACTGCCTCATCTCATGCACATTTCTGTTAAAGGTGTAACATGTGCTTCCAGCATTTATCTCCTTGTTTAGTTTACTAAATAAAGTTTCAGGGGAATTTTCATCTTCTTCCTTGTATTATAAACACAGTTTGTTGACATTCCTTTCAACTAGATGAGGCAGTGCCTGGGAGGGTGCGTGTTCAAACAATCTTGCACCAAAATAAGAAAGTCTGGTTTAGTTTATGCCTTTTGTTGTTTTGATGTGTGTTTTCTGCTCACAAACAAAAGGAAATAGCATCTCTCCCAGCTGCTCAGCACTGGTGTCTAGTTATGGCTTAAATGATGTGTGCCAGGAAACAGGTAGTCCTAAAATGAGGGAAAATTGTATTCTGAGAGATTTTTGTGGAAGCAATTTTTTTTTCAAAAGGATGTTGTTTCCAATAAAGACTAGACCTTGCTTCTTCTTGGATAAAAGTCAATTCCTCTGATGTTTTAAATGAAGAAAACACTATGTCAGCCAGCTCTTTCTTTTTTCACAGACTTGGTAGCTCTTAAGAGCATAATTAATGGGGAGTATAGGAACTGTTCTTTCCGCCTCCCCTCCCACTTATCCTCTGGATTTAATTACACTGGAAAATTAAGTGGAATAAAACATCTTGCAGCAGACATTTTGCAATAGCTGCCTC
Organism: Urocynchramus pylzowi; assembly: GCA_013397555.1. NCBI lineage: Eukaryota > Metazoa > Chordata > Aves > Passeriformes > Fringillidae > Urocynchramus > Urocynchramus pylzowi. The sequence continues at coordinate 609,608 of VZRH01003233.1, read as the reverse complement.
CTGTGGATACTCTCATTTTAGTTGAAGCATCTCCTTGTTTTTTTTGGTTTTTTTTTCCCCCAGTCTTCTGCTTCCCCTTCCTCCCACTTCCCCATCAAGATTTTGATCCTAATGTTGCTCCTGACTGCACACACATTCTTACACTCAACCCTCTTAGCCTGTGCTGGCTATTCGTGTATAAAGCACGAATGTTGTTCTCTCTGAGGCTGGCAATCTCCCTCTTTGTATTTTGGCCCTGCACCAGACCATGTAAATGCTGACAGCTCTCTGCTGTCTTCCTGCAATGTCCAAATAGATGAAAAAATTTTGGAACGATTCTTAAAAAAGAAAACAAAACCCGAGGCACTGGTGCCAAAAGTGTCCAGTGTTTCTCTCCTCAGTGCACTCTTCTGTCAGGTACTGATAACCCAGCACATTGCCTGGGTAATTGCAGCACCTCTCTAGGGGTAGTTAAGTGGAAATACTGAAGCCAGCCAAAGAGCATGGTTGCATACAACCACTTGTCACCAACTCTGTTGAAGGCATTTAATCTGAAGGCAAGTGTAGACCATTATAAGGGCTGTAGTGTTTCTATTACTGACAACATAACTATTTCATCTTTGTGTTTAGCTGCCTGTGGTTCTGATAATTAAAGTGGAACTGTCTATTCCAAATTTTTTCTTCCAGTTTGAAATTGCTTTGTAGCCCAACAGAAACAATACCAAGATTGACGGCAATGATTTCCTTATTTTTTAGACAAATAGGTGTTTGTCTAAGAAGAAAAAAATAAAAAGGGAAACATTTACAATCTTGTCAGTATCAGTATTACAGTCAGTATTATAATTTTATCCCAAAAGAAAAAAGCCTGGGAGGTACCATGAAGTGCAACTGGAGAAACTAAATGTTATCCAATTTCAGTTTACTCCTTTATGTTATCTGGGGGTATTAATCTCTCACATAAATACACTCATACTTTGGAATTTGAGTGCTGTAGGAGCCAGCAGTACTCCTCAGAGACTGGGGGTGTAGCTAAAACAGCTTAGTGGCCATGGTTAGAGTGTGAGTTGATGCTGCTATTGTGAAGGATTGGAATACAGTGAAGAAAAGAGCATTTCACTGAAGTGAAATGTAGTGCTTCTTTTATTATACAGATGTGTCTTTCCTGTACCAAACTGAGATCACCATAATGAGTTTGTGTGATTAGTTCCTAAAGAGACACAGTCTCTAGCTGCTGTTTAAGTTGAACTGTAACCCATCAGTTCAAAGTTGCTTTCATTGAAAAATATTCAGTTTTGCAGAAAATTATTGTTTAATAGGTTTTTTTTTCCTATTTCTTTTAACTTTATTTAACAGTTTTGTTAAAATTAAAAAAGGCACTCATCCAACATGGTGGCAGCCATTGAACAAAAAAATGCAAAACATGACAAAGGTGAAGCAAGCTCTGTTTCTCCTACTTTTGCCATTTAACTACTTTATGGCTTTAAAAATCAATCAACTGTGGGTATTCGGAAATGGGGAAAGAAGGGGGAGAATGCCACTAGGTCTTGGTATATCCTTTGTGTGAAGAAAAAAGAAAAGAAACATGTCACCTTTTGATGTTAATTAGCTGTCAGCAACTGAACTTACTATGATTATTACATTACTTTTCAGTTATGAAGCTCTCTTTCCACTGGCACTGTTTGGTTTGATGTTTATGTGGATAAATATGGAACAAGAAGCACTGCAGCACTATGGTCTTTCACTCAAACCAAAGGTAACAGCTCTTTATAGAGATATCAATTTAATTAACTGTTTGGTGTGGGTTGTTTTTTTTGGTGTTTTTTTTTTTTTTTTTTTGAGGCTGTAGTAAATATTCTGAGTAGTATTGAGAGACAGCACTTCGTATTTATTTTCAGTTTGGGAAGCCAGTATTAGCTGTATCATGAACTAGGAATATGACTTTGTAAGTAAGATTTCTAATTCATGTTATTGAAGATATTGCACATCAGAGCCATTTTTAGAAATGCAGGAAGACAGTCTGACTTAGTAAGACACAGTGGTATGGTCTCTAGGCTGCAGAGCTGTCTCTGTCAAGTGTAGTGATAATTCAGTATAAGATGCAGTAACTCTTCAGAGTAAGTACAATGTCACTGTACTTTTTTTGGTCTGATCGTAGACTCACGAGTGAGAGGCTGAAAAGGAATTATTTGATTTCTGAAAAGACCTGTAGGAAATACTAGAAATCTTAGTTTGACTTTGTCTCTCTTTGTCTAAGGATGGAGACTTAATTCTGTGTAGACTGATACGGAACTGGAGACAAACTTGGAACTAGCACCTTCTCAGATTTGCCTGAAGGAGAAAAGGGAATTTTGTAATCAGTGCAACTTCTTCACCTTAAAATTTAGTATATTGTCCACAATTTGCAAAGGCCATGCTGCTCACACTGCAACTTAGCTCTTAGGTTAGGTCTGAGGTTGAACAAACCAGGGTTGTACCACTGTTTTGGTCAGATCCAAAGTGTCAGTTACAGTGGTCTGGGTCCTTGGAGCCAGGTGGGTGTGTACCACAGCTCTCCCTAGCTTCTCCCAGATGAGCCCTCCCGGCTACACATGCATGGGAGTGGCCAGAGTCACTTGAAGAGAAGTATTGGTCATCCTTCCTTCCTTTTGCAGTTCATAATAATTAGGGAAAAGTCCTGCAGGTTGAAACCTGAGCCAAGGCAGTAATCAGAGTGAACCTGACACATACTGCGGTTTTGTGTTGCTCCTACAAGCAAGGCAGTTTTGAAATTTGAGAGAGTAGGATTTACCAATTCAAGGCTAGAAAACAGAAATAAAAACAAGAATCACTTTCTATTTATGCTACCTTTACTTATGATAATTTGTAAGATTGTGTTTTGTAGCATCTTAAGCAATAGGGATGGAATCTGAGTGTCATAATTACAAGCAGTGTGATGCCACAATTGTGACTGAAGGTGTTTAGCATCTGTGAAGGATATATTTTCTCTTCCACTCTAGAACCCACTATCTTTTGCATCTTGTTACAAGGCATCTGTGATATTTGCCTGTCTGGTGTTCTCTTCATTGTAAAATAAAATTCTATTAGAGTAGTATTAAACAGTGACGAACACTTTACTAATCAAATGCAAATGAAAATAACATAGGTGGGCTGTAATTATGTTTTAAGTTGTCACTCACTGTTTATCAACATTTACTTGAACCTTTTGGTTTCAAGTGAAAGGAACAATAATGCTTACCCCTGCTTCCTGTTTTTGCATCAGAAACTATCATCCCTAGAATGCCTGTTAATATATGGTCAAAGTAAATCTTGTATTAGAGAATGCAGCTCAATTCTCTGATGAGAGATTATTTTAAATTAAAATATTATCAGCCTTGAATGTCTATTACTTGATTTTTTTCTTTTACCCAATGTAAAGCAGTTAACTAACTTCTTAAATTCCATGAAGATAATTTCTCTTCAAGTCAAGTGATATTGTGCTGAGGACTGAGTAAAGGAGATGGAGAGTATTTCACTATTTTCACTCACAAAATAAGTAAAATGAGCATAATTGCAGTCTTTTATTTCTGAGGATCTTTATCCTTATACTCATGTGAGCAGTGGAAGTCTATGTGTGTAGGGGGAATATTTCTGATGAAAAAAGATGGTTATAAGTCTAAGGCATAGAAGTTCAATTTTAGTGTAGATAACAGCAGAAGCTTCACTGTTCATTTGATCCTCTCACTTGTACAGTCATTCTGGCGGATTCATTAATTCATTAAAGTATAATGAAAACATGGGAAATGTTTGCAGTCCTTATTATAATACTCTAATAATGGCTGATAGGGAAGTAGGTTTCTTTCTCATTCATTTCAGTAAAAATATGGTGGCTCTGTCAAAGTCCATTTGCTCATATTTGGTGTTGATTCCTTCTGCTGTCTTTCCAGCTTGCTGTTTTCAACTTCACCTGTGCTATGGATATAACTCAGTTTCGGCAGCTCCACCTGGATGACGTCCGGAGATCGTTCTTCTTTGTATCCTTTAGCTGGTTGCTGCGCTCCAGGGCAAAAAAAGGGTTTGTTTCAAAAGGACCTGCAGTCAAAATTTGTAGCCTGGTACTCACTGAGAACAAAAACTGGTAAAGATGATTTGACTCATATCACTCAAAAGGCAATGGTCTTGTACATTATGCATTTTATCAAGTAGTTAAAAATGCAGTTTTAGAATCTGGCTCCGTGCCCACTTATGACCATTGCAGCTGAGGTAAACTTTCTTCTGAGTTCTGTTCTCAGTTTGGTTTTGTTTGACTACATTTTGGCTGGAGAACATTTCCTCACCTTCACAAATCAGTTGAAATAGGTGGTAATAAAGTTATTCTCACTTTTAGCGAGAGCATGGCAGTGTGTTAAGAAGCAGATGTTAGGTAACAGGCAGATGAAACAAGAAGGAAAATTCTTGCAAGCTTGTAGTGAAACATGTTCCCAGAATCTGCCCTAGAATTATTTATATCTTAAGTGATTTCTGCTGTTAGAAATTATATGGTCTTAGGAGGGAAGAGCTGTTTGTTCACTAATATAGCAGTTAGTTTGTGTTCCTGTAACTGATACTGCAGCCAGTTTTTTTTTTTTAATACTCTACATTGATAACATTGTCATTTTCTCTTTCATTGTGGGACTGCAATTAAGTGAGAGCTATTTGGCAGCAATGATGATAGATGGGCAAATGGGAGAGAAACTGAGCTAGTCTAGAACATCAGGGGGTTTTGTGCAGGTGAGTTACTGTATCTGGGGAGGAAGTTGTCTCAATACTGGTTCCTACAAAAACAGGCTTTACAGTTTGTCCAGATCTGAGAGGGTGGGTCGCAGTCACAGGGTCCACACTTTTGGAATTTGGAACTGTGTTGTTGGACATTGGAAACCTGCAGCAGAGAGAGTGCAACAGATACCAAATTAAGAAGTCAGATTAATGCTAAGAAAGAAGGCAAAATGATTTGCTAGGTGTTTGATATTTGTCTTTGCTTTAGTATACCTAAAAAGAGCTGAGACACCTTTGCAATAAATGCATCGCTATTTTAACAAAAAATATGCTAACTTTAGTAAAGCTACTGCTGTCTGTCAGTTGCTAAATACTAGTAAAAAAATTATATCAACTAATCCAACTGTATTTTTTAAAGCTGCAGAAGCTCCAGCATAGTACTTCTTTAACACTGGAATGTAGCTGTGCTGGTTTTGGCTAGAGTTAATTTTCTTCATAGTAGCTAGTGTGAGGCTATGATTTGCATTTGTAATGACAACAGTGTTGATAATTCAGTGCTTGCACAGAGTCAAGGCTTTTTCTTGTCCTCACACCGCCCCACACTGTAAAAGCACTACTTTAAAACATTTGAATGTGTTTTGCTCAGCTCCTGAAAAAATAGGCAATTTGCAGATCTCCTTTGCCTGCTCAAAACATGTTGTGTCTTTTTTTAATTTAGATGCTGTTTAATGTTTAGAAATAGTAGTGTTAGAGGAGAAACCTTTTCTGCTAGAGCAGTCATACTGCACCTATGATTCTGTGAACTGTGTGTCTTAAGGTTGACCCAAGGCTCCTGTATCGGACCCAGTAGCTGGCATCTGCTGAGAAATCACAGAGCCTGGTCTTTGAGGAAAAGATTCCGTTTGCTCATGTTTAGCATTTTGATTAGACCTATGGGTTACTGCTATTTTCTTGTTTATTTTATTGCAGACTTGCTCTTCTTATAAATCTCAACTGGCAGAACTGTACTAGGCTGTTAGACTGCCGTGTTACTAAACTTGAAATTATGTGATACTCTTGGGAAGCCTGATTTCTTCAGTTATGCTGACCTAATCCTTCCAAAATATTGCATGCAGAATCCCAACAATTCTACTGAACAGTTGGTAACAAATTGTTTATGGAGAGACTTAAATGATCCCATGCAGGAGCTATAAAAAAAGCAAAAGAACCAGAGGGAGCTCTGGCAACAGCAGCCCATCCTCACTGTCTTATGACCCTCTGCCTTATGCAAAATAAGTTAAAAATCATTCTTCAGCTGAAGCCATGTGAATTATTATGGGCTCCAATGAGCTCAGGAGCAAGAAAAATATCTTTCATGGGTTCATGTAGTAGCACGTATTGTTGTATGAGTATTGTTGAGTAGTGTTGTATCTAGATGGAAAAGGTAGGGTTTATCAAAAAACTTCTAGCTGGACAGATACTGCTGGAGTCATGTTCCCTCAAGTGAAGAAGAAAATAGGAGTCCCATATTGCCATGGGTAGACTCAGCATAATCTTTGGACAAAAAAAAATCTATAGTAAGGATAGCATAGGAACCTCTAGCCTTTCTTTAAGAGCCATGGTCAGTTCCTCAATAAAGGAACCTCTTCCATGGTCAGTTCCTCAATAGAGCCATCTCTTTTGGTGTGCAGAAGACATGCCTGTGTCATTACTTTCTGCAGAAGCATGCGTTTGAATGCATTGCTGGGTTTGTGGTCCAGGGATGTTCCTATCTTGCTAGGCAGGGACCCAAAAAGCCAGCTGCAGCTTTCTTACAGGGGCCTCAAGGCAGGCTCTAAAACCTTACCTAGGCAGTATGTATGTTTTAAAATTGATATAGTTGTGTGTGAAATCTAGGGTAGACTAGAAAATTCTTGACTTTCTTAATGCACTGTAAACCTGTAACAGTGGATCAGCTTCTTGTGGTTTCATGACAGATTTTGAAAGTAAATTGGAATGAAGGAGGAGAAATGTGGGTTTTATTTTATTGCAGCCATTTCTGTAGTGTATTTTCCTTAAATACATCTAGGTTTTCTTCATAGTGACAGCCTTTTTTGGCACTGGAAACATAGCTTCTGTTAACAGGTAAATTTTATTAATTTAATTGAGACACAGAGTACAAAAAATTCTTCCTGCAGTTGACATATTAAATGTAAATTTAGTTAGCAAAATCAGGGCAGCAGAATCAAAGCAGTAATCAGTGGAAGTATAACAGTTTATTTTGTTTCTGCTCTCTGTAATATCTTTCCTAAGAGCCTGAGCTTGTTGGTTGTGAGGCTGTCTCAATTCCATTAGATGTTATTGACAGGACGAGCAGAGAGCTTGGTTGCCCACCAACAGCATGGCACCTTGAAAAACACAATCAGAGAAAAATTGTAGCAAAAGAAAGGTGAGGTTGGCAGTCCCTGCTGATTTAATATTTCATCAAGACAAGATAAAATTGGAAGCCTTGTTTAAAAATGTATATACAACCCAGTGTGTTACAGGGTAATTAAATGCTGGATTTTTTTTTAAATGGAAAATGCCATTTCAAAGATGTGTAATGTCTTTTTCATGTTTCTCTAGTTTTGATCCTGCTTCTGTCTATTGTTTCTTGACTGTGTTCAGTCCCTTTATGATGGGAGGCTTGCTTTTACTGAAGGTAAGTAATCTTAGCTTGGTGAAATTTTCTCAGAGAACTGTGGAATAAATAACGTATCACATGCATGGTTGTTACTTTGCAATTCACAAAAGAACATGTGTATATATATTTGAGCTTCATTAGGCTTCTTAACCACGTGTGAAGCTTTCAGCCTTTGTAGTGTTTCTAGCGAGATCATTTTGTTTCCCAGAAGAGAAGCTGAACTGCGGGGAAGTGTAATTAACAGCATTAGGTCAGTTTATTGTATTAAAATGGGAATTTCAAATGTTGAAAGTACTTTAATGATTTTTAAAGTTATAAGCTTTTCCTGTAGTATAATATCAACAGAAATGTTGAGGATATATATAATTAGCTCTATCTATATCACATTAGGTAGAGGGATTGAATGTTCTACTGATTAGGTTGTCATTTTATAATGGCCATTATTTTCTGTAATTTTTTAATAGTCTGTCAGAGATTGGATTGCACTTCTGGTTTGCAGGAAAGGTGTGATAGCTCTTTTCTAGTATTTGAGTAAAGGATCTGCCAGAGGGAGTGAAGTGGGACACTGAATCTATTGGTTATTACTAAAATAAGCAGTATTTTCTACCACTGCTTTTCTGCTGCTTCTGTCCCAGAGGAAGCAGACTTAAGTTACAGGTACACTGCATGTTGTCCCACAGGACACAGATCCATAGTGCAAACCTTCTGGATGCCAGTAATCAGGTTTTATGCACTGCTAACATAAGGATTGCAGATCAGCTTTGGAAAGAGCAAAAGGCAGCATTCATGTTTTTTAGTTTGTTTTGTTCTTAATTTACTGAATGGTTTACATTTGCTTGACTTGGCTCTGGAGGGGACAGTGTGACCCTTGCCTTATTGAATGCCTTCTGCATTCAGACTTTTTTGTGGTTGTGATGAGATTGTCCTTTACACTTCAAACTCTGCGGCCTGTGAGATGCTGGATCTGAATAGTTCTGTCTTCTAGCCTTGTTGAAGTATTTATCACTACTGCTGAAATGGATGAATGAAGTGAGGATATGTTTTAATTATAGTTTTCAATATTACCTCATGGCTTATTTCACTGCTTATTTCATTGCAGTTATGACCGTGAAAGGGAGTTATTATTAATTAACTGAAAATGTTTCCTGCAAAATTATTTTCTACTCTGTCTAGCCAATATTTTATTTTGTAACATACCCATTCTCTGATAATTTCAAAAACAGGAAGATGCTTCCACAACCTGCCCAGGTTCTTTTTGTAAATATGACTATAAGCCAAAATGTAGCTTGTGTTTTGAACAGGTTGCAATCCCGTTTGTTCTGGTATCATGTGCTTTCGAAGCTGTTCAAGTCACAACACAGCTGTCTTCTAAGAGGTACATTACATGCTGTATTTCTGCGTTAGTAAGGGTTTCAAATCTGTTTTGAAGGAATTCAGAATTTTCAAAACTCAATGTCAATTTAACAAAAGAAAAACAAAAAAATATTAGATCTCATTGTTGCTTTTATTTGTTATAAGTGCTTGGGGTTTTGTTCAGTGATTTCTGCAAGTTAAAGGGTTTTTTTCCCTAAGAGATAAATAAGTATAAATTGAAGTGTTGGCCTTGTCTGAAACAATCAGATATTTAATATTCTTTGTTGACAATACACAGAAGGACCCTTTTCCTCCATAATGTTAAAAATTAGCAGCATTTAAAGTCTGATTTTTACTTTATACTGCATCTCTGCCTATAGCATAGTATTTTTTAAGTAGCCCATTTGTAATGTAACCAATTTATAGCTCTGTAGAACTGACCTCACCACAAATAGCGTTAAAAAAAAAAAGGGCACTGGATGTCCTTGCATTGCAGTTCAGTGCTTCCCAGATGTGTTCAGTATTACATATTTTTTGCAGTAGGAGCAGATGGCTGCCAGTTCTTTCCCTATCTCTAAGGACTTTTCAGAGTATGGATGCCCAGCCTCACCGAGTGCTGTATCCAGACTCGAAACATGTTTTCCTTGTCTCAAGACTTTTATTTTGTTAGCCCTGCTCACCCCATTCAGCAGACCCAGTGCACATGGCTGAATCCTCCACTCATCGTGTGATATTAGGGATGGTGCTGAGATGGAAGAGGTCCCTGTCAGCTATGTGATTTTGTCACTGTGGGATGTTGTGTGGGGTTGACCAAAAGTCCTGCTTATGTGTGGCACGAGGACTTCAGGGACTTCCTCCTGCGCGTTGCACAGCGGAGCATGAGGAAGCTGCCCTCACTTGTTGCGATGCTCTCTGCTTTTCTGTTTGCTTTCATCCTGCCTGACCCTGCCTGTTGTCTCCTTGTACAACACCACTCAATACCAAAGCGAGGTGGGGCAGCCCAAAATCTGACTCTCTGTTGGAGTGGCAGCACAATGCTCCCCACCCCTTTTACCTGCTCTGCCTTAGCTGTGTGCATGCTGTGCCTGCCTTGTCCTTGGACCACCAGGGAAGGGCGTTCATCCTCATCCCCTAAGGCTTGTAAAAGACGAGGGCTGCATTGAGGACCTGGGGTTGCTCAGATGACCAGCTAGTGGTTTCCATTTCTAGGGCTCAAGCATCATAAAGGTCAGCATTTCCCAATTTGTGAATGCTTGCCTTGGCAGCACTGGTGATATTGCAAACTTTTATGGAATGTGCATCTGAGTGTGTGAGAGGGGAAATTATACTGCCTTCATAAACCAGGGGACACAAGTATTTCTGTGCCACTTCATGAGGCTGTGGCTGTAACTCTGTCTGGTGTTTGTGCCAGCTTTGTTCAGCTGTGCCCAGGTAACAAATGCAGTGATAGTGCCACAGCATCCGCCTGGGAGCAAGGCAGAAACCACAAGGCGCACCCGGGATCCCCGGAGAGGTTGTGCTCTGATTGTCAGTGCATCCTGAAGTCTGTGCTGCACTTCTTACTGCTGTTGCTGCCCCTGCTAGATAAATTAAGCCATCACTGGGAACAATCTTGTTTTTGCAGTGTATAAACATGCCCTGAGATTAGTCTTGTCCTTTTGTTAAGAAAGGCTTCCTACAGTTCAGAAGGGTGAAAAGTGGATTTTTGTGATTTGGACAAATAATTGCTCCTAAACTCCCTGATTACAGACTTTTTTTTTTTCTTCCAGTGGGGAATATTCTGTCCCAGTATGTTCTTGGAGCTTGCCTATAAAAAAATATCCCTCTAGCTGAGTGCCTCCTCAGTACTATTATTGCAACATCCTATCTGAGCCATAGGTTAGCAGAGAGAAGCCTTTTCCTGTGTCTGAGATGTAGTTGGTTTGTTGCATCCTGATTTACTAATGAAGCACAACTGATGTAGGCAACATCAGCAAGTTCCTCATTTGGAGGCATTGGTATGGGTATCTCCCCAGTACATGCTCATGCAAAGCTGCAGCAGGACACATTTTCCAAAAAAACATTTGTAGTTTTATAGTGGTAGTACTGATAAATTAGCTGTATTCTAGTTAAAGACTTTTGTTAATGGGTCAGCTGTTTGCAACATTACTTCAGTGTCATTAACTTAGAAACCAGTTTTAACCAGTTACAGCAATTGCTTTCATGTAATTTAGGATTTACATAGTTTGAGGAAAAGAAGATTAGGTTAATGGGGGGGAAAAAATAGCTCTACCTCCTCCTTTCTGTTTCCTCTTACTAGCCTAAGCCTAACTTCCAGAAGTTAACTGCTACCTGTAAAGAGGCCCACGGATTTGGAGCATACCACCAAAATGCTGGGTGTTCCCAGAGCAGATTATGGGCATCCAGAGATTTGGAAGGGGCCAAGCACCTCCTTTAGCAGCCTCTGACCCAGCAGAGTGGTTGTCAGCAGGGTGGGACTGATCAGTTCAGGTACCTGCCAAACCTGCTTTGCTCACTCTTGAGTCCATCATGAAGCTCCTAAATCTGCTTTATTTGGTCCAACTAGCACACAGCTCTCTGCATCAGGAATAGGCCAGATGCTCTTTGTAAGATTCTTTTGTTCTCCAAAAAATGACTCAGGTTTCTCCATTGCAAAATTGAAACCCTATTAATGTGAAATTATAAATGCCAGATGTCCTAGTCATGTATTTTAATTGTTTTCTAGTAGATTAAAATGTACCTGAGTGTTTGAAAGGCAAATGCAAGAAATCATATCTTTTTTAAATTTCTTTCTGTGAGTTTTAATAAGCTTTTTCAATAGCTGTGTCTATAAAGAGAGGTTGATGGTCTGACTTTGCTGGGTTTTTTTCTTTGCAGCCTTTTCCTCATTGTTCTTGTGATTTCAGACATTATGGCTTTGGTAAGTTGTTGTTGCACATTCTCTTCAAATAAGATCAAGAAGCAGAGAGTTCTCTTAATTCCATCAAGAGAGATCTGAATTTGTTTCAGACTTCAAAGTTTTTCTAACTAGGGCAGAGAATTGGATTGAAATCCTAGCATAACTTAGAGATAAAACTTCCAATTGCTGCTTTTCGAATTTCATGTAATTAATGCTTCTGAAGAAGCAATGTTCTCATAATAATAAGAGACAAAATGAAGTAATAACATTTGGAGTTCCTCATGTGCTTTACGATCAAATTCCTTGGAGAAAATTAAATAAGAATATCAGTTTTAGCTGTGTGCAGGGTTTAATTAATTGTTCAGGAATTCCAAACCTTTTACCCACCCCAGCTTCTCTTGACAGAGAGAGGAAAAGGTGAAGTGCTTTACCCACCAGCTCCACTAGACTTGTCAGAATCCAGGAGATCAGCAGCATCCAAAAAGACACTTGATGCCCTTTGTAATAAGCTGTCAGGAAATGCTATCTTCAGAAAGCCTGCATCCACAAACCAAGTTAGCCAAAACAGCCCAAAGCTGAACAATCCCCCAACACAGTTTTTGCAGATTATAAGTATGTTTTCGTTGCCCACTCCAGCTGTCTTCAAATCAGCAAGCAGTGCCACTGGTAAATAGAAACCTTTTCAAATCAGCAGGTAGAGCTGGTGTTGTCACTTTATACATGTTGGTTTTGTTTTATCCCTTGGAGTAAGCATTCCTGGTTTTATTTCTTAGTACAGTGTGATCTGTAAAGATCACCTGATAGGAAAAACAGCGAGTAAAAACCAAATAATTGCTAATTTGTCTGTAGAGTGAGAAAAGGAGAAGGTATGGCTGTGTCAAGTTTCAAATAAGTCTATGACTTATTCTGTGACTAATCTGCTTTTGGGTAACTTCCACAGGAAAAGAAATAGTATACCAATAAACCACATTCATAGCATTTCACTAATGAAATCAGTATAATTAAACCAAAAGAAGACTACAGGTACTTACTGGTGTGTAGCCAAGCCCCAGTATATCCAGGTAGTACATCTCATGTATTCCCCTATTTTGGCTTAAGTATTTTGAAACAATGTACTTGGTGTGCAANNNNACAACCAAAAAAAAAAAGGACCAAAGAGGTTTGTAGGAGATATGTAGGAACTCTGTCAAGAAAAGAGAAAGTAGGAACTAAAGAAATGAGAAAGTAGCAGGACAAAAAGAGAACATGTTTGTAGTCTTGAATCGATGGGGCCACCAACTAGAATTAGGGGGAATTCACTAATAGGTAAGTACTATCTTCTCCCAACATTATTCTCCCTTTACAGGTGGAGAACTGCCAGAGTTGCCCAAAGATATTTGTGTTGACATTCCATGAAAACTTTTAGGCACTATGGATTATTTAGCATGTTGTTATTTCAAACAATAAGGTGGCTTGGCTTTTCTTATTGAAAAAGTTCTGGTATTTCTCTGGTTTTTGCAAGCCAAGCTAGAACTTAGTCCATCTCTTGATGTTTTTGTTTCATACCATGTTAAATCTGTTTCTGGTTCCTAGACTATTCTTTACTGTGGTCCAAATGATCATTCCTGGAAAGGTGTTGTGCTTATGCTATGTGAAGAATTAGAAATTTGGAGTAAGCAGCCTGAAAAAATTTAGGTTTAATTTTCTCTTTCAATTTGTGCAGTGTTGATGTACTAATCAAAGTTGTTTTATTTCCTAGCATTTTTTCTTTTTGGTTAAAGATTATGGAAGCTGGCTGGATATTGGCACAAGGTACAGTACCTTTTTTGCTTCCATTGCATTTTTAAAGCTTCATGGGTTCATACTATTGTTTATCTACTCATAATTCTTGTCATTTTTTCCAATTACTCTGTGTAATCAAATGCTTTGGGGATGTTCCACATACTTTAAACACATGTGCACACATACATATACATATGCATATCTCAAGCTAAAACTTGTGTCTTAAAATCTGTGCCAGAGCAACAGAGTAAGTAATAAATCCAGCATGGCAAGAAATACAGTTAGTAGGATCTGTTTGAAGAGTAATTACACAAAAACTATTTTAATTAATGTTTTGCATTTAAATTAGTTGTAATCACTGTTAAAATAACAATTTATTGAAGTTATTTATCATATTTCTAGTTAAGCCTCCATATACAGTTCACTGTGAATTAGTGAACCTTGTGTAAATATGTCGGTGGCTACCAAGGCCCATGCACTTATCCTCCCCCTAGCTGGGGAAGAGTTTAGCATTTAAACATAGCAATCACAGCTCAAATGAGAGAATTTGTTTTGCATTATGAGTCAACCTCAAATACAAGGAATACACATTTCGGATTTACCTTTCCTGAGCAGTGAAAACAGATAAAATGCTGTAGTAAGCTTAGTAGGGAATGCGTTGTTACTAATCCAGCCAATCTGGTCACTTGACACTGTTGTTTAAACAGAAGCTGAATAGTGACCCATTGTTAATATTCTGTTTAGTCTACGTGTACTCTGTGCTTTGCCTTTGTGAGCCCCTTTGTTCCCAGCAGCGTGTGGACACACGTGTGCACATGTGTTCTGGGGTGGTTCCAACTCCTGCTCATCGTTACCTTCTGAAGGTTCCTAGTGGCCAGAGGAACATTTAGATCAAACAGGGAAAATGTCACTTTAGCATCCCACTTCCTTGCTATGGTCAGTTTATGGTAAGTCAGAGAGCTTCATCCTTTGGTGTGAATTTCTCTGCAGATTAATAAGGATATTAAAGCCCTCAGAAAATTTCTGTTCTCTCGGGAAAGAAGTTTTTAAATTGGGAGTTAGCAGCAAAAGTATAAATTGTTACAAGTACCCAAAAGCTTCCTCTCTGATGCATGGTCTTCACAGCTAGAGCTTTACAACAGTAATGCATTGCTGGATCTATTTCAGCTGGAAGGTTGCCTTATTCTGAAGAGTTTAGGAGAGCTCATTATGCACCACTAATTCTGCCTCTCCGTTAGTGTGTTTTGATCACTGAAGAAAGCACTGAAAAAGGCCTTTTGAAAGAGTAATTAGTGATTAATTTTTAACATGAAAATCCATAATGTTCAGGCAACCTCTGTCATTACTTCACTTTTGAGTGCTTGACTCTACCACCTATGTTATTTCATTGTAGTCTATATATGTCTTACATGTAGGTGTGTATATGCACATAAGAAAAATAATTAGGTTGCTTAAGAAAGGAATTGAAGCCATAGGTGCAGAGCTAAGTGGTCCTTCCTTTATCTAGAATGAGCATTATTTTGGCACCAGAACTTTCCTCTGGGCAGGTTTCTAATGTGTGATCCTCACACTTGGCAAAATTAGCAGGCAACAGCAGAAGATTTTTTTTGTTTGTTCCTGAAAGGGAAGATGAGCTTCAAGGGGTTTTGGGTAATTCCCAAAACCAGTGGGAGTGAGATACTAACATAGCTCTTTCCTGTCCTCCTGTTGCAAGTGCAGTGACAGCTCTGTGGCATCCTCACTGCAGTGTTGTCTGTTGCTGCTTTGACAGCAAGGTCTGAAAATATCCTGTCTTACGACAGGCAACATTTTCCATGTTGCCAAATCTTTCCTGAGAATAGGAGAAGTCTTTAGGGACAGCTGCTCTCATGTTTCTTTTTTTCTTGTCACACTGTTAGGAATTGCATATGTGTGTTGGCAAAAATATCTGGATTTGTGTTATATTACTGGTTACCACATCAGTGAAATCAGAGGTAGAAAACCAGAAGCTTAATTGCCTGGTGGAGATTCATTCCTCTAAAGTCTCTCAGAGTCCAGTGGTGTATGTGCCACATTTGTAAAGCTTCAATGTGTGTTTCCTTACTCGTCCTGTTTTGTGGTGATGGGCTTTCCATGGATTTTTGAATTACCACCTTTAAAAGTTCTATATGTTCTCTCTCTTACTAAGAATATGCAAGTAGAGTAGGAGACTCATTAGGCAATATTTGGTTTTTCCAACAGCCAAGTTTCATATAGATGAGCTGGCTTCAAATCCCTTGCAATGAAAAGACCTTCACTGCTTTTTCACCTTGATGTTTTCTTTCCTAGTGGATCTCACAGTTTGGAAGTAAGGTTTGTTTACTGAACTGACATTTTCTATTTTTAAAAATTTCACCCCTAACTCCTGGCTTTTTGCATCCTATTCTGCTATGCCTTAACCATATGACATGCCTCACATTTGCCTTAGCAATATGATGTCTTTATTCTCCCAGTGGAATTCTCCAGATCACATAAGTGTTGTATTTGAATGGGAACAGATTTCTACCTCTTCCATTTTCTCAATTTGTTAATGAAATGAGGAGCAACAACAGATCCAACATACAGTCCTGTATTACCATATTCAGCAAATTATCAATGCATCACTGATTCCCTCCTCTCAGTAAATTATCAATTACCATAAATATTTATGGTTTCTTAGAAAGTTTTAACGCCCCTTTTCTTAATGGTGATGCCAAAATCAATGTAAGCTTGTCTTTCAGAGAGTGCTTTTCATTGTTTTGATATAATAGTTGGATAATAGTCTTGCAGGGAATGCAGAACTCAAAGCAGCAGCTTACACAAACTTCTAAGGTGTGCTTAACCTTGCCCTCTACCTATATACCTTGAGGTAACCTGAATTGCATCATATGCCCCAGAAGAACACGCCACTAAATTTCTTTAAAATGATAATGTAATTCTCCTAGTGTTTTTGATGTATTAGTGTGTAGTACATGATCACGAGAGGTTTGTTCTGACAGGTCCTTTTATTTTTGAATAACAGCCAAATGGAATAGCTAGCTTTTCAGCTTTTGTCACTAAAATAATTTCTCTGCAGCTTAAAAGGTGTTTATCTATCACTGTCTGTAGATTTCCAGAAAGAGAGAAAAATAGCCTTTAAAGCCTACTATATCTTTACAGTGCATGCACTTTGTAAATAGTTGTATAACCTGATAGTAAAGATAAACCTTAAAGGTTCTTTATATGGCTATTATATAGCTTTATACAGCCAAATACTGTACTATTCCTTCTCTTTATAGCTGCTGGAAGATAAAGATATGATCTTAACTGCTCTTCTGCAGTTTCAAAGGTCAGGGAACATAAATAAAGCACAAAACTGGGGTTTTTTAGGTTTTAGGAATAACAGAGTCAATTTTGGGGTTGGGGTGCTGGAGCTTCTCGGTTGAACTGTTAAAACAAAAGTTTTGTGATTTGTTTTTGGTGAAACAAAGGAGAAAGGGTGTGGCATCCTGGCTGGAAGAGCAGGAAACTTAAAATTCAGAATCTAAATCTGGGGTCTCACTGTGTGCTTGGGAACAGTTCAAAGAGCATGTCACAAAGAAATAATGTCTCCGGACTCTTCTGGAGAGTGCTTGTCCAAGTCTTTGCACAAGTTGTTTTTGTTTCACTTATTTTGTTCCTAGTTGTTTTAATTGCTATGGTGACTTACTTCATCATCTTGTCTTTCCAGCTTCTAATCAGGTCTGTCATCTTAGGAATTAGCCTGTCTTGGGAGAAAGCCAAGTTTTGGAGCAAGATTGATTCCCACCGTTTATTCCCCTGATTTTTTTAATATCTTAGGTTCTTCTTGTCTTTGATTCTTCTTGTTTTCTTTTTTCTCACCAATATACACTGTCACAAAGCCAGGAGGTGGTAGTACCTCATATGTTCTCCTTGTGGTTCCTTGCCACTGAAACAGGTGTCTTGTTCTCTGATAAAAAATATTCCTACCACCAGCTTTGCCTGTTGACATTGATCCATACATGGGCACTCACCTTTCCATCGAACAGTGCTGCCTTACTGTACATCATCCATGATCCCCCACACCTGCTACCTCTGCCATCTTGTCCTTTATAAACACTGCCCCACTGTGCCCCATTATGCTATTCTCTTGTACCTGTTTAATGGCTCTTCTTCCTCCACATGCGTCTAATTTTCCTGGAGCCTAGAATCTCACTCCTTCTTCTCATTAGCTCAGGTTTGACTTCTGATGCAGAAAGCTTGTTTTGAGAATTACCTCCTTCACTGTAACTACAGATCCAGTCAAGGGTGCAGGTTCTGAATTGTATGGGGATCAAGATTTGACACTGCTGTTGTGGCATATACCTGCAAGAGTCTGGTTTTCTTTGTTTAAATACAGCATTACCCCAGCCTAAGAAGTAACTTACCAGTCAGAGCTGCCCACAGGCAGTGCATTACCAGTTGCTGAGAGCCCCAGAGATGCTGGCTGTTTGTAATTATGTGACAAGAAGATTGAAATTATTTTTATTGTGCTCTATGGCATTATATATATATATTTGAACATCTGATATTTTATTAAAGGAGCATAACTATGCAGACCTGTGCAGTATAGCAAGGGAGAAGTGTGTGCAATACTCTTTTCTTTACAAAAGTAGGGAGGATTCAGTCCCTCAACTGACAGGTGCCTAAGGAGAGTTTGAAGAGACCTTTTTGCTTTGAGAAAGCCCAAATCCTGATCACATCTGAAAGAGCTACTTCTGGGGGGTGCACAGGAACTCAGATGCCTGTCTGAGGACCATGCATGGTTTGTGATGGTCTTGAGGTATCTAAGGGAATAAAGGCAGGGTCTTCATTTGGCTTGTGATTTTCAGATTTCTCATTCACCTTTCAAAGAAAGTTACAAGGAAAGTGGTGTTTGCTGCTTACATGAAGAGCTAGTATTCTGGTGCCAGGTGAGAAGGAAAGCTGAGATGTTACCAGTAAGGCAGGAAGACACTAAGTGTCCAGCTATTTACCAGAGTGGCTGTTCCCTTAGGATCCAGCAACCTTATCTACCTGTGGTGAATGTACAGTCCCCAAGGCCACATTACGCCATGAAGATAACTGCAGAAGAATTTGAGTTTCATCTGTCAATGTGTCCTTTCCCATGGAGAACTGAAACCAAAGTTGTAACACACCCAGGTGATCTTTCAAGGGCAGCTCTTGAGGGAGTTTATCTTTGTTGTTGTAAATGTGCTGTGATCTATGAAGTCCAAAGTGCACTGCCCAGGTGACACTAGGCTTTGTGCCTGACTTCATGCTCTCCTTGTGTCCCTTTTTACACCTTCCCCACAGAAAACAGGACAGGAGCTTGGCTCTTGTAACATGCTGCTCTGCCACTCATTATCCTCATTGAGGTCTGAGCCCTTTTATGATGGTGGATTTTTCTCATTGATTTCTTAAAACTATGCATTTTGAGCAAGGCATTTGTGAGATGTTATAGTCAGACTCAACTGAAACAGAAAAATCTTACAGCATCCATCAAGTCTTTTCATGTTCTCCATGTTTGATCCTTTGGTCGCTGGCACCCTAGCTGTGGAAGAACTTTTTGGATTACTTTTATTCTCTCACACTGGTTAGTGGCCCAGCTTTGTGGAGAGCTGGTGCTTCTCCACTTCACAGGTCTAAATTGTGCTAGGCTAGTGCCAGAGTTGTCACAGTCTCAGGGTTGTAAGGATTGATGGTGTTGGCATTATGAGCTTTACTGCTCTTCTGTGGCTACACTCTCAAACTGAATGAGTCCTCTGGCAGAAATTCCAGGTCATTAAGCCAGCAAGCGTTCCTTGCAATCCTTTTTTGTGACTAAACTCAGACTTCATCAAGTCTGGAGATACTCTGTTTGTCCTAAAGAGCCATCTACTTTGGAATTATAGGTATGGGTGCATCAAGAGGTATGGGTACCTCTCATGTTAGAGTGCTAGTTTATTCAGCAGTCCCAAGAAAAACCAAAGTCGCACTGGATGCATAATGGACACAGGTGCAGCAGTGTTTCATCTGCAGCTCTAACCTGAAATGTCACTGGTTTTGGAAGATTTCTGGTTTCTGAATGACTAGTGGTTTACATTAACAGTACCTGATTCAGATCTTACAGAATCACACAATGGCTGAGGTGAGAAGGGACTACTGGAGGTAACCTAGTCCAGCCTCCCTGGTCAAGCAGGGTCCTCCAGAACACACTACTCAGGATTGTGCCCAGATGGCTTTTATCCAGGGAAGGAGACTCTACAGCCTCTCTGGGCAGCCTGTTCCAGTGCTCAGTTACCTGCACAGTAAAAAAGTTCTTCCTATCTGTGTTCCAGTTTGTGCCCACTGCCTCTTCTTCTGTTGCTTGGTGCCACTAAGAAGAGCCTGTCTCCTCCTCTTGACGCTCTCCCTTCAGATGCTTACAGGCATTGAAGAGGTCCCTTTTCAGTTCTCTCTTCTCAAGGCTGAAGAGGCACAATTTCCTCAGCCTTTCCTCATGAGAGAGAAATCAATCCCATCTCTCAATCGCCTTTGTAACCCTCCACTGGACCTGCTCCAGGAACTCCTTGTCTCTCTTGTACTGAGGAGCTCAGAATTGGACACAGCACTCCAGATGTGGCCTCACCAGGGCTGAGCAGAGGGGCCGGATCACCTCCCTCAACCTGCTGGCAACAATGCTCTTCTAATGCACCCCAGGATACCTTTGGCCTTTTTGGCCACAAGGACACACTGCTGGCTCCTGGACAGCTTGTTGTTCACCAGGACTCCCAGTTCCTTCTCTACAGAGCTGCTTTCCAGCAGGTCAGCCCCCAGCCTGTCCTGGTGTTTGGGGTTATTATTCCCAAGGTGCAGGACCCTGCACTTGCCTTTGTTGAATTCCAGACAGTTCTTTGCTGCCCATCTCTCCAGCCTGTTGAGGTCCCTCTGAGGGGCTGCACAGCCCTCTGGGCTATTGGCCACTCCTCCCAGCTTTGTGCCACCAGTGAACTTGCTGCGGAGGCATCTGCACATGTGGATGTCAGGTTTGACTGAATGGTCTGTAATCCATTTCTCCCACATGAAGGGAAAGTCTGCCTTCCTCCAGACTTTCTCCATGATCCCCTGAGTCAGGGATTCTTGAGAGCTAGCCTTGACATTGAAAGCTGAACGCATTCAGTATCTCAGCCTTTTCAGCGGCCTCTGTTGCAAAGGTCCCTGCTCCATTCAGTAGCAGGCCCACATTTTCCATAGTTTCCCTCGTGTTTATTGGTGTCTTTGAAGAAGTCCTTCTTGTTATTCTTGACATCCTTAGCCAGATTTAATTCCAAATGGGCCTTGAACCCATTGAACACAGAATGCTGAATGTCCTGGATTGAATCTTAGTCTGACCCTAAATAGCCCATCTGTAACACCAGTGAACCTCAGGTGACAGAATTTGAGCAAGTGGAGAACAAGCTTGCTGTTTGTTAGATTTTTAATCATTACAGGCTTCAGGATATCCTAGCCCAGAAGCTGCATTTTCATACTGTGTTTGCTAGCCACTCTTGAACTCATCTCTTTGATCTCTTTGCATGTGCTACCACAGCACAGAATTCTACAGATTTTAGCAATGTTCAGTGAAAGAGTAGTGGGGTTTTGGTTTTTGGCTTTTTTTTCTTAAAGCTATTTGTCACTAGGATAGTGTTTTCTCTAGAAAATTGCACTTCATCTGACATAAATATCTGAGTTGTCTTGCTACCAAGGACTGTCTGCCTGATGGCAAGTTCTCTCTAGATTCAGTGCTATTGTTGACAGCAAATGAAAGTTTTGTAGTTGTTTCACTCACATATACTGAATTACCATTTGAATGAAAAGTACACCTGGTACTCTTACTTACTTGGTGTATGCTTGGTTGTGTTTTCTGTTGTCCCCACCATTTTATTTTGTCAGAGACTTGGGTTTTCACATGACAGGACTGCTATAATACTTGTCTTCTAAGAGCAATGTATATAAAATTACGTCCTAGGTGAACAATTAGGCCTACTTAAAATGGAAAAAAAATATTCAAAGGGTTATTTTTGTCAGGTTATTTTTGGTTTTGTTTTTTTCTTTACTCTGCAAATTTGTGTTTTTCTCTCACTTTTTTTATCTGTCTTTTCCTTGCAGCATCAGCCACTATGTGCTGGTGATGTCACTGACTATATTTATGATGGTGATGAACGGACTGGCCCAGCTGTTAACTACACAGAGACTTGGTCTTCCCAGAAGGAATAAGCACCATTCCATGTGATGAAGCATCCTCAGACTTCCTCTGAACCAACCTCCAGCTCTGGAATAGTAAATAAGGGTTAATGGACTAGAGTGCCAAAATCCCATCCAGTGATCAGAGTGCTGTGCTGATACCGATTAAATGCTGTCACATGACTGAAATTTACATTTGAGGGTTGCCATTTAGACACCAATGGGAATATGGGAATAAAAAAGCCTCTGTTTATTCTTCAAGCGTACACATTTCTTGAAATTGAAAGCAGCAACAAAATTATTTTTAAAATACATAGGCAGCTGTCTTTTGGGTTGTGTTTTTTGGGGAGGTGGGTTTTTTTTCTTTTTTTTGTTGTTATAACTTGGCTGCCAGCTGTTTGTTTATACATACTCTCTTTAGGAGTCTGAAGTTCTAGCTTTGTTTCGTGTCTTGCATAAGCCCCTCCCAGACTAAGGCATGAGTGCCATGGGTCTGGGCAGATGGCTGTGTGTGCCTGACGTGGCACACGCGTTGGAATATCTCCGAGACGGGCTGTGCTTTTTGCAGGCCGTGTCAGCGTGCCTGTGGGAATATCTTGAGGCAGGTTAAGGCTGGTGTGCTGTGAGGCTGTTGCTGTAAGACATCATCTTTCAGCTCATCCTGCTGTGAATTGCTGCTGCTGACTGTGCTCTCCTGCTGCCTCCTGAGCTTGAGTGGGCGGAGCCGTATGACGCTCAGGTGGCTGATCCAAATGAAAAGGAACCTGGTTAAATAGCAGGCAAATTCCCTGGGCCAGCTCATGACAGGGTAGGCAGGAAGGTTAGGGCTGATTGTTTCCATAGCAGCCCAGAGTTAAATCAGCATAAAGAGGTCATGAAACTGCAGCTGAAGTTGCTGGTTTTCAGCAAGTGATGCCATGTGGAGGCTTTTTTTCTGTTTCCTTGTTTTTCTTTCCACTTGTGTTCTACTCCTGATTACAAGCATCAGTAATGGCTGCAAAATGTATCTAATGCAGCTTCCCTGTGTACTGATTACAAGTTAGAAGCAAGGAAAAGAAAAAATGTTGTTCATTCTGGCCCATTCTATGATGGCATCGCTAAAAATTGTGCTGTGTAATATCCCTGTGTCACACTCCCAACAAGCAGCTAGGCTTTTCTGTCTGGGAGCTGATACATATGGTGCATGATGCTGGCAGCCAAAGCTAGACATGCATCATGGGGGCTTCTCCAATGCTCTTTTCAGCCATCTGGCATTTGGCCATGGTCACATGTCTGTTAAACACTCTGAAAACTAGTCATTCCTCTGCAGGAAGTTTGGCTGGGAAAAACGGGTTACAAACCTCCATCTGCTTTTTGGGTACTAGAAAAAAAATGGTATCATGGGCCTGCAGTTATCCATGCAGCTTCAGAGTAACTCATGAGAGTGTCTGAGTACTGTTGAGGGGGTATTTTTTTCTTCTAGGTGGTGATCCAGTGGTCTTATTTGGCATGTTGCCTCACTGCTGGCCTCAGTTGCAGCAGATATTTTGCATTTGTTACTGTACCTGCAGACTGCACACCTAAAGGTGGACATGTGCCTGGTGCTGGTGGTTGTACCCTACAGCCAAGGCAAGGAGCAACCATGAGCAGCTGGAAAGTTGCCACTACGGCATAGTTTGTGTATAGGCATGGGAATGTGCCACACTTTTTCCAGGATCCAGTGAGTGTCTGCTGTGAAGAGCTATCCTCACCTCAACCTCACTCCACAAGTATCTACAGTGTACTGTATCGTTGTGGGTAGTTACTGCATCCTCAGCTTTCTGTGACCTAGCTGATGTGTTGAGACCTCTGTCCACAGTGCTTCCCTTCAGTACACACAGCTCTAAGCCATTGACCATCCCAGAACCCATTGCTAGAGTGACTGCTTTGCAGAACTACTGTTTATAGAACAAATTCACTCATGGGAGAAGCTGAACAGCTGGCATTGATTTGATGTGAAGAAATTGACTGAAAAATTGGGAATGTGGGACTCACAGGGCTGCTACCCTTAAATCATGCCTTCTGCAAGCTCATCAAAACTGCTTGTTATTTATGACAAGACAAAGTAGATGTCCTACCTACTGGGAGGTACATACTGCTGGCACTGCAGGGTCCTTGGGAGAATGCAGAGGAGCTCAAGCCTGATGCCTTTTTTTACCACAGGGGGCTGTGGTAAAATCATCTCAGCCCACTGCGTCTGGTGCTGCTCATCTGTGGTGGTAGGAATAATCTATTTTCTCTGGTATGCAGGCAAGTGGAAATGAACGTGCAAAGTGCAACCTGCATCAGTTACTCTGTCTGCTTATTGTTTCCATAGCACCTTTTTCTACGAAGTGAGTTTTTTTTCTTACATTGTTCCTTGTAAGAGAAGAAAGGGGACAATGAGCACAGGGGAATATTTGCAATATGCATGTTGTTTTTCCCCAGTGCTGCTCTGCAGGGATTTGTTCTTGTTTGCCATTTGCTCTGGTTGGGCCATGGTGGTAACAACCTCAGCTGCCCTTTCCCTTTCCCCCTCTGGTTCCTTGCATCTCTGTGCCATTTGTGAATTCAGTTTCTCTCAGAGGCCACGGGAGTGCTGGAGAGCAGCTCTCATGGAGAGGCAGGATTGGCTGTGCTATTCTCGCGTCTCCCCAGGGGAGTCTCTTGCTGGAGTCTTGGCCCGCACTCCTGGGTTGACTCCAGCATGGAGAGGTGTCAAAAATTCTCCCACTCAGCTACTTTGCACAGCCCCATGGGGTGTGTGACAAAGGCGACCCTTCCCTCCCACAGATGTGTGTTCTCCAGAAACAAATGGCACCGGCAGTAAAACGTCCTCCCCAACCTTAGCAGCTAAGGTAGGGAGTAAAATTCTGGGTTTGGATGGTTTTCTTTTGTTCTACTTGTGGGTCTTGAAGCATTATCATCCCTCTTCATGGGCTCCCAACAGGATTCAGGCCACAGAAGGGGGGTTCTGAGCCAGCAGAGGCTTCCAGCACATGTGAAGGACACGAAGGCAGAAGTTACTCCAAGCCCTTCTGCCTGTCTTCTCTCACCTGCAGCAGAGCTGCACACTCTCTGACTCTGGAGCAGGTGAGGCTTCAGAGAGTGAAAACCTCAGGCTGGAAGAGGCAGGTAGATGGACATTGTCATTCATGCCAAGGGTAGCACAATTTTTTTTTTATTTTTTTTTTTTTAACTAAAAACCTCTGCAAAGCTTCTGTCTTCCTGATTTCAGATCCATGGATCCCTGAAGAGCTAACCATAAACCTAGAGTGCCCATCAGGTGGTGTAATGCAAGAGAAACTATCCTGAAGAGCAACTGATACAAAAAAGCAGGTCTTAACAAAGGTCTTGTTATCTTCAGCACTAGGAGTTGTTCTCTGCTTTTTTGTTATCAAAGCTGTACACAGCAGCCTTTTGATATCTGCCCAGGGAGTGAGCTGTTTCTTCAGAAATGATGAAGCTTAGATTGTATCAAGACCTCTTATGATTCAAACTAAATAACTTCCCCTTCTCCCTCACAGAGTAAATCAGATTTTACAAGCTTTGGCAATTTCAATGCATGCTGTGCCTGTTAGTTGGAAGTCTGGTACAGTCTTCACATTTTTGAATGAGAACAATGATATGAATGAACATTCAGAACATTCATGGTCTCACCCAAACCTTAAACTGCAGTGTCTGGTTTGGAGAAGCCACAATGCAAATATTTTTTCAGCTCTTACCACCCCAGCTAATTTATAAGGATGCGATGCTCATTACTTCTCCAGATTGTTTGTGTGAACCTTGCAGTCCCTTTTCCCATGGCTTTGGAGTGGTGGGGCTACATTGCCCAGATGTCTTTGGCAAAAAGGATGCGAACATGGAGGGTGCCATGCTTCTGCATCTGATAGATGTGGGGCTCTGTGAGCAGGAGGCAGCTGAAGATTAATATTTTTGGGAGCTATAGTTGTGGTAGGGAAGGAAGAACTTCTGTCTTGCACCTGCTCTAGGGTGTGCTGTGTGTCACAGTGGTGGGACATCTCCAGATGTCCCCTTCTCCATCATCACATGGCTTCATCCAGCTTGAAAATGGAAAGCTGTCTTCTCCTGTGTGTTGTCTTTGGAAAGCTGCTGGTGAGTTTCTGTGGCTGGGGAAGAGCTGGGAACCTGTCTTTCAGAGCTGCCAGGTGTGTGGTACAGCCCCAGATCAGTCCTGGTTATCCATCCACGAGACAGGGCTTGTGGTGAGCTGGGACTGACTGTCAGAGCAGCTGGCAGTCACCAAATTATCTGCAGTTCTCTCTTGGATTAATTATGTTCATAAGGATGTGTAGTTTTGAATCCAGTTCATCTGCTTATACAGGCTCTGAATTCAGCTGCTTCCTGCAGGAGCTCCCTCCTCACCCCAGGGCAAGGTGCAGTGTTTTAGCATTTGAGGATTGAAAAGAGGAAGAAGAAGGCTGAAAGCATGGCACTCTCCCTCTTCCCATGACCTTTGAAATCAAGCTTGTTGATATTTTCATTATTTGTTTATTTATTGACTTATGCTTGGCATAACTTTCTGACTTTGAAGGTGGATAATGTAAAGGCAATGACAACACACCTTGTTTTGTTTGCATTTTATTTTCCATGTGAGTTGTAAGAGCAAATGCCTCTAATGTTACATAAAGGGAAGTTGACTTAAGGTTTACCTTTTGCTCAGGTCAGTACTGCTGACAAACCTGTTAATAATGGCTGGAAATCATCCAGTGCTTTCTCTGCAATGGGGAGAAAAAGCACCAGACCAAGTTCCCCCAGCTGTCTATGACTGCAGTGGGACACAGCCAGGGATGGAGCCCACTTGTGCTCTGAATTTCCTGCCATCTGCACCCTCCTTCTTGGGGTGTCACCTCTGCTGCAAGGAGGCCCTTCCTGACCTGAATTGTCCTGTGACCCAGTGTACAGCCACCAAGTCCTGCACACCCGATGCTGGGGCCAGTGGTCGAGCAAGGGACAGTGTAGTGTAGAGTCAGGCCTGGGGAATTTAAATTTAAATCACTACAAAAACAATCACACCTGGGTCCAAAGTTTTTGCCTCGAAGTGAGATGGTAAGAGAAATATGAGAGAGCCATGTGTCAGTACCACGGCTCTTCACTGTTCCCACTGCCTCTTCTTTCTTCTCGAGGGGTTTGCAGCTCCAGCAGTACCTGCACAAGCCTGGCTCCAAGCTTCAGCAACCACACGCTGATCCAAAGGGCACATGTCCAGTAACAAACATTGCACAATTGAACCACTGGCATTTAGGGCTGGGGAAACCTCTGACCAAGACCTAGACTCCTCTAATTAAACTTAGCTTATCGCTCTTATGGAAATGCTGAAGGACAAGGCATTCTCAGTGCAGTTCTCATATTGACTTTCTGTGGAGTAACCTTTCTATATCTCAATAGATGTGGCCTTTTAGTGATGGACATCATTATTCTGCCTTCTTGGCATGTGAGGCAGTGCAAGACAAAAACTGCAGAGTAATTTCAAGAGAGGCTAAAATTTGGTGGTGTGAGTCGCGGTGAGCACACAAGCAGAGACAGACTCTGAAAATGCTGTGATTTTATTTTTATATCAATTTCCATATTAAGTTAAGAGACACTAGAACTTACTGTACAAAGCACTGCTATCCAGAACTATATTTAGCTGCTCAGATATTTGTGTCTCCATCTCACTAGATCTCCAGAAGTGAGTGGATATTTTCCATCAAGGGCTTGTTATATCTGACCTACTGTGAAAGGAAAATATCTGTTTCATCACCATGCATTTTTTTCACACAAGTGGTAGCTTTCTGTGTCTTTTCTAACCTACTTTAACACATTATTTAAAATAATGTGTTAAAGTAGGTTAGAAAAGACAATGCTTTAAAATGCTACAAACTTACTTGCTGTAATGTAACTGGGTAATTAACTGGTGGTACAACCAAAAGAAGAAGTTAATATGCGTGTAATTTTTAAAGAATTACACAGTTCAGGAAAACCTCCTAGTATTTGGGATGATGGCCAAATCTCCATCCAGGACCTGAACTGAACATAAGCCTTCTGAAATTTGTCTGAGGCTCCTCATTTCCTGGGGCTTTATTTCCCCACCAATCCCAAAACAGTCATGTGGTGAACCCTGCCTTAGATTTTTTCCCAAGCATGAGGGTTTCCCTTGAGGGTCCCTTCTACCTTTGCTTCTCCAGCAATCTGTGTCCTGGCTGGCCCAGGACCTGATCTGCCAACCCAATTCAGCAGGAGAATCTTAGAAGCATTTTGCAGTCCCAGGACCCAAACCCAGGACAGTTCAGGGGATGAGTTTTGTCCTGTTCAGTGGGTCATGATGGCAGCCAGTCTATCACGGGAGAGCCCATTTTGTTAGTTTGCTGCTTCTTTGTTTGTTTGTTTAGGAGTTGGGTTTTATTTTAAATTTATACTTAAAGCTTGAGGTTTAGTTTTTTTCAAGTAATGACTGTGAGACCAGCTGTCGGCATTAATTTGTTTTAATATGACTCAATCTGAGCAGTGTTCAAGCTTCCTCTTAGAAAATGTAGCTGACTGAGGGTTTTTTTTTCCAGGCAGTTTTCTTGACAGGGAATAAATTTTTACAAAAAGTTGCTCTACAGAGCAAGGGAACAGACTCTGTCATTTTCCCTTCCTGCTGCTCATTTCTTGCAAAAGTACCTGACATCTGGGGAAAAGCAGCCTTTTCATTAGTGGGTGCATGGAAGGCCCACAGGCAGGAGCACAGAATAACTGGCTCTGCAATTTATAGAACTGCAACTAATTGTGTTTTAAGGCTCTATTTCAGTGAGGCACCATTGCTACCTATCATTCCAACAAATATATTGGAACTGAATGGCAGTAACTATGTTTTCTCTCCTCGTGGCAATTTTAATTCTTTGTGAAAAATCACGGCAGCTGTGAGCTTTCTGAATACAAAGCAACAGAGCACAGGTAAGCGGAGGTGACATTCCCCTGTAGTTCACAGCAATTAACCTCAGGAGGGAAAGAAAAATTAAAATGGTCACTGGTGTTTGGGAGAATTACCTTGTGATGCATTGCAAATACCCTTGTAGGCAGTGATTTACCTTAATCTGTGCCGGAGTTATGCAAATATGCTTACGATAGGTTTGACAGCTTGATCCCTTTCTCACTCTGGGAGTGGAGGAGGAAGATTGATCGGTGTACATGCTTCCAGAGGCAAAATGTGTGATACTTGTCAGGTTAGAGCTAACTGGCATTATTTATTTGCTTACTTTGCAAGTCTGTGAATGTGCCTCACCATTAAGAAGACGAACATGGTAATGATTCTGTTTAATTAAGGGAGAAGTAACTTTCTTGCCAGTTCTAAGTGTCACTTGATCTATCTGAGGTGTCACAGGACTGGAGAACTGCAAAGGGCTGAGGAAGCATTATTTGTGCTCAGTGCGTGGAGCTTTATGAAAGCAATTTACATATTTGCACACTGAAGCATAACTACCAGAACATAAGCGGGGTGATAAATGATTAACTGTAAAAGATTGGCAGCTTGGGCAGAAATCCAGCAGAGCACTTAAGCATGTGCTTAACTTCAAACACCCTGGCCCTGCTCGCTGTGTCAGGGCCTCTCTTAAGTTCAGGAATCTGCTCCTGCACTTTCGTTAAATGTGTGCTTAAGTGACCAGGAGGACCAGGGTCTGGCTAAGCGAGCTTGTAAACAGGAAAAGCTTTCTGGCAGAATGCATTTAAACCGGGATGGCAGCTGTAAGCAGGTCTGTAAACAGATCAGAGCTCATCACAGATGGAGCATCCCCAGCTCCTATTGATGAAGTGGGAATTGTCTGTTGCCTAGCATTTCTCAGACAAAGGGCAAAACCAGAGGTATTGCAGCAAAAGACTAATCTAGTCTGCCCATTTCAGCACAATGTTTTGTTTTGTGCATTTTGTTCTGGTTTGGTTTTAATTTTTGGGAACATAAACATGCTAAATATTTTATTGCTGTTCTGTGAAAATGACGCTCTGCTTTGGCCAAATGTTGCTTTCATGAAATGGTTTAATTGAAAATGAGATTTGGCCAAAAAAAACCCAGAAAACAAAACCCCCAACCTCCCAACAGTATTTTAATTTTCCAGTAATTTGAGACTCTTCTCCAGCGTTAATTTTGCACCCACCAAGAATGCCGTTTGTAACTTAGCTTCATCACAAGTCACATTCTTACAGTGTATTTGGAAGTTCCTTAAGCTGGAGGTTGAAGAAGCTGCTCTGAAGCACAAGTGTTAAGCAAAAGCTGAAGGCCCAGGTGAGGGTCATTCTGATGGAGCTGGTTTTGGTCTCCATGTAACAAGTCAGGAATGTCTCCATGCACCTAGCTGAAATTTACTAGATGAGTACTACAAATGAAGTCCACTGCTTTCTCCTCTTATCCCTTCTAAAGGAGAATATTTGGGCTTATATCTGCTGTCAGAGCGACTTGCTCCTCGAGTTACCCCTCCCACCTCCAGCAGATACCTGGGAGCAATGGCTACTGTACATTCACCAGGCATTCACTCAATCCTTGTGGGCTTTTATGTCACCACCGAGTGATACATGCTGCTGTTGCATGTTCTTTCCATTTTGGGACGCTTTTTGGCTCCATAATTATTATTTTTTTTAATTTATTTTATCTCTGCTGATATAATCTCTCTTAAACCATGTCTGAAGTTCTTGATGGTTGGGTGAAACTTAATTAAAGCATGTTAGTGTGATGCTGTTCATTCAGGAGACAAGAAGGAAGATGATAATCTCCTTTTCTGGAATAAATGTGAATGGATTCAGTGCCCAAAACATAGGCTCTGGATAATTAACAAGAAGCAGAAAAAGGTAAAAATATTTTTCCAGGGCTCAAATTAAGATCTAAGCAATAAGATACTGTTACTGGAGTGTGTTACCAGCCTGAACAGCCAGAAAACAAGCAGGAAAAATAGGATCTACAAAGTCCTGGAGACAGGAAAAAAAAAGTTGGAAATACAATTTGGAGAGAATGGCTGAAAATTCTCATAACAAATACGAGTGCAGGCTAGAAAATGATAAATTATCTCTGATTTGATTCAGACTGTCTTCAAGGCTTTTGTATTTCTCTTTTTCTTTTCAGAGCCAACAGGTTTACATCAAATTACTTGAATCCCTCAGCAATTTCTCCTCCTAATGGAGCTAACTTGAAAGATGCTGAACAATGATCAAACAGCATGAGACACACCTACAATGAAAGCAGTCACATTTTTGTAGTCAGAGGGTGGGGGGGCTGGAGCTTTCTCCATATCTGTTTAAAGCATCAAAATGGGTTTTATGCTTCTGTAAGGCATGGACCTTGGATATAAGCCAACAGCTGTCAAAATCCACAGGAATTTCCTAAAGCCTGTGCAAGGCAATGGATTGAAAGGTCAGTTGTAGATAGATCAACAGTCAAAGTGCTCTCTCAGGAGCACAAGTTAAAGGCTGGTTATTACAAAATTCAAGCGCTTATATTTTTTATAAGTCTACTATCGTTCCTTTTTTACAGCTGGGTTTAATATGCTGGACCTATATGGAAGTTGTGGCTTTCTGGAATGTTATTGCAGGTGCCACATTGCTGCAGCTTTTCCAGGTAATGGTTCAGGTGGCCACGAGCTGATTTTCTTCTCATATGCAACCCACACCACTCCCTCCACCAAATCCTCCAGCTCCCTTGGTCTCAGATTTGAAATCCCAATCTTTACTCAAAAGTCTTTGTGCATTGGTCAACCCATGAGCGTGGGCAGGAGCAACACCTGGTCAGAACTGAAGAGGGGAAAAACCACTAACATTAATTTTCACGACCAATCCTGGTTCCTTGGGAAGAAGGTATATCAAGGTGGATTTTATCACTGGCAAATTAACCTAAGAGTAGGTGAGGGATGTGGAAGAGGACCTGACAACTCTTCCGTTACCATTATTGAGTAGCTTTGCTTCTATTATTAAAGGAAACTATATATATATATATATATATATATACGGGATTTTTTGTCCTTCTGGACTCAGACAATTAAGAAATCAGTAAATCACATAAATTCAGGAGAGGCAAGTGTATTGTTTTCTGGTTTAAACCAGTTCTTTTGTGTTTTGTCTTGCCTGCAAAATCCTTTCCGTTTCTCAAATGCAGGATAAGTAGGCAATATATATCAGAAAATATGTGATAATAAATGTTTAACTGCAGTTTTCCATTGCACATGCTGAAAGTGAGAAAAGGGGGAGGGGAAATAGACATGTTAATGATGTCCTATCATTATCATATTTTCTTAACCTAGCATGGGAGGAGGATGCATAATTACCTGGACAGAGACTGAGTATATTGACTAAAGCTACTCCTCAGCTGGAGCTGTTTTTCAGTGTGTGAGCACGAAAAGCTTTAAGGAATAATGCATAAAAATGCTATTATCCTTGGAAAAAGCTATATTCAGCTGTCTTGGCCATTATGTAGGTGAAAACACAATGGGTACCAAGACTGCTGAGTACATTTGCATGAGATTAGTTAAATCATCTAAGCAGAATGTCCCCCCTGTCTGTTTCACCCCATGCTCAGATGCTGGGGAGCCTGGAAGCAAAAGTAGAAAGAAGATGCAACACTGCATGAGCACTTCCATTATTTTTTTCTGATTAAAGAGGATGCACAAAAGGTGGGGAGGGACTGGCTAGTCATGGGAAATGCCAGTGGGGAAGAGTGGCACCTCTGGGTTCTGTCACAGTGTGCAAGTTAGGGTAACTTGATAAAGTGTCTGGGACCACTTTTTTGAGCTTGATTTAATTTTTAACAAAATGTCAGGACACCAGAATTCCCACTTCAATCCACAGCATTCAGTAGAAGGGTCTGTGAAATGGGAATTGTTTGAGAGGATAACCCACTCACACTTTAGCCCTTCTCTGAAAGGTTAATGGCCTACCTGGACATGAAGGGCAATTTCCTTTGTATTTGCAGCAGGAATCTGATCTCCTTGGGGGTTTCTGGGAATCTCAGTGATGCAAATAATACCCCCCTCCAGCATCAACTTGAGTGCAATTGCCAAGTTGTGACGGCCTGGTGCTGATAAGGTACAATGTTATTGCTGGAGCCAAGACAGACCCTGGCCTTTCTGGCACAGCACCACTGATGGATGAAGCTCTTTCTCTGGGCTGCATTTGTGTGGTTCCAAAGCCTTTGCAGGGAATTTAGAGAATATGTCCCCAGGATGTTGTGCTTTGGAAAACAGGCATAGGGATTGGAG
The DNA here is from genome assembly GCA_013397555.1 of Urocynchramus pylzowi. Taxonomy (NCBI): domain Eukaryota; kingdom Metazoa; phylum Chordata; class Aves; order Passeriformes; family Fringillidae; genus Urocynchramus; species Urocynchramus pylzowi. The sequence continues at coordinate 576,850 of VZRH01003233.1, read as the reverse complement.
CATGTTAGCTCAGCTGCGGTTTTACTGGCAGTATGGGACATGAAATAACACAAAGTTTTCATTTGGCCATAGAAATGACTAAATACAAGTACTTTACTACTTAGGGAGTGTTACATTCTTGTCGTGTCTCAGCATTTTCAGATACAACAGATGAAACAAATTAAATTATGCAAGCACTAAAAGAATGTATTGTTAGCCCCATCTTTTACTTGCCTGCAAATAAATAAACACAAACAACTTATGTTGAAGGTACTGTGAGTGGAATTTTTGCCTTGTGCTGGGTCCATGGAACATATATACATGTGTGTGCAGCTGTAGGTGACCCATAAGCTGTTCCTGCTGCACATGTTGCCTGCTGGGTCTCACAGAAAAGTACATGATTGCACATCCCTTATTTGCATTCCAATTGTATACAGCTTTGGAAATTTGTTTATGCAGTTGGATGTATGCAATTATCAATCACAGAGCCCACAATAAGTCCCAGTTAATGTTGCCTCAGGAATCTTCCTTTATGTTGTGCTGGTTTCTGTAGATTTAAACACTCAACATTAATGATGCATTAATGTTGTTTTCTCTTGTGTTTTTGGGGTTTTTTTGTTTGTTTGTTTTTGTTCTTTTTTTTAATTCAATGCTGTGTTTGCAGTATATAATCTCCCATTTATTTTGTTCTCTTTGCTCAGCAGGAACACTTTTTCCACTGACTTTTTATGAGACTTCTTCATGAGTACGAAAGCCATTTATCTTTATTAGTTGTATATTTTGCTCATCACCTCTCTTGCATTTATGAATTAAATATTTATTGATTTTTTCCACAAAGAAGAATGTCCCACTGCTCAGTAAGAACAATTACCAGCAGCTATGCACAGAGAAGCGTAAGCAAAGCAAACCTTCATTACTTCTCCATGCACTTCCATGTCAGAAGTGACAGGAACTGAATCTGTCTTTTAATGGAGATCCTTGTAGGGCTGGGTATTTTTTTTCCAGGAGTCTGTATAATGGGCTGTGAAAGAAGAGATTGCATCTATTGTTTGTTTTGTTTCTTTTTTTTTTTTTTTCTTTGTGATACACAAGCAAAAATGAAGGAATTTTTCTTCTCTTCCCCACTTTTTGCTTGTAATCTCATTGAACTGATTGGTATTCATCCTGATATATGAAACCATTATAACTATAACTGGAAGTGATTAGCTTACTCTCAGTTTTTCATTAATTAATTTTAAGGCTCAAAGGATCAGTGTGATCAGCTGCCAGATAGTGCTGCATGAAGCCTACAGCCCTGACTGGATCTTACTGCAGGAAGGTGTGCAACCCTGTGCTGGAAATGTGTAGCATACAGGACAAATCCCCGTCAACTCTGAAAAAAGGGAGATTGTTTCCAACCTAGATAATGTGCCTTCAAACTGCAGCCAAGGAATTTGATGCTGAATATCTATCTAAAGCATGGAAATGCTCTGTCAAAGAAAGCAGTCACAAAAAATGACTTTGAAATTGTTTCCTCTCCCCAACAATATCCTGTATTTTTTGAAGTTATGTCCCATGAGCAGAAGAGGGACACTTCCCTGGTGGACCCTGGGAAGGCTGTGCCTGTGCTCCCTTCCCCTGACTGTGTTCCTCAAGTGTCCAGGTAGGGGCCATCCAGACAAATGGCACTGCTGACCCACTGGCCAGTTGCGCCCGGTCTTGGCCATGTGCTTTTCCTGGGACCTCTTATTCTCCCAGATTGCTATGTCTCATCAGTCTGTGGAAGTTCAATTGTTTTTGAGACTTACACCTCTGAGACTCCTTTGAATTCAGCTGAAATTGGCTGAGAGAGAGAGGCAGAGAGGTATGAAGTCTTTTCTTCTGAGGACACAGGCTAGTAACTGGCCTCCCAATGACCATCCTTCTCTCCCCTCCCTTATTGCAGCCCTTGGCAATTGGAAATTAAAGCAACTCGTGCCCTCAAGCAGAAATCATCTAGGTGGATCACCCTTTTTTTGGCAAATGAAGTTTTTGCCTCTGCACTTGGTGATCCAAATGGGCTTAAACTAACCCTGTCCCACTGTTCACCACTGACTTCCTTGAACTTGGAAGGGTGCTATGAAGACCTGAGCTTTGGCTTTTTTTTCCTCAGTCTTGATGGTGTTCAGGAAAGAAAGGGAGCTTCTGTGTCCTGTGGGGTTGCTGGGTGCAAGTCTCCTATGCTGGGCTGGGTCTGTGGCTGCAGCTCAGACCTTCATCATGGAGCTATTATGCACTGGCCCCTCCTGAGTGTACATGCAGATGTAGTGGCTATTTTTCTACTTCTTTCTTCAGCTGGGATCACTATAAGGACAGACAAGGAAATGTGGGTGAAGGCCCTTTTGCCCAGCATCCTGCACTGACAGACACATTGGGTTTAACTCTAGTGGAGCCAGCAAGCTCAAATGGCTTCACGTTGGCTGCATTTTTCAGTGGACTCCCATAAAAACACTTTTTCTTTTGCCAGCGCTTGGAGATTTGCTTCTCTTTTTGAAGAAATAGAAACATAGAGAGGAAAAAGCCTTTCCTCAGCAGCACTGTTGACACAGCCACAGTTTTCATTATCTGCACTTTTCTTCTGCGGCAGCAATAATGTCACCCCCCTGCTCTCCTCGGGGCTGTCCTGACACATCAGCCAAATGCCCAGAGCGAGATTCCCGTGGAATGGCTTTTGACAGGAAGGGCAGCTCGTGCCCTGCAGCTGCGGTGGCTCTCGCAGCGCCTGACCGAGGACAGCGCAGGGCGAGCGCTGAGGGGCTCAGACATCATCGGTGTGCTCCTCAGAACACTCCTTAATCTGCTCTTCTCCTGGGACTGCTCCCTTTTCACTCCTGATGGATTCATTTCTCCCTGGGGTGCANGAAAGATGGATGTCAGGAAGAAGAAGGAAGAAGGACAGGGCACGCCCCAGTCCCTCCATCTTAGGATTTTAGACCCCCCTGTACCTAATCTCAAACTTTCTCCTTTCACCCTCTAATTACTGCTACTGTGCTGTCTAAACTTTTGTGACCCGTGATTCTTCATATAAGCTTGGCAATTTGTCCCATGGGCTGAAATCAAAGCCCCAAGTGTTTTTGGCCTCCTGCCAGGGTCTCCCAGACCCCTGCCCGGGGTTTGGGGCACGAAGAGGAATACCTTGGATTCCGACACTGAAGCACCTCTGTAGTGATCAGCTCAAAGGCAGCCGAACTGAAGGTGATTTTCTGTGTGTCTTGGCTGAGGAGGTTTGGGTAAACGCTTTCTTGCCAGGCACAGGCCACACAGGCCATCCAAAGCTGGGCTCTGATTAGTCATCCTCCTACAATTTAAGCTCTACTGATAATGCAGCTTCATTTTATTGTTTCTACTGTAAATAACTTCTTTGCAAGATGCTTTCCTCTAGCTAAGGGTGTGTCACCCTTCATGGAGGTGACCATGCCACTGGGATAAATACCCCTGAGGGGCACGAACCACAGTGCCGGGAGGTCCAACTGGAAGCATTGCTGCCCTTTGATGTTAAAGACACCGGCTGGTATGATAAGGTGAACAATCCTCATTGAAATAAGCACATCCCATCTCTCTGTCCTCCCCCACTGGTGTTTCTAGGGTGAGGTGTTGCAGTGGGAAGACCCCACCCCATGAGTACCAGGGTGCTGGGATGCTCTCAGGGATGCAGACGGAGGAGGTTAGCTCCATATCCTTTGTTGCTACACTCTACCCCCCGGGCAAAAACAGGTTCCAGTGTTCCAGGGGCACTTTGGTCTCAACAGGCCTGTGCCCACCGGGGAGAGCCCCGGGCTCTGCAGCAGCTCGGTCGCTGCCTGTTGGAAATGGCCCGGCTCTGCCTGACAGTGAGTGATACATTCTCCCGTGGCATCAATCCAGGCGCAGCTTCTCCCGTGTCAGGTTTGTGATGAAAGATACTCTTCCTCTGCCACCTCCTTCTCCTCCTCCCCAGGACTGACTCTTTGAAAACTGTGGCTGGCTTTCAAAAGCCGGCTGTTAAAACGCTGGCTGCTAAAAGAGATAACAGCGTGCCTGTCCATGAAAGCCAACCATCCTGGGTGAGCTCATGGGAAAATCTGATCTAACCTGCCTGTCTGAGCAGTATTTATAAGCACTGCTACCCAAGGATTAGGCAGCCCAGCTGCACTGATGTAGTCAGTAAAAGCCGCTGTTTATACTTCAAACTTTCTGATGCAGCAGGGTTCTATAAAAAAGTCAGAAGGCCACACTTCTTTTTTTTTATCCTTTTTTTTCTTTTTTTTTGGGCAAAGCCTCGAGAGGAACAAGCAGTACTTCAAAACACTGCTGCCTCCATTTATTTAAACATTTCAGGATCTTACTGTCATGTCCCCACCCCCTATCCCAAACCTCAGCAAATAACAAGCTTTATTTTTGACACTGAAAAGGAAGCCAGGATGCATTCAACAGAGCCTTGCAGGATGCAAATTCCTATAGTGGCACCTACGGTGGGCATGTGGAGCTGATTTTCATCAGCTGATGAACTTTAACTGCCAGTGCCCTGCTGACTGTAGGACTGGGGTTTTCAGTCAGGTCTGGCCAAAACACAGCTGGTTTATCCCTCTCCATTTGAACAGCCGCGCCCCTGGGCTATGGGTTTCGGCTGACTTGTTTAGTCAGAGGGGCTGGAGAATTATGGGAAGTAGCTAGGAAATAAGGGTTTTCCTGCTGAGCCCAAGAGGTGAGATTGCTGGGGTCTTCCTGATGGTTCCAGTGGTCCTCCTCCTGCCTCAGGCTCCTTCAGGTAGGTGTCCTGAGTTCCTTCTGTGTGGGGGTTTGGTATGTAGCTTTTATCTCGAGCTAGAAAGGCTTTTGATGCTGCTCATGGATCTGTGCTGCATACCCTTTGTGTTCAGAGTCCTTCCCACCTCCTTCTGAACATCAGAGGGGCTCCCATGCCCAGCTGCTCTTGAAGGAGCTATCCTCTTCTCTGGGGAAAAGATATCCCGGGAATGTTTTTGGTGTTTTTTTTTGTTTTGTTTTTTTGTGGTTTTGGTTTTTTTTTGTTTTGTTTTTTTGTGGTTTTGGTTTTTTTTTGTTTTGTTTTTTTGTGGTTTTGGTTTTTTTTTGTTTTGTTTTTTTGTGGTTTTGGTTTTTTTTTGTTTTGTTTTTTTGTGGTTTTGGTTTTTTTTTGTTTTTTGGTTTTTTCCTTGTTTTTTATTCAGCTGTTGTTTGTTGTTAAAGCATACTAATCCTCTGATTCTACCCCAGAAGGATTGGAAACCCTGTGTTTTTTATTTCTCGACAGTCAGCATTTTCACTAGATGAGATTGAACGATAAAGGGTGTTTACTTAGGCCTGAGGGTATGGGATACTAGAATAAAGTTAATAAAAGAATTATTAATATATTACTTAGCTTTCAGTATTTCTTTTTCCTGGCTAGTCCTTCAACCAGCTAGCTTTTTGGAGTAGTTCATTATCTGCTGCTACTGGGGTTGGGATACTCTGTTACCTCTTCCTCTGATTTTAGAGGTGACTATTCTGGTTGCCACATTCCTTCACAGAAAAACTTTCTCTTCCTCCTGTCTGCTTGCCTCTTGGTGCCTTAGACTTATCCCCGGGACCTGGCTCTGCAAGGACTTGCATCGCTTCTGTGTTCCCCCACCCCCGCTTCAGGTTACTGAATTTACATTTCTATTGTACAAGTAATTACCTCATTCCTGGCTCCGGGCTGTATGCCTTTGCTTCGGAAAACACTTGTGCGGTGACTCTAACATTTCTCATGCTGTATCATTTATAACAGCGCAAAAGCCTTTGAGGATTTATAATTGATAGCTCGCCACAAGATTTGCGTACAGCCTAAATGCATAAACATGACCAGACGGTAATCTGAGGACGTGCTTCCCAACATGGTGGATGCTTGGCTCCCAGTTTATTCGGTTTTTGGGACTCCCAGCCCAACTAGCTGCAGAAGGGATGCTGGAATTCCCATAGCCCATGAAAGGCAAATCCCATACCTGTTGCTCTCCCCTTTTGGCAGCACGTTGCTGCTTTTGCAGCCATTTTCTACATCAGTGTCTGTGGCAGATGCAAGCCCAAGGAATCAAGGGACCTCCAGTGCCTGGCTGGTGGCCTTGAGGAGAGGTTTCTGCAGCCCTGCTATGTTCAGGGCTCAGTGCTTCCCTGCCAAGACAATGGCGTTCTGCCACCATCAAGGAGAGGGCATGGGCTCTTCCCAGCAGGATGGAGCTTGCTGTGCTTGCCAAGCCTATTTCTCCATGAGCTTTATGCACAGATGGGTGTGAGGATGCACATCTGGCACGTACCTCCCTCTCTTCCACGCCCCCAAAGGTGTCTGCAGCACTTGCATAATAGTCCTATGGATGTGACCCTATGGATGGATAAAGAAAATCTGATGTAGAGCCTTGCCCTCCCCCATAAGGCCAGTCTTTTCAGAGTTCATGCTATGATCTTTAAAAAGATAGCTTGGTAGAGCACTTTTAACCCAGAGCTAAGGCCAAAGAAGAAATGTTTTGCTGAAAAGTGGCTTCTGTCTAAAAAAGTAGCTCTCCTTTACCTAGTTTCTGTATTTAAATTTTTATCAGAGCAAAAACTACTTTTGCAGGAAAGTTTCTGTGCAGAAATGTTACTGGTTCAGTGCAGGAGTCAGAGTCTCAACAGAAGGTAACTGTTTGCTGAGCCATATTTGAAAAAAACAAATCTCCAGTTAATTTTTTTCCTGAAAAAATACCCTCTGTCACTTGAGGTTGTGTGGCAAATTTCAGGCTCACGGATCCATAGAGCAAAGCTGTGCTGGGGCTAAATTCAGACTTTATATTGGAAAGAAACTTGTGACCTTCTGTCCTTTTTCTGTTGCATCTTTAGAATGGATGTAAATCCATGGACTTCATTGTCAAGATGGGTCTGAAAGACTCATTTGTTATATCCCCATACATGCATATGTTTGCTCTTCTCAAGTAGGGATGATGTTCTGAATGTGCAGCCAAGGCTTGATTCATAGATAATAAAGCAGGTCTGAAATTCTTGATGTAGCCCTTCTAAAAGTAATTCACAGGATTAAAAATCTCTGTCAGGAAGCCAGCTAACTGGTAAAGTTAATAATCTCTGCCAGGGCCCTAGGCATAGGTTGTCACCTAACAAACACTTGGGATTTGTGGACCTTTAAGAGCAAACATCTGCAGTACAGCTCATGGATCTGTAACAATGTGGTGCAATTTAGAGACACTTTAGAAGTGGGGTGGGGTGGGGCGGGAAGTCAATCCGAATATCTTCTCCTTACTTGAAAAAAAGAACACTGAGAGTGAACTCTTTTATCAGCCTTGAGGTTTTAAGCTGACTGTGTTAAAACAGCAGAGCAGTAGGGGTTTTTTTATAACAATTATGAGATAATACTTTCCTTTGTCACAGTAATCCTCTTAATGTTTCTAATTTATAATTAAGGTAATTTCCATTAGAAATTATGCCACCCTCCTGCCCCATAATCTACCATTGCATTTACAGTGAAAAAGGCTGAAAATGAGCAGTGTCCTTATGACTGAACAGATATGTGCATACCTCCAGCACAGAGACAGGCCCATCAGCAATGAGCAACCCCTTTCTCTGTCACTACAAATTAAAAGGATTCGAGAGTTGTGAGGAGTCACAGACTCTTTGTGAGATGGATGGGCTGCAAGAATGGGCCCGAGGGCAGTGGTGGCCCTGGTGCTCTGCTGTGGGGACTAAGCCTGGGCAGGTGGGTGATAACCCAAGCACAGTTTTGCTGCTCACTCCCTGGGCTCCAGAGCAGGCACTCTGGGTGCCTGGGGTGGCTGAAAGGCTCCCTGCAACACGGCACCCTGGGCTGGAGAGGGGCAGCCTGAGCAGGCTGAGAGTCCTGACCACGGACTCAGCTGGAGGGGTGCTGAGGGAGGGGGACTGCAGCACCAGGCCAACTTCTGGCTGCTGCCACACCCTGCACTGGCACTGGGGAGAACCCAGGTTTGGAAGGGTGCAGAGATAACGTACAAACCCTCTTTCCCTTAAATCAAAAATGTCAGGACAAACCGGCCTAAAATCAGGTCTCTGTTCAGAACAAAAATGAAAATTAGAAAATGCATTCAAAACTTTCCGTATTTCTTCATTCCTGGTATTAAGAAAAGAAATGGAACTCACAGTTTTTTTCTTAGTGTGATCTCGGGGGAATATTTCCCAGAAAAACTGTGAGGAGGGATCAGAAAGAAGGTTTTGCTTTTAGCTTTTTCTCTGTTTGCTCATCTTAGCATGAAGTGTGTAGTTGAGGATGCTATGTAGTTTGTAATGTTCTGGTCCTTTTTTCTTGTGGTCCTGTTTTTTTGTTGGCTTTGGTATTTGGTTGGTTGTTTTGTGTTTGGTTTTGTTATATTTTTTTTTCCCCAGGAAAAACAGTTTTAATCAAAGGGCAAATTTACTACAGTACTTGAAGTCTACAAATCATCACTGTCTTGTAATACCTCATCTTGATAGAAGAATGAAAACACAAAGGCTTTTGGAACTGAACCTGACTCCTCTGTGCTATTTTCTCTCTTTTTCGCTCCCTCTCTTCCCTTCCAGAACCACTGATGCATCTCTAATAGGAAAAATGCAAAGTGTGCAAGTTGTCTTGGCACTGTGGCTCAACATCTTGTCATTTTGCACTATTATGTTGACTCTTCTGCACAGGGAGAGTGCATGAAAAAATCCCAGAAGCACTGTTCTGGTTCAGGCAACCACAATTCCGTTTCTTGTTGGCTCTGGAAAGAGAGATTCTACAGAGACAGACATCTCGGAGCTAATCAGCTGGTTTGACTTAAAGGGAGCTGCGTGGAGGAAAGCCAGTGGCATATTGCAGACCTAACTGTGCTCAGACTCAGTTATTCTTTCGTTTGTTTCTTTGGAAGCAGAAAGGAAAAAGAAGAATGTGCAGAATTTTGCTTCCAGAAACTGGGTGTATTGAGTTGTTCATAATTATCTTATAAAATAGGAGGGGATGAAATAGGGAAACTTGACCCAATTATTTTCAAGGCTTCTGAGGGACAAATTTAATTATTATGGTATTTTGTGGTTTTGCCCATTGAAGTATGAAGTCCTTTAGCTACATGTGTCTGTCCAAGTGTTTTTAGTTTAGGTTATTTATAGAGCTCCATTATTGTGGTAGATGTGCCTTTCACCATCCATAGTTCAAGACATTGCTCTGAACTAATATTGGTGAACCTGCTCTTTACACAAAGGCAACCAAGACAAAGCACATGCATTCATTGAACTCAGAATGAAGTTATTCCTCATTTAAAGAAAAATGTTTCAGTATATGTTTTATTATGATGTTTAATCTCTTTGCCTGAGTCTTGAAGATCCTCAGCACAGTGATTCAGAAGCATTAAGCCCTGTCCCAGATGAGACATTCAATGCTCTGCTGCCACAGCTCCCACCTGCCTCATACCCATGTACATCCTGTAACAAAGCCCTAGCACAGTCTAAGGAATGGGACCAAGCTTTCCAGGAGCAAACAGTCCTTGGCCAAAGCAGATAAAAAGGCTCAGCCAGGAAGCAAAACTGTTGGTTCCTCATTTTTTCTTGATTACAGAATGGTTCAAAACAGACCTCAGGGTAACTTGACTGGAGCAGCAACTTCCTAACTTCTCACTGGCTGAGGTTTTTGTAGCGGAGCTTTAGGGAGACAAAGGTGCTCTCTCTGTTTGACTTAACAAGAGCAGCAGCAAACCACCAGCCTGTTAGTTTTCTGGTTTGTTCACATGATGTGTGCCTGCTGAAAATGCTACCTGAGGTCAAAATAAAACTCAGTAGAAAAGCCATGTGACTGTGAAGGGAGAGAAAGGGCATGCTGAGCAATGCAGTGGCATATTAAAAAACACCTGTTAGGCTTGATTGCAGAAGTTAAATGCAATATCTTCTTCAGCAGGTTTGGATCAAGCTTTTATGAAAAGCATTCAGCATTCTACAGCAGCTTTATGTGTAAGAGATCTGTGGTTTGACTATTGCAATGGAGGGATGCTTCAAGGGGCTTAACACACGTCACATGGGCATGAGCAGCTGTCTGGTCACACTCTGTTAGAGGAGGAGCCTGGGATGATCCTCTCTGGGGTCATTCCCTGCTTCAGCAGTTCTTGATACCACAGTGATTCAATTCACTTAGAGGTTTGTATGGTCACAGTTGTTCCAAGCCTTGATGTTCACACACTTGTTTCACTATCAAAGCTTGTACATGATCTGTCAGCCCTTCTCTATCTATAAGCCACACAGAAAAGGTCTCTGAAGCTCTTCTTGCCTCTGTAAAGAGGAGGCATTTGGGTTCAGGCATGTTAATGCTATTTCAGTGGATATCTTTGGGCTTCCCAGACTTTATTGATTCTCAGAAGTGAATCCTTCCCCTCAGCAGCTCTAGGAAGTCCTGGATTATGGCTCAGCACCCCATGCTGCACCCCTGGAGATCTGCTGTACCAGGGAGCATGGTCTGGATCCAGCCAGACCTGTGAGACTGCTGAGCATAGCATACCCCCCTGGGTACAAGGGGATCTTGCTGTGCCAGTGGTGGGAGGGTGCCAAGGGAAGAGCTCATCTGTGTCTGCCAGGTTGGCTGGCTGGCTTGGGCTCCCAGCTACACAAAAGTGGGACATCTTCTCCTGAAGCTGAGCTGCTTTGGAACCAATCTTTATTGTGTTACTGTGTCAGGACAGAGAAGTCTCCCAAAGTTTGAGCTGAGTTCATAGAGGCAATTGCAACCTGCAGTCTTGTTAGTCTGCAACTAAAATAAGCAACCCCTGTATAGCTTAAAGTTGCCTATTGAAAATTTACTCCTTGTTATCATAGAATGATAGAATGGTTTGGGTTGGAGGGGACCTTAAATATAACCTACTTCCAACCCCCTGCCATGGGCAGGGACAAACCCCTGTCCAACCTGGCCTTGGCCACGTCCAGGGATGGGGCATCCACATGCCTGTGTTTTAATATTGGTGTCAGTATGTCCACATGAGCATGCACTGCTGTACTGCTTGTTTAGCAGTACCTAAAGTAGGAGAGTCTTCTTCCCTGTGTTTTGCCTATAATTCAGAGAGATGGGGTAGATGGATGGTCAGGTTATTTGCCCTTTCGGTGAGGAAAAGCCTGTATCCTTAGCTGAGGTCTCTGTGGCTCTGCTAGGGTGACATCAAAATGTCAACCTAGATGTAGATGGTGCTTCTGCTGGGCACACAGAGGTCCTTGGCCCAGGGACATTCATAGTGCACATCTGTCCTGCTCTCCCTTTGTAAAAGGGAAATTTTCTGCATATCAGATCTGCTAGCTGTTCCTCTGAAATATTTAATACCCTAATAAGTAAAGTTTATCCCTTTAGAGATGGCCATAAAACATAGATTTGGGATGTTGAGGTGATACCTGCATCATTTGGGATGATGGTTGGCTTGCAGTATGACAGTGGATTATAACCTTGTGTCAGCAAAGCATTTTCAAACTCTCCAAGGAGAGCACCCTAGATTCATAATTCATAGGATTTAGGGCCAGAAGGGACTATTAGATCATCCAGCCTGACCTGTATAATGCAGATCATAGCATTTTTTCTGACTAATTTCTGCTTCAGCCCTGTAACTTCTGTTTGAGCTACTGTGCACCTTATAAGGGAACATGTACTTTCAATTAAATGAAGCCAGAAATTAAGATTTTTAAAAATTATTATTATTCAGTAGTTTGATCTAGCAGCTAATTACTTTCAATGGTTAGTGATTATTAAAATTAATTGTATCTTCTTAGCCAAGTTTCCAGCCATCAGATCTTGTTACGTTTTTGTCTCATAAAGAGCCATTTAGTATTAGAAATATCTTTTTACAGTCAAGGTTTTCACTATGAATTACAAAATCCTTAAGTTCAGGATCTTGATCATCTCTATTGGACGTAATGTGAAGAAGAGAACCTCTGTGATCCTTAGATGGATCACATTTTTTTTTTACTGTACATTTTATATGCCTGCAGAATTGACTTGGTATTTATGAAAATTAACAAAGCAAATCCCTTTTAATACATTACAAACAGCACTCAAAGCCTGTTTTTCAGTCAGGCAGAGGAATTGTCTCCTGCCTTGGAAAAAGCCTCAGCTGAAATAAAAATTTATATTAGAGCAATGCAAAGCATTTCATCAGACTTCAGACACAATTGAACTTAGCCTTGGGCCAGAGGCTGAGTTCATGAACCACAGCTCATGCTGGCAAAAATTCAGCTGTGAGAAATGCTGCTTCTCCTTCTCCCACGACAACTTGCACCTTTTACCACCCTCCTCAGAGCCACACACAGAGGGAGGACATGGAGGGAGAGAAAAACAGGGGGAAGCAGCTTACGTCTCCTGTCACCACTCATTTTTGCTGGGGGAGGATTTCGTTGCCCTTCTCCACTTTTCCCTCAGTGAGAGGGGATGCAGGCATGAGAGTGTCTGAGACATCCATGATTCAGAGAGCCTTGAATTGTCCTTGAAGGAGTTTCTGGGTTGTTGGGTACTAAGCCTGCCCAGAGGAAAAATAAATAAGGGAAAAAACCTCCCATCTCATCTGATAATGTTTGGAGGAGTGAAATACTTTTATTAGAGCCAGGCATCTCCACCAGAAGCTCTCTGCTGGTAAAATGCTCCTGATGCAGGGGCAGTTTATAAAAATCCCCTTAACAAAATGCATAATGACTGTAAAATTGTTATTGCAACCGAAAACTTCAGTTTCTAAATCATAAAATGGAGTTTCTTGCTGCAGCTATGCTGAAAATGTTAAGTGTGGGCCACAGTTTAAGAGAATCTCTGTTGAGGTGGTTGGTATATCTGGTTAGTCGCTACAGTTAGAAGTCAAATGTGAGGAAAAGATGTGTGATTAGGAAGTTTGGGGTTTGGTTGTTATTTTGTTTTTTTGTTTTGTTTTTTTTTTTAATACAGAAAGAAAATTTGGAAATAATAAAGGCTGCCCACAGATGCCATAGTATCTGATAGTTATGCAATAGATGCTACACAACTACTTCAATCATAGAATAATAAGGGGTTGGAATGGACTTTAAAGATCATCTATTCCCAATCCCCCTGCCATAGGCAGGGATGCCTCCCACTAAGCCAGGTTGCTCAAGGCCTTATCTAGCCTGGCTTTGAACACTGAGGCATCCACAGCCTCCCTGGGTAACCTGGTCCAGTGTCTCACCACTCTCACAGCCAAGAATTTCTTCCTAATATTTAACCTAAATTTGTCCTCCTTCAATTTGTGCCCATTACTCCTTGTCTTATCACTGCAGTTCCTGATGAAGAGTCTCTCTCTGGCTTCCCTATAGGCTCCCTTCAGGTACTTCAAAGTTGCTATGAGGCCTCCCTGCAATCTTCTCTTCTCCAGGCTGAACAGCCCTAGATTTCTCAGCCTGTTTTTAGAGGGAAGGTGCTCCAGTCCTCTCATCAGCTTTGTGTTGCTCCTCTGAACTTGCTCCGACAGTTATCTGTCCTTTTTAAGCTGGGGACCCCAGAGCTGGATGCAGCACTCCAGTTGGAGTCTGAGCAGAGTAGAGGGGGAGAATCACCTCCTTTGACCTGCTGGTTATGCCCTTTTTTAAGAGTGGAGGTTGTATTTCCCTTTCTTCAGTCATCGGGGACTTCACCTGACCGCCAGAATTTTTTAAAAATGACAGATGGTGGCTTAGTGACTTTATCTCTTAGGTCCCTCAGGACCTGCAGAGGAACCTCATCAGGTGCCATAGACTTATGCACACTCATGTTTAGGTTTCCTCCAATAGATGGTTACAGATATTCTTCCCAGCTTTCTATTTTGGTATTTCATTTTCCAAATTTTTCAGCTATGCTTGTACTGAAGAAACACGCTCTGATGGATTGGTGTGTAATGCAGTAAGAGGGTGGTCAGGAGTGTAGCATCTGTGTTTTGCTGGGTTAGCACCAATACTTGCCCAGCCACATCAAGGGTTTCCACCAGCAAGAGAGACACCACTGTCTTCAGTTCTCTGTGTCCTACTGTTCCAGTGCCATGGTGTCACCGTTGCAGCAAGAAATAATAAAACTCACGCACTGTGTTCTAGTATCTGAACAGGAACAGGAAAAGAGCACTTTATTTTTCAGACTTCAATATTTGTAGAATTCCAAAAGTGACAGTGGATTGGAGAATGCCATTGATTAAACTAACAGTCCATCAAAATTCTCCTCCTACAGAGAAGAATGTAAAACAATCATTATTTACATGAAAGTGCGTGAGAAATTCCATTACAAGAATGTAAACATCAGAAGGCTTAGAGAAACTCAAAAGAACAGGGTGACACCATGGGGCCAAGGGGTAGCAGGAGAGCTGTTAAAAGCATCCCTTTTACTCAGCACCTGTCAGTCCTAGAGTAGAGCAGTCCTTGATGGCTCTTGTGGAAGCTGTCATCATTCTCTCAGCTGGAGCTAGTCCCCATATGCAGCTCTTTTTTCTAGCTCTAGCTTAGTCTCTGCTGACTGGTATGTAGCCCTTCTGGAAGAATTTGGAGAGAAAAGAAGGTACATACAGGTGGTATTGGAATTCATATGTGTGATGCAAGGTATGGAGGAAATTTAACAGGAAGTTTGGTTGTAGAACTTGTGCCAGTGAAGAGACACTGTAAAGGGGATATGCCTTTCTTGCTGGCTATTTGTTCCCGCCCTCTTCTTTGTTTTGACACAAAAGATGATGTAGCTGGAGGTTAGGGTGCTGATCTGGCTGAAAATAAATATGAGAACCAGCAAACTGCTAGACTGCTGGTTGAAAGTTGAGAACAATGTGAGTAGCTTACTATAAAGGTGCAAAATCTGGTGTCAGGTATCCCTCCAGCCATGTTTCTTTTCCTGGTGACTGCCTGCAGGAGTGCAAGCTAAGGTATTGTGTCCATAAATGTTTTGATAAACCAGACTGATCCCTTGCCAAGCCAGCTGATTTTATTCGGTTTTATGTCTGCATTTCTTTTAGAGCCAACTTCTATTGCATGTCCAAGGATACCGCAGTGCTACTGCCCATTTTGTCACTCTTCCCTGCATTGATGGCATGTTGGCAGCTGATTGATGGCCTCAAACTGCTGTTAAAAGACCCAGTGGTGGAAGTGCTTGCAGGACTGTGGAAGATGCTTTGATGTTGCTGCTGCAGAGTGCCAGACTGTAATGCCATTGATCTCATTGGGATGGCTCACCTGTAGTTACTGCTCTGATCTGAATGCTTCACAGTATTCCCTTATCCTGCTTGTAACAATTTCTTTGCAATGAAGAGGCCTGAGTAGCACTTGCAGAAGGGTGTTTTATGTGGATATTTGTTTTCTATAAGTATATAAAGAGATATCCATCTAGATGTGTAATAAACACCCCATAAAGCAGCTTGACTCTACGTGGAGATTTGCAGCTGTGTTTACGTAGCCTGACACTGCAATATCCATACGTCATCCTTTCCTCAAGGAAGTCTTGCTTCTCCTTTATCTCTTCTTGCCTCTTAAAGGCTCTGAGAATTTACTTTGCTCCCACATGACCAAAGCTTACCATGACTTCACTGCATCTGCTTCTTAGCAGATATTGTAGAAATGACAGAATGATAGTGTTGTGCTAACTTGGAAGAGGTGGACTTGAACTTGAGCACCACTGGTGGGAATGTGACAAGAATTAATGAATATCGAGGTCAGATTTAGACCTCGTTATCCTCATGCCAGCAGACTGTGAATCTCATGGTCTCCTTGGATGGAACCGTGCTCATATGAAACAATTCACATGCTCTTACACAAACCTCTCCAAAGATGCTAACAAATTAGCAAAAGGGTTGCTCCTTTTGTGCTTTGCTGGTGTCACTTGTTATCAATAAGTGAGAAATGCAAAATTCATCTGTGAATTGTGGAAAGCAATACCTCATCTCTACAAGCAGCTTGGCACTGCAGGCTCTGAGCTCGGACTTCTCCAAGGAATCCCCACATTCTGATTTGATTTGCTGAGGTTTCCTGAACTGGCTCCACAAGCTTGCCTAGGCAGGGCTGCCTTTTTGCTCAGTCCCATTCTCTTGCATGATGCCTAAGTAGGGATTAATCTGTTCCTTTGTTATAAATCTTGCAGGACAAATGGAGCCTGTCATCATCCATGTTCCTAGGAATAACCAACATCATTAAAGTACATAAGCTTGTGTGTATGTGCAAACAGAAACACAAGCACACACTTCTCTAATGCTAGAAATTTCCTGTAGGTGGTAGGAAACTCCACAGTTTACATTTTCTGCTCATTATTGCGAGTTACGTGGCGGTGGCAGTAGGCAGAAGTCCTGTCTCACATCTTCTACACGTGGTGACTAAAACTGTTCCTCTCCAAAGAGCTGCTGTGGAGTTGCCTCTGCAGGGTGTTGTGGAAGGTCATGCCTCCTCCTCTTTGCTCCTCCTGCCTGGTTTCCTGGCTGAGGATGGATGGCAGGAGACCCAGCAGAGGCTGCTGCACTGTAGCCCTGGTTGTTCCTCCTGGCAGTTGTCTGGGCATCTCAGCATGTGGCTCCTGGGGAGGGCAATGTGAGCCACAGATGAGGCTAAAGCTCTGCCTCGCTTGGGCAGGGGTGATTTCCAGCAGATCTAAGTGGAGCATGAGAACAGACTCTCTACTCCTCTTCCCAGTCATGACCTCCTGAGCTGTAAAACCCAGGTCATTCACACCCTGTGGCTCCTTGGGCTGAAGGATAAAAAAGCAACTGAGTTTGGTGTGCCTGATTTTTCTGTCCTTTGTATTGCACATGCAAACTTGATATCCAGACCTGAGGCTTTCAGTAAGTGGGGCAGAAAAGCCATGTTTATTTGCCACCAATTCCATGGTGTGAAGATACCCTGTATTTAGAGATCTCAGGATATTTTACAAGTATTATTAATCTCATTTTCACAGACAGAGATGCTGCAGTGAAGGGTGGATAAGATGACTTTGTGAAGTTCTCTAGGAGGAGAAGAGGCCCATTTGCCAAGATTTAAATCCACAGCAAATTATACAGATTGAAAACATAAACTTGCATTAGCCTAATGTAAGTAGTTCTTCCATATGTTTGATCTCGTCATCCAGTGTTTTCAGTTAGGTCTATCATGTTGTTAATCCCCAGAAATGTTTGTAGAAAAGTTCAGAAAAAACCAGTGCTGCCCTCCTTGCCCAGGCCTGGGATATTTCTTTTACATTCCCCAGAAGTGCTCATCAGTCCCTAGGAAATTTAACCGTGATTCCTCATCGTGTTCAGGAAATGCCTTATCAAAAATGGTTGTCCATCAAAGAGATTTATATCTTAATACAGGTCATAGGGATCCAATCTCAAATTGCTTTGTTCCAGATGCTCATACTTGACATCCATATTTCTAGATCCAATAAAGTTGTATCTCGTAGTAGTTCCTAGTGTGCCCTGCAGGTGAGAGTGAGGATTTCTGGATTGGCCCCAAAGCAGGATTATGAAAAGGGAGCACATTGGAGAAGCAGTTTCAGCAGTTTCCACCATAGTCCTTGTAGGCTGTCCTTGCTGGCAGCATGGGCCTGCCTTCAGAGTGGAGAAGTTCTTAACAGTGATATTTTGCAGGGTGGGCAGAATGCCTCAGTTATTCAGGGTGCAGAATTTATGGCTGCTCTCAAATCTCTGCATGACTGTGTCTCTCAGAGTATGCATGCTGCTCAAGTTTCAGAGCCTTGCTCATTCTTGCTGAGGCATCGTAGGGTGGTTGCCCCCACTTTCTCCATAAAGCTTCTTTGGAAAGGCAACTGGACAGTGTGCAAGTCACAGAAAATAGTGCAGAGAATTTCCACCAAGAATTTCCAGCAAAATTCCTTTTCTGTGCTTCCTCTCTAACTATAGAGCAAATTTATAGAATCTTCAAAGAATAATTTGGGTGGAAGGGACCTTAAAGATTGCCAAGTTCCAATCCCCCTGCCATGAGCAGGGAGTCCTTTCCCTACATGCCCCTGTCAAAAGCCCTCCTCTGGCCTTCTTGCAGGCCTCCTTTAGGTACTGGAAGGTGCTATAAGGCCTCTCTGGAGACTCTTCTCCTGGTTGAGCAACCCCCACTCTCTCAGCCTTTCCACAGAGAAGGAAATCCTCCATCCCTCTTGTCATCTTCATGTTCCTCCTCCAGACTTGGTCAACAGATCCTTGTTGTTCTTATATTGCAGGCCCCAGAGCTGGATTCAACACTCCAAGTGAGTTCTCATAAGAGCAGAGTAGATGGGAAGAATCACCTCCCTTGACCTGCTGGTCATGCTATTGTCAACAGATGATACACTTTAGTGGGTGGATTTTTTTAAAGTTTGTTTTATGGTTTTTTTATGGTTTTCCAGCCCTTGTTTTAAGCCAGATACTGTTGTCACCGTTGATGCATGTGGCAGGCGTGTAATGAACTACTTGCATATGTCTTTGTGCTACTTTCTCTAATAGCAAAGGGGCTTTTTTTTTCTCTGCATTGATCAGATAGACTCTCTCTTCACCCCTTTTTGATGTCCTCTTCCTCCCTGACCTCCTGCCACCTGCTCAGCAGACCTGTGTGACCTCCCTCGCTCTCCAGTGCGTGCTGCAGCGACCTGCCGGCTAATCACCCTGAATTTGCTCACACTGCTGGGACCTGACTTGCAGAGTCCAGCCATCTTTACTTCAGGCATAGCTGCCTGGCAACCTTCCAGGCTGCCTGCTGGATCTGGGCCAGCTATTTATTGTGAAACTTTTGCTCCTCTTGGACTTTGCAGTAATTTTGATCCCCCTGGGGGATTTGCCTAGTACCAGGTAGAGAAATCCAATAAAAAGCCCTGGGAATTTGCTCTGTGCTCAGCAACACATAGTTGCTACTGACTCAAATCCTGTTTCTTTTACAGCAATATAAGGGGACTGTAAAACCAATAAAAGGTACTTTTACCTGTGACTGCAAATATTTTGGTGAATGGGAAAAAAAGCTGCGTGTGCTGGGAACTGAGATAAGGTCCAGATTTGATGCTCAGTGTGAACTGTTAGAAGACATGTAGAAGAGCAATAATTTTACTCTCCACTTTTAGACCAAGACTGAGCTTATTCTTATCCTGTGCACTGCTGAGAGTCCTTTCCTTTACTTGAATGTATTAAAATGAACCAAACAAACTGAGTTTCTCTGTTGTCCAGATGAGCCTCCAGCTGCTGCACCCTGTGCAACCAGTACTGTCCTCACAAAATGGGACCATGCTGCACACTCCATGCCTACCCAAATGGTTTCAGAGGGGCTACTCATGGAATAATCCCCAAGGGACTGGGTACCCATGCTTTAGATGCATGCCAGTCAAGTAAGTGCCTGTGCACTAGATTACAACCACTGTTGTTTCTTTGCAGAGGACACAAACATCCATCTAAGCACAGCTCCTCTGACAGAATAAGCAAGTGTATGAGCTGTTCTTCAGCATGGGAACTGCTGCTGCTGGTCTGTGTCACCCTGCACACTAGTTACCACTTGCTCATATATAATTTAATGTGGACTGTGGGAAATCACTCTGAGAGTGAGGTAAAATGCAAACCCCTGAAGACAGCAGCTCAGCTGGAAAAATACCTTTCTCCTATGTCCCCCAATGACCATGTAAAGAGGTGACCCTCAGCCAGGAAGGCTGATGGCCTAACAATTCCACTGCACTAACTTTTGCCTTTGCAAATGTGCACTAGGCTGGAAGTGAGGAATTTGTTCAATTCCCGCAGCTCTCAGTGTTCAGAACCTGTAGCCAACACCCAGGCATTTTGGGGGACTGAAGGAGGATGTGTGGTCTCCTGCTTGATGGAGACCAAAGATCAGTGCCAAGGGTCAAGCCAAGCCACAGAGTTGCCACGAGTCTGTCTTGAGCTAGAGCCTCCTCAGCTGTGGCTCTGGGAAGCATCAAGCTGGAAATATTTTAAGGTGTCCACAGGCATCTCAGTCACACTCAGGTATCACAGTGCTTAAGAAGTAGTTATTTTGCTGGTGCTTTTTACTGCAGCTGTGTTCCCAGTCTTGCCCTGGAAGCTGCTTCCAGGGAAGAGGACTGACACACCTTTGCTCTTTCTCTTCCTGAGCTGTAGCTGTGGGGTCTCCTAAGGGGTGCCATCAAATAGGAAGGGAGCTGGGAATCATTGTAGTGCCATCCTTCTTGAGAGTGTCTTGCCATGGTCTTGGACCTTCTTAAATGAAAGGTAGCAATTACCCATTCCATTACCCTTGATAATGTTTTATTAGTAATTGTGGTGATTATCTGTAATTGCTACTGTTAATAGTGTGCTATGATTGGCAGGGTTCAGCTTACACTTAATTTCTGCCTTGGGTGGGGGAGGAAGTGGCTGTTTAGTTTGTCACTTCTGTCCTCTGTAATAATGTGTTGCCTGTCAACTAAAGCCATAGCGAGGACCAAGTGGTTGTATTTAGCATGTTGGACTAAATTTGCCTTTCCAATTAAAGTCTAATGTCCCCCAGACCAATTCCAGGCTATGAAGGACTTCTAGAAGTATCTAGGACCCCCAAGGAACATGCTGCATCATTTAACCATGCTTTGAATAATTGAATTTTGTTCAAGAATATACCCATTGCTAACTGTGAGCTGAATTAACATCTAAGTATCAGAAAACTTCCCTCACCTGCATGGGAAAGAAGTTGGTTCCTTAGTTTGACATTTTTAAAGAAGCAGCCCCAATGTCATCCTAAACTAAGATTTCTATTTCAGAAAGCCTAGGCAAAGAAAGAGGTTTGGCAGCTGTACAAGAGAAGGACTGGCTATTTATCCTTATGCAGCATAGGAAAAATCCTTCTCCAAAAGAGAGGGTTCCATGGATTTTGTTTCCTGACAGAAAAGAGTGAACTCTCTTGGCTCCCCAAACAATATGGGAGTCAAAAGAATTATTTACCAGAGGTGTTTCTTGATCGAAGCCCTGCTACAGCCTGAACTCAGTGAGTTTCAGATCTTGATTCCCACCCTTGCATTTCTCTGCTTGGCTGAACCTGCCTCCTCAAACCTGCTGAGTTATGGGTGTTTTAGAAGGAGGGTTTTTTCAGGGGACAGATGAGTAGTAAAAGCTATACAGAAAGGAGTGTGAAAAATTGTATGGATGCAGAAGCACTTTATTACATGCCTTTGCAGCCCATATCTGCAGTCCACGTTGGTTTCTGTGTATAAAATACAATTTTAGGACTTAGACCTGCAGTGGCATAGCTTGCATGATGCCCCTGTACGTAACAGCCTTTCATAAAGTCTGAAGAGCACTTTTGCTGTACGTAAACACTCACACTTTTCAAAGCTCTACTTTCCAGCTCTCTCTCCTCCTTCCCAGGTCACTGGAACAAGGCAACCCTATTTGGTTACCAATCAGAGGTGGATGACCTGCTTGTTTATGGGATTGAGGAAGACCCAGCAGACTGATGATTAATAGAGTCCTGGGAGCAGCTACTTTAAAGCCACTTTAAACTAGCTTTTGTTTTCTGCCTGAGCTGGCCCAGAGAACAGGTTGTACTTATTCCAGTGCATCCTGACAGTAATATGCTATATCCTGTCCTGCTGGGCACTGGAGGCAATGCAAAGCCAGTCTCTCAGGAAACAGCCTGGTGCAGCCATGATGCAAACAGCACAATACACATTAGCTCTGAGTAGGCACCACTGGCTGAAAAGGGGTTTTTTTTAAATCTTTTTCCAGTGTTTATGGTATGGCCATGACTTACTGCAAATGAAGAAAATGTGATGGAGTTGAATTCAACATGTTTGTATTTGCCAGTCTTTTTGCGTGGTTGCTTATAACTAATTTGGGGGTTATTGAGTGAAATACGGCTTATTTTTGCTTTTCTACCCACCATTTTTGCTTTCAGGACCTAGGACAAAAAGGAAAATTTAAAAATATTTCCCTTTATAGTGTTTCTTGAGTTGGAGGAAAGAATCACGAGCATTAGTAGTATTTTTGTTTTAATGTATATTTGCGTATGCATTTATTGTTTGTATAATGTGTGTATGTTGAACCAAGTTTGTCCCTCTGGTGTCTCTTTCATCCTGTTTAGTCAAACCTGTTTCTTTTTTTCTGGATTATTCTTGTGGTTATACAAGTGACAGGGGTCTGATATTTGAAAAAAATTAGTCCTTTAGCTGGGCACAAATACCATGATTTCACACAGCCAGCGGTAATTCTGCATTAATGGGCTCAGTCTAAGACACTTAAAGGAGGCTTGAGCAATTTAAGGAAGTGATGAGGATCGTCCCTCTGAAAAGCCAGCCTGTTATTTACAGATCGGTCAGATCAAATGCTGGGGAACTAATGAATCCCCTGTGCTTACATCTCAAAACTCCTGGATTTCCATAAGTGACATGTGGTTGTCCCTAACAACAGCCAGATAAAACCCGAGTTAATGGTGTAAGAGGCAATTTAGCTTACAGTTATGTGCATTTTATTTAGATAATTGTAGGAGCTGCAATATGCTCACTAAGAAATGTGGAGACAGCTTACATTTACAGGCTCATCTTATGTGCATGTAAAGAAAAAAATCGGGGATATGGTGTTTAATTTCCTGAGAACAAGTGCATGAGTCAGAAGCTGAACACCAGCATAGGTCATGAGGGGTCTCAAAAGGGAAAACAAATGTCCCAAAGTACAAATATTCTGTATTTATATTTTTCTTTTTTTTTTTTTTTTAAGTGGAGCTTTTATTTAAGCTTCTCTTCAGATCCTATCTTCTTCACTCAACAACACCAAAGTGGATTTTAAGATGATACTTTTTTATGAAAACATCTAGTTTTACTCTTGACATCCTTTGATGTATAAAGCGCCAGACTTTTAGGTGATAGTTCTCCCTTAGGGCAACAGAAGTATTCAAAAGCTTTGAAGGCTTTTAACCAAAGCCTGTATGGGGAAACCCTGCATCACCAAAGTGTTTTGCTAGCACAGAGTGTCTACAGATGGCACCTTACCCCAGTCTACCTGAAGGAGAATTTTCTCAGAATCATCAGAAAAAGAAAACCCTTGTCCCACTGACCTACCTGGGGGATTTTTTCCCATATGCTGGCCTCAGAGGAAGCAATGCAGCTGGGATGCTGGTTCTCCCTGGAGTGGTGCTGATGCCAGCAGCCCGTGAGCTCAGTGCTGCGCATGGCTGGGCACTGCCATGGACACCACCCCATGAGTGCTCCTCTCTGCAGCCATCCCTCCCAGCCCTTCTCAGTGCAACCTCACCACTGCTCCCCTCCCCTCTCTGAGGCACCACTGCTGGTGGTGAGGCACACGAGGTGATGACAACGTTACTCACGAGTTCCAGGCTCTTGGATCTCGGGCTAGAGGTGAATTGTTGCTATCACCCTGACTGCCAGTGTGCGAAGGGCCGGTGGGAGAGATGGGTTGATGGCCGGTGGGAGAGAGAGGCTGCACGTGGGCAGCCCTTCTGACACAGCTCTGCCGGCTCCCTTCCCTGCCACAAGCAGAAACACATATTTATTCTCAGAATCAGAGGTTACCCCTGGGGAACCATAATTGGCATTGAAAATACCATTTAGCACCACAAAACCTGAGATGGCCACTATTACATACTTTGCCTGCCATAAAAAGCTGTTCACATTCATTTATCAAGGTTGATAAGCTAATGATACTGTTGTGGGCTGTTGCTCATGCTTTACACCTTCTCTGTGGCATGACTTGTGTAAAGGCAGCTACATGGCCCAGGAGGCACATGCAGAGGACAGTTCCATGGAGCCCAAAAGTCATGTGCATCCACGTGACTCAGGGAGATGCCCGAGCCTGGACATGTTTTCATATGACATGTACCCTGCCTTTGCTTGTGTGTGTGTTTTATTCTTTGAGGCTTCTGTGGAAAAGGGCCATGAGCAGGACCATCACATCAGTTTTGGGGCAGCTGACAAAACCTATGGTGTCCATTGGGTCTGGAAATGTGTTTATTCCCAGCATGAGGCAGGGACCAGACAGACAGGGACTGTGGAAATGGGAGAGGAGGAGGGAAACAGTCCTTTACCCCACTAGTAAGTTCACAGCTGTGTGTGGCAAGCTTTTGAGTGGTGTCTCCCTTGATTTTCTGATGTATAAAACTGAGCCAGTATCATGAACATGGTTTTTTTTTTTTTTTTTTTTTT
>VZRH01003233.1:535352-546409 GCA_013397555.1 Urocynchramus pylzowi | reverse complement strand
TTTTTTTTTTTTTTACTAAAACAATCTGCGGCTGCTACAGTATTGCAACATTAAAAGATGAAGGTTTAGCTCAATTAGATCTCTGGCCAGTGTGAGTACTCTGCTGGATGTTTCCTGAAAGAGGCACACTCGGGATAAAGGTAGTTCAGCTATCAGCAGATAAACAGAGATTTGTCAGCTTCCAGACCCAGAGCAATCGCTGCAGGCCAGGGTGCATCACTGGGGGGTGATTGTCTGCTGTTTATCGATCTTGATAAGCATGCAGAAACCTCTGGGGACAAGTAGCAGCCATGGATCTTAAATTGAGAGTCTCCCTCTGATACTACTCCACAAAAAACCCCCAAACCCCTACATCCCAGAAATGATTAGCAGCATGGGAGAGTTCTGTAGGAAACACCGGTGAGTCCATAAGCAGAGCACTGTGCCATAGCACACTTTTCTTGCCTAACCTTACAGGTGGCAGAATGAAATGAGATGGTGCACTACATGTACTCAGCAGAAAAAGATCACACCTCACAGTTAGAATAAACTTGCTCTGTAAATATTCACTATTTTAAATTTCATTTTTCATGCTGTGGCAACACCATTGCACCCCCTCTGCCTGAAAACAGCATTCACAAGAACCAGCCCGCTGGTGAGGCTGTGCTGGGGCTTCAGCTGCAGACATGACTACATAGCATCAGCTCCAAAGAGAGGTTTGTCATGCTGCCATCAGCACTTTCTTGTTATATGGGATGTCTGGACAGGTAGGACTTTGGCATTAGACTCTGGCAAGCAGCAACCTGCAACTGCAGCTTTTTCCAGAACTCAAAAGTAATTCAATGCAAAGCAAGGATTGGCTGCACTGAGGGAAGAAGGACCAAGGCACCAGAGGTGGGCTCCTCCTAACCTCAGATCTGTAGCTTGGTCCTCCTTGTCCAGTCGAGCACTTCTGCCAAAAGTCGCCTGGCAGTTTCCTGGAGCCACCATTGCACATCAGAGAAGTTTTCCTCATTAATTAAAGGATAGAACAAGCTGGCTGGGGCTGGATCTGGATGGAGCAGGATGCTGTTATTTATAAGACAGCAAGGATGAGGAGGATGGTTAAGGAGTTGAGGCCGAAAAATACACTTCATAGCAGCAGGGAAGGAATTAATGGGCCATGAGGTGGAAATAATAAAATAAAATCCTAATCTAACTTTGATAAAGCCACAATTAACAAGATTGAAACTATCTGGGCCAGTGAGTGTCCTGTAGAGAGAAACCCAATTTGCCTAAGGCAGCTATGAGCAGTAGGAAAGGTGACATCTCAAGCAAGAAAAGGGTTTGCTGAAGTTGGTCTCTCTCATGATTCCATTCAGGCATTGCCTACAAGACGCTGATCCTGAGTTCAGAGCCTGCAGACCACGTGATTTTTCCACTTCTGATATAGTGCAGTAGATAATCTGTGTTTTCTCATCTGTCACTAGCACCACTGGTGTAAAAACATATTCAGAGAAAGCAAAACATTTCTGACTTTAAAATGGAATTGAGTTCTGCCATATATAGGCAAATCTTTGTTGAAGCTGGGAAGATGATGATGAACATTGCAGAGAAAAGAGTAAGATAAAAGAGGCTTGGAGGTCTACAAAGTATTGTGGAGTTGCATCAGAATGGTTTTAAAAGAAGATTGAAAGAGAGAAATTAGTAGGAAATTAAGAAATGGAGAGGGGAAACTTGCAGGTAAGGAGAAAACTGCAGTTTAAGCTTTAAAGGAAGAGAGACAGGAAGAGAACAATCCATGATAAAAACTAAAACCAGAAATGGTTGGAAGGGAATTACAGCTTTAGAGGGAGAGCAAGAAGAAAGCTATGTAATATTAGGCCTAGCAAAATGTATTTTATTTATTCATAGTTCTTCTGGATTATTTTTTGCTGGCAGCTGCTGAGGGTCCCATTGCTGTACATTCCCCTCCCTCATGGAGGGCAGCCAAGCAGTTCTCTTCGAGGATGATGAATGTGCAAAACAGTTTTGAACGCTTCAACTTTAAACAAAGCACTTTCCAAAGCTCCCTTCTGCCTTGGGCAGCCAAACTTGAGTCTCCCTGGTGGAAACCTGGCAGCTTCCATGAGCTCCTTTTGCAGGTTGGTCCATTATTAATGCTGAAATATAGATACTGGGATTGAAATAAATGAGAATCAGGCAAATTTTCCTTGCAAAAAAGAGAGATGTAAATTGCTTCCTCCTTTCATGTCCTGTGCTCACTCCTTGCAGATAAGTGGGTAGGAACGTCAGTTCTCCTAGATTTAGAGCAGCTTCTGTATGGGACCCTCCAAATCCTGTTGTAATCAATGGAAACTCCACCACTCACTTAATGGGACTTGGTGTGGCCCTGCAAGGCTCACAGCCTTGAAAGTCACATCTACCTGCACCCAGTGGCCTCTTCAGAGAATCTGGAAAAATTGGGAAAGTTGTGAAGTTGAAAAGCAGCCTAATCCTTTTAATTCTTTTGCTGAGTAAGGAAAAGCCTTTTCCAAACCTAAAAAGAATGTTGAAAAGAAAAGCCTTTCTCACAGGTAATTTTTATTCAGCCCAAACAGTGACATAGTCAATTTTTCAAAAGCTTTAAGGGTGTAAGTCCCATCTGACTTCAGAAATAAGAGGCAGTTTTTTGCCCTTCGGCCACATCTCTAAGGAGGTCTGTGCTCCTTTAAGGAAGGTATGAAAATAGGGTTCTGAGCACCTCTTTTTAAATCAGAGTTAAGTGTAAGAGCTGCCATGTTACAGGACTGACATTAGACATGGATTTAAGCAAGTCCTTGCAGCCCACAGGTCTGAACTGGGAACTCTGCACTTATTTTCTGGCAGCAATCTTACATGAGATACAAGTGGTGCTGTTCTAGAAAGCATGAACACGCTTAACTGGAGCTTTAGAAGAGTGAGTACTAATGAGACTGATCTATGAACTTAATAAGAAGCTTATTCTGTCAGACGATAAACAGGCTGTTTGAAAAAACACCTACTGACTGAGTGAGGCTGGGAAAAGACTGTTTTGAATCTCAGCCACTGCAGAAATTCCCTCAGAATCATCTTGTATTCAGCAGGGCAGAAGGCAGGAGCCCGTGAGGACATTGAGCAGCAGCTGTAGTCCCGCAGACTCTGGACATGCTGACATAGGTTTGAATGTGTCTGCCTGGGCTGGTATGTCCTGAAGACATTTGCTTGCAGAAATGAATTTCAAATTAGACACCATTGAAATTCCCCAAGCTTTTTCCAGGGGTTTAAGGACTGCAGGATGAAGCCCTGAATGAAAGACTGCTGTGCAAGGTTATCATCAACCAGTGTAGTTTGACCAGGCATCTCTGGCAGTGACAGCATTGGTTTTGATTTATTTCATGGCTACCACCAATGCCCAACCCTCTGCGATGCACAGATAGGAGGTTTTCATTTTCAGAAGCCCCAATAAAACAAAAAAATATTTACTTCATATATTCATGTACTTAACTAGCCATACTGTCTACCCCAGGAAATCCGTGGCATTTCCTGAAGAGCTCTGGTACTTAATTCATTGTAAATGGTGGGGAATCTGCAGCTGTAGTGTTAAATGATAAATGATGTAATTTTCAGGAAGTGTCAGGATGAAGTGCAGTCACTGCCATGCCAGCACCCAGCGCATAAATATCCCAGTGTGCTTGTTTTTCTATGTGTGCTTCAGATTTGACTCTGAAATTCCAGGCATTGGTTCTCATTCTGTTAACACTGGGTGGGTAAAGTTACTCAGCTGAGGATGCTTCAGAGCAGCTTGTCCTGCAGGTAAGAGCTGGAAAGATCAGCCAGTGGCTTGGAAATGTGTAGTGTAAAAAGTCAAGAAAACAAGTCTGCATAAACATAGAGATTTGCATGCCTCACTTTATTTTCTCTGCTAAAGTACACCATGACAGACACGATGTCTGGATGATTGCTGGACTTTGTTGGACACGGGCTGGGTGTTCTGCCTGGGGTAACCATAAGGTTTATAACACCAGTCACGGGGTGTAAAGCACCCTGAACCAGGTGACTGGTCCTAATGGTCCTAATGAACTATATCTAAAGTGTTTACACAGTGCAATTTCATCTTCTCAAGGCCTGTAGTGTGAACTGTGGACTCTTACTATCCTAAGGATAATATATCTGGTACTTCTGCTAGGCTAAAGAAAATAACCTTTCTTCTACTCAGTTTGCTTTAATTAATGCCAGAGTTGAGTTGCACCACTTTTTTTTTTTTTTTTTTTTTTTTTTTTTTTTTTTAATCTTCTGTAACTTGTTGAAACCTTAATCTTTTGGGTTAACATTTTCTGTGCCAGGTGAATACCTCAGTCTGATTCTGGAGGGATGTTTCTGGCTGTTCATCTCTTTCCATGACATTTTTTCCCATGAAAGATATAACACCACTGAATGCATGAAACTAGATTTTCTACATAACATTAATCACTGCCTGGTTGTGATTCTCCTTCCAAAATGGAAGAGAAAAAAAAAAAGTGGTGCAACTGAACTCTGTCTCCTGTGAACAATACCCAGATTCAGCTAAATTATAAATTCTTGGAAAATCGCAGTTTGCACACTCCTGACAGAGGCTTCTAAGTGTGGCTGCTGATCTCTTTGATGTTTCAGTCTGTGGAGGCTTGTGCTCTGGTCTGTCTGTGGCTGGAGGGACTGAGTAGGAGGTTTCTGGCAATGCTCCTCTTGGTGCCTCCTGGTACAGCCATGGAGGCTTGTGCTCTGTGTCAATGACCTCCTGGATCCCGAGCAATGAGGAGGAAGGGACTTGGCCTTTATTTGTGGAGTTGGCATTAACAGGTGGACTAAAGCAGCCTGCAGTGAAAGACTGGAACTGGGGACTTGGAGTGGAGAAGGTACTTGGGCTTCACTGTAAGAAACCTGGTCTGGGAGTTGTGGTTGGAAACTGAGGCTGGAAACTGCTGGGATGAAATGTGGGTTACAGATGGACAAGGAAAATGGGGGAAATAGTGCTGAAGAGAAGAAAGTGGCCTATCAGGGCTGGAGACCAGGAATGAGGAGGGAACAGGGAGCTTGGGACATGGAACCTAGGTGGTGGCACAGGGGAAGATGACAGAGGAAGTTGGCACTGGGGAGCAGGAAGCTGGGATTGTGCTTCTGAGATCCCATGCAACTGAAGGGAAGCACAGGGTGCTGTGAAAAGCAGCATGCAGTCATGTAATGGAAGTGTGTGGTTATGTCAGGAAGGACTTGTACAGTCAGCCTTAATTTGGATGTTTTCTAATTTTAAATGCTTATGTTTGAAACCTCAATTTTCTTTTTAATTGAGCTTTTTGTCAGTGATAGGACTACCTGTATTTATTCTGTAGAGCTGGTGCCAAAGGGCTATCCTGATGCTTTAATAGGCAAGTCCTGAACAGTGAAGTAGTTGTTGCACTTAGTAAATTATGATGAAATATCTTCCTACCATTTATTTGTGGTGCTGTTTGTATATGAGGACTGTAATTCTCTTAAAACTCATCTACTTCAGAGGAGAATGAATTAACATGGATGATTGAGGGGCTGTCTAACTAATGGACTTCCAATATAGTTGGTGCCCAGCAACGAATGCAGTGTTGCTTTGGATAACGGAAGAGTCAGGATTTTTAAAAGAATCGGGCTTTTGTAATTGAAATTCACTGATGTGAAAATATTTTTCACATATATGTTTTCTCTTTTGTTTAATATACAGTGAACTATTAACTATTAAGAAGATACAGGCATGACTCAGTACAGTAAAAAACAAAGATTTGATTCGTATAAGTGTATTTTTCTAAATATCGCCTTGTGACAGGATAAGGGGAGAGAAAAGTGCAGCTCTGGAGATAATTGCCAGAGCTTATAAACAACCCCTCCCTTTCATTTTGTGACAGCTGCAACAGCAGAGACAATATCCAGGACTGTACAGAGAACAACTGCTGCGGTAGCACCCCTGGTGTGTTTATCCAGCTCTCTGTACTGGCAGTAAATGTTCAAAACGCAGCAGGAGCCAGCCCTGAGTGCCTGGCTGATGCTGTCCCTGCTTTGAGCAGGGGGTTGGACAGGAGGATCTGTAGAGGTCCCCTTCCACCTCAGCCATGCTGTGCTGACAACATGGGTAACACATCTCAGGCACATCCACACATGCTGCCCAGAGGCAGGCGGTGTCACTGTGACAGAGGTTGGACTGTGGTTGGTGGGATACAGGGTTTGTGGCTCCTCCAAGGTGACTCACTGAGAGGAGTCTGGGGCACTGCTTTGAAGGAAGCAAAGGGATGTGTCAGCAGACCCAAGTGTTCCCAAGATTGGGAGCCTCAGGGGCCTCTTTGTGCTGCCTATCTCTGGGCACTAAACTTCAGTGCAGGAAGCTTTTCCCCCTATCTTATCTGTGGAGGGAGATTAGCCCAGGCAGCAAGAAGGTGACTCAGAGTAAGGATTTCTGCTGTGAATTACCTCCAGGGACATCTCCTCTTTGAGTGTAAAGGCAGTCAGCTGGTACTGAAGGAGCAACTTCCCTGCATTTTGTACTTACAGATGTCAAATCAGCTGACATGTCAATGCAGGATGAGAGAGTTGGGATTGTTCAGCTTGGAAAAGAGAAGGCTTCAGGATGACCTAGCCTTCTAGGTCATCCTGAAGAGAGCCTACAAGAAAGACAGAGAAGGATTTTTACAAGAGCGTGTAGTTACAGGACAGGGGGGAATTGATTCAAAGTAAAAAGGAGTAGGTTTAGATTGGAAATTTGGTGGAAGTTCTTTGCTATGAGGATGTTGAGGCACTGTGAACAGGTTGCCCAGAGATGCTGTGGAAACCCTGGAAGTGTTCAATGCCAGGCTGGATGGGGCTCTGAGAACCTGGGCTAGTGAAAGGTGTCCCAGCCCATGGCAGGTAGGGTTTGGACAAGATGATCTTTAAGGTCCCTTCCAACCCAAACCATTCTATGGTTATATGATTCTATGATTCCATGATTCATTATTAAGGTTATAATTAAAAGATAAGCATTTACAAACTATTGCTATCAGGAGAAAATTATTGATCAAATTTCTGTATCCAACCCAAGGACAAAAAGTGGCACACTGG
Source organism: Urocynchramus pylzowi (assembly GCA_013397555.1). NCBI lineage: Eukaryota > Metazoa > Chordata > Aves > Passeriformes > Fringillidae > Urocynchramus > Urocynchramus pylzowi. Next base: position 539,356 of record VZRH01003233.1, on the reverse strand, counting down.
TGAACAGAGAATTTGTTGCTCTCGTAAGGTAGGCACATTGACCATCTTCTCCTGCTTGAAGCCTTTAATCTTAATGAAGGGGTGAAGGCTCTCCTGTTAACTTCAGGGTGGAGTTTTTTTCTTTTTTGAGGGAGACTGGGGTTTCACAGCAATTTATTAAATGGAGTTACCACAAATATGCGTCCTTTTTACGTGCCTGTTTTCAGGTTAGTGACCTGTAAAAAGACTCACTCTGCTGAATCTTTTAAAGCATACAATAAAGCAGAGTTTTATGGACGAGAACAAGGCAATGTGTATGAGCCTGTCAGATTTCAATGAGCCAAAATGTTCATTGTAATTTTATCACAGGGTATCAATATGAGAAGTGAAAATTACCTGTGATCAGCAGGGCTTGAAGCTGTTTCCACCAATAGATGCTTTTTTAATTGCTGTGGGCTGTACTTTTGTCTTACAGTTTTAGGCAACAGCTTTCTGCGAAGCTTTTGTGCAAGGTGTGTGGTTTGACAGGCCTTGACTCAGTAGCAATTTTAATGGTCAATGTAATTTTCCCCCCTTATTCCCAGAGCTCTGAGATCATAGAAGCCTTCATTTTTTTTCCCACTAAAAGATGTTACTTGAGCAGGGGATATTACGAAGTTTGGTGAGGTACTGCTGTTTCATGCATGTGTGCTTGCTGGCTGCTGGACTGAAGGGAAAAGAGCTGAACTCTCCCTGTCTCTTGCTTGGGGAGAGTTCAAATAATCTTCTTTACCCCATTCCCTCAAAGAAGATTTCTTTGCCCCATTAATGATTTAATACACAACAACAAAAATTAGGGACGTTGCTGTCTGATTTCTTCTCCTCTGCTAACAGTTTCAGAAAGAGCTGAAAGAAAACAGGAAGATAAAAGGATACACAGTGAAGTAATATAAACTTTGTTTCTCTAGGAAACTGGGCTAAAAAGAGTTCCTAGGCTTTTTAATAACAGAATAAACATTGGAAATATGATTTAAACCTCCAATGTTGACTCAGAAATGAAAAGGAATGGATCCCCTATGTGCTGATTATTTTTAAAATGCTCACAAGCTCCCATAAAACCATTCGGTTTTATGATTATTTGGTGACTTGTTCCTGGAACTGAAAGTTTGACACTAAGGTCTTACATACATATTGTGTATTAGAGGTCTCTTAGGATCATAATGGAGAAACCATGAGTTAGCTACCTTTGTTATGATATCCCAGTGCTACCCCAGCACTTGCAGGGATTGCTCCTATTATTTCTGTGAATGATAGGTGTTCCCACCTCCCCAGTACTGGGTATGTTTGAATGAGTGCACCTGATAGCAGTTTGCTCTCTCATTGACAGCTAGATATGATGTAAAAATTAAAATTATACAAATTGTTAGAAGAATCCAGATGAGGGAAAAAAAAAGTCCCCATATCCAGTCAGACTGGTGAGAGAATAGCAAAGGGCAGAAGAGCACGGCTGCCTTTGCATGCCTTCCCTCTGTCTTTTGATGCCTCTGGCACTGGATGAACCCTTTTCATCCTTTTTATTCAGGTAGGAACTGAAAAGGGCAGTACCAAAGAACTTGCTGCCTTTTACAAAACCGTCTCCTAGTGAAAAGTTTTATCGAAATAAACCATGTGAAGCAATCTGAAGATGAAATCTATTTATCTTTCTTTTTTCCTTCCCAAGCCTATTGCCGTGAACTTTTCAAGATTTCCTCCCCAGAGACTTACAGACTTTTCTCATAACAGATGCAGCCTTGGGGACGATGGCGGCAATCCAGGGATCCTCCTGGGAGTAATTACCTTTTCCAGTTCCCCTCATCTGCTGAATCTCTCTGGTAGCACTTCTGCCAGGAGCTGTGCATGTAATCCATTCAGCAGAGGGAATCAGATGCTAAAAGCTGCAGTAGCCCCTCCAGACCACGACCTTGTATTTGCATGTGGGATCTGAAACACTTGGTTGTTTGCTGTCTGCTTACCCTGGATGGGGGTGTATGGGGTGAACAGGTCTCAGCTGAGCTGGCTAAACTCTGCTGTAATGATACAATCACAGCAGCAACAACAGCAATGCCATTGAGTCATTGTGTAAATGCTCTTCAACACTGCACTGTGAGATCCATCTCCACAAGTGTGTGATCTTTTTCTACATCTCTGTAGCCCCCCTGACCTACTGGTGGACATCATTTGCAGAAGGGCTGACCAGTGCAGAGTTGGAGGGACATTTGGTTCCATTTTGTCATGCATTTTCCTCCCTCGAGTGCATGAAGATCTGGTACCGTAGCACTGCCTGTAGGCACAAGATGCCACTTGTTTTCTGAATAAGAAAGTGGAAGATGACCCCTGGAAGGGTAGGGACTTGGTGCACAGAGGCATGTAAGGAATTGTGCCTTCCAAACCTCATGTGTCTCTTCAAAGACAGGATGTACACAAATGCCTGATGTGAATTTGGCATAAGCACCTTCTTAAATTGTAAAAACAACTGTACAGCTCCCCTCTCCAGCATCTCAATGGCTTTTTCTGAACAAAATCGGTAGAAGCTTGAGTGCCCATGGTGGGAGGGTGTGGGTCGCAGCAGGTGCCGTGGGCCATGGCCCCATCCCCAAGAGCAGAGGGAAGGATGGCAGGAGGCCCCTGCTCCTTTAAGGGACGCCTCAGAAGAAGCAATTTGGATATATTTGCTCTTCAGATTACTCAGCTGGGCAATGGGAGGGGGAGGGGGGAAGGGGAGATCGGCAAAATATTTCACACAGTCCTTCCAGCTGATCAACAGAGAAGTGAAAATCAGCTGCATGTGCTAAAATGATGCCTGTGGTGTAAAATACATCGTGAGAGGTCAGAGATGGTAGTGACTAATACTTCAGAGACAGACATGAAGGGGGAACCAGACTCAAACTGATGGCTGAATGACCTATTTGACTTCTCCTGTGCTATCTCAATTATTTCATTAGGAAGTTTTGAATCAAGAAGCACTGTGGGATGCAAAAATCTGCTTCAAATGTTCATTGTGAGAATGGTAATTGAGTTTTAAATATTTATGGCAGAACCTGGAGTTGTACTAGTGAATGCATTATAGACTCTCCCTAGTGGTAAGCCTGGCTTGCAGGAGACCTTGCGCTGCAAATAGCCCCAGTACAGTGAAGAAGGGGGAAAGGAATTTTATTTTCTGAAAATAATTTATTTAGCTGATTATAGAGGGCTTACTCCTTCCTAGGCAACAGTTTCAGTGTGGAGCTACAGGATATGGGGAGGAGAAGGGTTCTATACAAACCTGGCACCTCTATAACCTACAGGTCTGTATTCACACCACTTGCAACTGTTTGCCCCCCAAAAACACTGGATATGCAAAAAGATGAGGCGATGAGGAATGAAAGATTCCTGCCGACTGCTGCCATTTGTAGCTTTTGCGGCTTGGCATTACTGATCCCCTGTGAGACGCCAGAAGGTACATATGCATTTTTTCTTTTACTGTTGATGGAAATAGGATTGTTTTCTCTGCAGGGAGAGAAGCAACGAGTCTGTGGTCCTGTGCTCTGTTGTCGGCATAGGCCTTGGTGCAGTGGATAAAAACGAGGCCTTATTCCCTCGCCTGGCCCTGGGTCTGCTGTGGTAACACGACACACCACATGTGCATACCACTTTAACGTGCACTACTAATACAGCTCTAAGCCTCCAGCTGAGATTAATGGTCCTCGAGTCACTGGAGCCCGAGAACCTGCCTTGCGCGGGGTGTGCCAGAGCCCCGCGCTCCCCGCGGGGGCAGCTCCGCAGGGTGCGCGGGGCAGGCGCCGCTCTGTCCCGCCGGGAACGCGCTCAGGTGCAGCTGTCCCTCACCTTGGCCAGGTGGCACAACACGCTGCACCTTAAAGCCGCAGAGCCCTTTCTCAGCCCTGAGGAACCCCCCGGCCGCTGCAGGCTCCCTCTCCCCGCTGGCGGGCCGGGCGGCACCGTGCAGGGCACGGGCTGTCCGCGGCTGCGAGGCCGCTCCGCTCCGGCCCCCCTGGGCAGCCTCGCCC
>VZRH01003233.1:450886-535053 GCA_013397555.1 Urocynchramus pylzowi | reverse complement strand
GCGCCGAGGTTACTTCGAAACCCGGCGGGGTCGCGCCTGCATCGCACCAGCGCTGTTGCGAGCGGAGGAGGGTTATCCGTGTGCTCTGCGAGCAAGTAAATCCAGATAACTTAGAGACGGGGTTCGGTGGGGTCCTTTGTTACAGAGGGAGGTTCGATGGTGCTTTTGCGTTGGTTTGGGTTCGTTTTTTGGTTTTGGTTTGTTTTTTTTTTTTGGTTGATTTCCCTTCCTTATGCCGGCAGTTAGCGGAGAAGATACGCGGTAACTCGGGTGCTGTCATTATGTGCCAGACATCTCGCCGGGCTTTTAGCAAAAGGCTTTAATTATTTTTTTAACCAGTCTGGAGGACAGGCGTGAAGCCCCCTGCCCAGGTGGGGTCCCCGCTGTACGGAGCGGCAGCGCTCAGAGTTCCTTACGGCGTTAGATGCCGACCCAGCTGAGGTCGAGCTGCCAAAAATGTGATTTACGGACCCTGGCGACATCCGTCACCCGGGCGCTTTGTTCCGATACGCCGTCCGGTGGAGGGACTTCTCCGGGAGCAGCTCTGCCTCTCCTGAAATGTGGATATACAGGATACGCACCAGGGTGCCAGCCGGCGAGGCATTAAGAGTGTGTGTTTGTGTAATAGGTGTCTTACAAAAAAAAAGCTCAAACGGGCTTTTGATAAGATCACATTAATTGAACTGTAAACATAGTATTTCCTCTGCGCCTGTTTGCTCACTGAAACTCTTCCTCTTCATCGATACGGCCCGTGCTTTGGTTTTGTTTGCTTTTTATTTTTGTTTTCAACTAGTATATTTTAGAGATCTTTTGATGCAGATTTACCTCGATTTTTTTTTTTTTTGTCTGATTTAGGCTGTTGGAAATTACTTGTAGGCTTTCAACTTAGGATGAGTACGAAGGTCCTGTTCTCAGCCTTTCTGTACCACAGGCCTTTTTCAAATTCCCAGCGAGTCTGCACTAATGTAGAGCCTATGGGATGACAACAATAGCAATCTGGGATAAAAACTCTGCTGCTGAAAACTCTGTTCTTGGCTATGTAAGAGTGTGTGGTTGGATTTCAGCTTCTTACTAGTTGCATGAAAGATGGAACATAAAAGTAGTCCTGGCTGAAGAGTGCAAAGCTGGGACAGCCTTGTGCTGTTGCTGGCTGTGGCACTGGTGGCACTGGCGTGCCCATGGCTGTCGGGACAGGGCTCTGTGGAAAATTCCCACTATGCACAAGCTGGCACTACAGTTAAAAAGCCCAAGCCTCTGGCTCAAAGCTGTGAGGTCTCTCAGAGGGTTTGGACAGCTGGCCAGGTATGTGAAGACAAAGTAAAATGATACCTGGTTTTTGTTGCTTTTCTGGGTTTGTTGAACCACACATGATAGAAATATATTGTGAAGTCTTCTTGGGAGTATTGGATAGTGCTGTGAGATATCCAGGAATGCCAGGAAGACAATATTTTGGCCTTAGTACTGTGTGTTTAAGTTATACATGGAAATGCAAGAACTCAGCCTCTCATCTGAAGACCTGCTGTGGCTTAGCAGAGTGCCCAGGGAATGGGCAAGTAGATCCTTCTGGGTGCTGGTCACCCTTCTCCGAGGGACGCACTTGGTCCTTCAGCTTTGCCAAAATCCATGGATGTGTTTTTGTCATACCTGCTCTTGGCTTCAGTTCAGGGCTCTCACATTGACCCCTTAATGAACTAGATCAGTAGCTCCATCAGCTACAGTCCAGTGGAGGCTTCAGCACAGGTTTAACTTCAGTCATGTGAGTTGCCCCAGTGAAATTAGAGGGATACTTGAAAGCAAGCTTGCATATGGAGATTTCAAGCTCAGGCTCCCTCTCATAAGCTTTCTAGGGTGTGAACTACACATCGTTTTTTCCTTGCATGGGGCTGAGAACAAATGCCACATCACGTTTGGGTTCCATCCAGAACAGCTGACCATACTTGGGACCAGTACTGGCAGAGTAGGAGCAGTGGTGCTTCTCTGCTGGAGTTTTATGGAGCATTAGTTTGTGTTTGGGGCTTGAAATCTTGCTGGAAGGTAATGAAGCTGATATTTCTAAATGCTTAAGCCATCCTTTTGAGCAGAATTTAGTTTTCTAAGTCAGTGAAGTATTTTTCAGACTGTGACCTCAATCAGTTGATGGTGCCTGGAGGATACAGGTCTATGGTATGAATGGATTTAGATGATTCCCTGATCAGTTGACATGACTCTGCCAAAGACCTGGTGATTTTGGTTCTGACCACATGGCTGTTGACTTTGGGACTTGGCCTAGGGCTCCAGCCTTTTTAATAAGAGTGTCCTTACACTGCCTTTTGTATACCTGTGTTTATTTGTCAGCCAGTTCTGCAGCCCCCTTTCTGTACACCGAGTAGAAGATACTCAGGCAAGTAATGTCACTGACTTGAGTGTGGTTATTCAGCTGAGTAAATGGTGTGCAATCCAAGTTCAAAGCAGCAGATTTTGGGTGTGAGTGCTCTTTTTGTGGAGCATGTGGGAAACTAATTTCCAGAGCCTGGGATCTTGGCATGCCTTAAATTTTCTCCTGTTCTTATGCTTTGCCTCTATCCGGTGGGTGGGTGGGCTGGAAGTCAGATGGAAGGCTGGGCTTTCCTCCCCTTACAGAAAGCAGCTCTTCAGAGAAATTCCACAGCTGTTTCTGGGTCTGTCTGGAGTCGCCTTCTTGCTTTGTCGCTGCTGTTTCCTCCTGCTGTGCTGTGCTCTGCAAAGGGAGCAGAGGAGTCCTTGGAACTGATGCAGCTCTGTAGCATGATCTGTCACAGAGAGTGGGGTTAGAGGAAACCCTCCCAGCCCTCATCAGTGCAGCCTCTCCCTGGGTCCTGGACTGACCAGGGCTCAACATTTGCTGGTCTGACTGCAACAGAGCTGCCCCCTGCCCTAAAAGCAGCTATGGTGGCCAAGCACCAACAGCATGGGGATGGCAAGGGGAAGGATGCTGAGGTCTCCAGGATGTATTCATTTCCAGGGTTGTGAAGGAGAGCTGCTTTCACACTGAGATCTGAGTGATAGTCCTTCAGCCCTGACAAAGCATTTCACTGCTTTCAGATGCAAATCCCCTTGCCCTGTTTTTCTGCTGCAGAAATTACCCCTTCAGAGCAACCCCTAGATGTAAATAAGTTTGAAATTTGCTCCTTCCTGCTCCAGATGTGTAACATCTGGGTAGTTACAGGGCTGAACTGCGTTGTGTGCTATGCAGCTCATAGGCTGGATTGAGCAAGGCGTTGTTTTTTGGGATGTAGAACATGGGAACACACTAATCAAACATCATGATTTTCATCTGGTTTTGTTTTATTTCATTTTAACTTAGTTTCCCCAGGAAATGAGTGCTGTTTGTCTCCTATTTGGCTAGTTTCAACCAGATTGCTCCAATGGTTGGCAGTCTGGAAGATCACAAATTTCCCACTTGTGTTTGTTCAGAGTAGTGGGTGTCTGGGAAATTTTTGAAGCAATGCTCTCTCTGATGAAAACTAGACTGCTTACAGCTACTCTCTGTTCTGCCTGGTAGTGGCTGCCCAGCCAGGCATTGCATTTGTGGTGGTCAAACACGCAGCACCTCTGCAGCCCTGGCCAGTTTGGCTGGGCATCCAGGGCAGGGACAGATGCAAGGCAGCACTGAAGGGAGCTGCAGGGGCAGGAGGGCGGAGGACACAGATGTCCCACAGATGAGTCCTGTTTGTTACTCTTCTTGCAGCATGGCTACCCTTTGATTTGTCAAACTAGAGCCACATGAGGTTTAGGAAGGCTTGTGGGTAGACAGCCACAGCTTGGACAAGCCTGCTTTCTCTGACCTCCAGGACACCTTGGGAGATGAGCGTTGGAGCAGATGGGAATATGCACTCTGGGCAGGACTTAGCAGAGGTGTGTGTGCATGGGCAAAATCTTTGTGCAATGGCAATGTGATAATCCGGGTGTTCGCTGGCGCCAGCCATCCTGTTGAATTCAGTGCTAATTTGACACTGATAACACTCAGTATGTTTCTCCTAAAGTAGCTTCTGTGAGTGAATGCAGTCTCAGATTCCCACACAGCCCTCTCCCTCCCCAGAGTTACTTTAGGTAGGTGTGCACTTGGGCTGAGGTGCTGCTGTGGGACGTCAGGGATATGCTTGCGTGTTACTGAGCATCCCCGTATAGATGCAGCTGGTGTAATTCTTTACACTATTAGGAATATGCCACTTCGTGAAGCAGAACATCTCTTACGTCTCTTCCTCTTTATGAACACCATCTCTGACCACAGGTAGCTTGGCATAGTAGGTGGCTGTGGTAGAATGGACTCTTGGGCTTGGACAAGACTTTGCAGGTCTCTCTTCTGACCCAAGCTTCTGTGTCAGAAATCCTGAGACAGGCAGATGTGGGGTAAAACATGGCTGTGGTGTTATCTTTGCCTGTTCTCGTTAGATGTATTGAGCTACCCCTGGACATTTAGGGATGGTGCAGTGCTTTCTCTGTTAGCTTTTAAACTGAACTGAGCAGGTTGCATGCCAAGAGAGGAGGATTGCAATGTTTCTATTACCAACCACAGTGGACTTTTCCATGGTGGAGCTTTTCCAAAAGATGTGAACTGAGAAGAGCTGGTGTGACCCGAGTGCCTGGGACATTGCAGGCTCTGACTGACTGCACCTCAGGGACTTGGTAGCTCCAGATTTTGCAAGCTCTGCTCTCTGAGGATGGGGAAAGATAGAAGTGAAACTTGCTTCTAGGTTAAGTGCACAAAATCATGTAAAGCTTGTGGTAGTAGCTGGCAGCACCCCACAGACAAGGTGAAAGAACTAGTTAAAAGAAAGTCTGGTGTGTGTTTGCAGTTGGGGACATACAAAGGCAAATAAGGCATTTTAAAAAGCACGAAGCATACGTAGGGAGCATGGTGTCACACACAGTGCCTCTTGCCAGCTAATACTATCTGCAAAATAAAACAAGTGAGGTTGTTGCTATTGCAGCTGCTTTCCCTCACAAAGCAGGGTGACCCAGACACTGAGGAGCATGTTGGCAATTGGCCTGAAGTTGGACATATGCAAGGTAATTTACTTAAAAGACCCAATATAACAATTATCATCAAGCATGAACACATACAGCTGTAATGTTTGCTTGCCAGTTGTATTTTATATGATGCTCTCCCTGAAGTTGCTCATTGACTGCATCTACCAACAAACACAGAAACACAGCCTGCAGATGATGGGCTTCTTCCCTGACCTGCAGTTAGGAGCAGTGATTACACTTAAACAGTTTTTTTGATTACACTTAAACAAGTTTTATTGTGGAGGTAGGAGGGATTCAGTGGCTTGGGCAGAAGGCTGTTAGTGGGGTCATTTGGGATCCAGGCCTTGGGAGCTTTCCTTCCGACCTTGGGCAAAGCACATCAGCTGCTCAGTGCCTCTGTTCATAAAATCTGATTTGTGACAATCAGCTTCAGAGTAGGTGATTGATATTGGTCTTGGTTTCCTCCTCTGAAACAACCCCACAATCCACAAATGTTTGTTCATGGAATTGAAGCATAAAAGCTCCCTTTCTTCTCCCTGCTCTTTACCTCAGATAAAGGTGGAAGAAAGGGAGTTGTTCACAGCCATCTGCTGGAGGCATCCATCATGTTGGGAGCAGAGGCTGCTGGTTGTTCCACATGTTATTAATGATGAAAAGATATAAACATATGATCACATAATTGTGTTGCATTTCAATTGCTTACAAAATAATGATATCAGGAGAACAATGGGGTTACAAAATCAGGCGGACAAAAGCAATGAAGTTCCAGGACTAATGTTGCAGAACTCCCCTTTGCATCTGCATTATGATACAATCTTTAATTCTGTAATTGCATCATTTTTTTCCCTTTCACAGAGTCCCTTTTTCACTGGATAGGTAATTGCTGCATAATTCATTTTCTCTTCCCCACATTTACTTTCTCCATGTGTCTTTACATCTATTTATTTTACACCCTACCCAGACCTTGAGCTGAACAGTTGCTCATTCCTTCCTGGAGGGCTTTCTCAGGTGGGGAAGTTATTCTTGCAGCATATCAGGTACAGGTATTGTCTGTGTTTTCATAGTGGAGGAATGAAGTCAAAGAGCAAATAAATCTCAGGAGATTGAAACACCTTCAGTTTTGGTTACATCAAAGAGGTACTTGGGTATGATTTTATTTTTTAATCCTCCCAGAGTACCTGGCATGATGTAGCAGTTCATCTGCTGGAAGCACAAGGACAGCTGACCTCCGCTGCTGGTGTCTGTAGATTAGCCCTAAATGCCTTGACTGAGAGTGGAACTGCCCCATTAGTGGTCACCTGAAGAGAAAACTGAGACACAGAGACTTGCTGAGCTTCTTAAAAGGTTGTGTGGAGCCAAGAAGGAGGTAATTCCTGCCTGTAGGAATTACCTGCAGGAAGTTGGTATGTCTAACTTCCTCATGCAAGGTGGTTGTCTCTTTCTTCCTGCATTGCTTTGTTCACTAATGTTTCTGACCTTCACTGAGTGAGGCAGACTTTGAGGGGTAGCTGTTGCTTTTATCACGTAACCTTACTGCCTTTTTTTGAAAGCAGTTGATTTCCAGAGCTCACATGGTTTGTGGTCATTGAATAGGAAACAGAGTCAGTACAGATATATACAGAGGTGGGGTGAAGGTTGTATGGGCAGTCTTCATTATGATACCTCCTAATTTTGAAGTGATCAAGTTTGCAGTCTTAAAAAAATACCATAGCTAGGTTTAAATGTAATTTTATAACTGTACAAAGGGAAAAGCGGAAGAGAAATAAAAATTAAGCCTTGTCATATGAATCTGCAGTGGCCTGAGTCATCCAGAGAGCACAGACCCTTGAGATGTAACACTAATTTCTAACCCATGAGATAAGGGCCTGGTGAGGAAGTGCTGTTTGGCTATGGATGGTGGTCAGTGGCTGGAGTGGGATGACATGCTCAGCAGGTTGTCTGGTGCTGTAGTGGGGGGCTTTGCAGCCCAGAGTCTGGATATCCTCAGATCCCAGTTAAGGATGAAGTAGGCAGAGTTCTGGTGCTTCCCGAGTCCTCTCTAACTTGCCTGTGTCTGTTGTGCTCTTCACTGTGTGGCAGCCTAGTCATCCCATTAAACTCACCCTCCCCAGTCCTCCCTCCTTCCCCCCTCTGTTTCTGTGAAGCAAATACCATTTGCTTCACTCCATGTTCTCAGGTAACATCACTTTAGTCTGCTGTTTCTGGTGCCACTTAGCATTTTCCAGAGGTTCCAGATAGCCTGGTACAGTTATGTACAATCTTGATTCCAGTGTAGATCTGTAATTTTTGCTTGTTCAAACTGTAGGTGAAGGCCAGCCCAGTGCCTTTGAAGCATTTTAGAAGATTCATCTTCCTTACTTTTAGACCAGAGCCATTACTATGGGATACATTGAGATCAAGCAATGGGGAAATGGCTGCTTTAGGCCAACTCTGTTTATACCTTATATCTAAAAAATATGCTGTTTTCCAGCCTGTTTCTCAGTATTTTGTTGTATGTAGTCTTGCTTGATGTCCCCTACCTTCTGTGGGGTGAAATACTATACTGAAATTGTAACAATACATAGTGAAGAACACCAGTTGCTCAGGCTTTTTTTATTTTCTGGAAGTGAATAGCAGCATGATAGTGCAAGAAAGAGAGTGTAGGCTCTAGAGGCTGAGATTCAAGCTGAAAGGCAAGTTGGTGAACTTGGCCACTTTCCAGAAAAGTGGTGTCTGTTGTTCCAGCAAGTCATTAGATGTCTGCACTTCTGTCTTCTGACCAATTTATAGCGAGTCTCTTCCTACATCTTTATTCAGGGGAGGGGGGTGGTTTAATACCAACCTCACGCAGCTGCAAGAGAGGACGATGTAGACAATATCTGATTGTGTTCAAATGAGCATAACAATATGCTTTCTTTATGTACTTTAGGATTTTTTGTTTCATTTTACTCGATGAGGAAAAGTGGATGTACCAGCAAAGAAAATATGCTTGCCAGCAAATCTGGTCTTGGAACAGACCAGGCTGACCTGCAGTGAAACAGTTGGGATGATAATAATTTAAAAGTCAGATTTGTGTTCTTGGGAGTTTGTGATATAAATCATGGCCATGATCACTATAAACCATGTCAAACTAGATTAATAAAATAATGTCAGAGTGTCTTAAAAAGTTTCAGATGACTCCAAGGATTGTACACCTTTACAAAATAATTAATAAGCCAGATGCTAAAAACTGGCACTAGCCGGTTTTTCTCCTTGCATTGCCACTGTGTGTAAGTCCAAGAGACAGTATTTGCTTACTGAACTTCATGTGTTTGAGGAGAGACAATTAACAGGGACATGGGACTGGTCTTCAGCTCTTATCTGAAAGTTCTTGGGGTTCCAGGGACTTTGTCAAGCCTCTGGAAGGTTGCTGGGAGAAAAGGCTTGTATCAATGGAGACACTTGCACATCTTTAAGAGGTGGGGGACAGGTTTTGTGAGGGGGAAAAAAGTAAACAGCAAAAAATACTGCATAGGCATAGGCATCTCCAGCCTGGAAGGTGGTGGTAAGCCTGTGTGCCTAGGATTTGGTCTGAGCTTGGATAGGCTTCACATAATCCCTGATAGAACCTTGTTCTCTCTATTTTGTGTGTGTGGTTTTCTTTTGAAGTAAGCATGTTTAGGCAGACCTTCAGGCACTGTAAGTTGCAATAGCTCCCCTGGGAAAAAAGCAGCTCCTCTGTGGGGTGGCCCCCTTGTTAGGTGTCCCCTGCTGGCCTCTCTTCACCCCTGGTTTGCCTCCCTCCTCTCCTCTTCCTCACAGCATCTGTCAGATGGTTAGAGGAAGGGACAGGAGTCAGATGGTTAGAGGAAGGGACAGGGGTTGGATAAAGCTGGCTCAGCAGAGGAGGTGGAGAGCCAGCTGATGCCACTATTAATGTTCTTTCAAAATTGATGGATGAGACAATTACAAAATTGCAGAGGGAAGTGAAAGTTAACAGAATCCATGTTTTAATTGTGTTCTGGATTGTTTTCAGCAGCCAGCTTCTGAGGTGCAGGACAGATCAAGCATTTTTGTGAGGATGTTGATGTGGACTGCACACTGTACTGTTTTTAAAGAAAGAAAAAGATTGGGCCAGTCTGTTTTCCACACTCTGCTGCTCTCAGTCTTCTTCAGTTGTCCTGTGTGATAGTATGCTGTGTCTAGACAGTAAATCAGATCTGAAATACTGTCCCAATGCAGCTAGAGAAAAAAGAGGCTCTTGCAAACAACTGTGGTGTCAAGGTCCTCAAGCATGTAAGGGGTACCTAGGTTCTGGACTTGTAATTTCCTCTGTGGCCCTTCATCCTCATGGAAAGGAGTGAGGGTGGTGGAGCTGTCTAGCTGATGGGTGACCAGCAGTGCTGGCCTTTAACCTGAGGGAGATTCTTTTTCAGCTGATGAAGCCCTCCTGCTTAGTCTGCAAGTAGCAGTTGTGTGCAGCATGAGGTTTTCTTCGGGACAGGTGTTTTACTTGAGTATGCTTCATCCAGGATTGGACCAAAACTCTCTCTTTTAAGTTTCGTTTTTCTTCAGGTTTTAAATAAACAAATTTTCTTTGTAGTATTTTTCCTAGCTTTTCTTTCCTCTGTTACTGAGGACTTCTCCCCACAGGCTCCTTAATTCAAACATAACATGCTGTAATGCTGCATGTTTTGAAGAAGTACTTGTGTAGGTGGTTAAGAGAAGAAAGCATCAGTCCTTTTGCTTGCCTCCTCCTGCTTCCTCCCAAGTCAAAAGCTGAGAATGGGACACCTTTCAGGAGTGGGCTCTTTAAATAAAAGTCCCAGTCTCAAAGTCCTGGCATCTTAATCAAACAAGCATTCTTTTCCATCAGCTGCAGGTGGAGTTACATAAGAGAAGGTATCTTTGGGGTCTTGGAGGGCTGCTCTGTTGCTGAAAATGAATAATTTGGGATGAAGATGGTCTTCTGCCTCAATGCTTTAGCATGTGTGTTTCTTCCATCTATCTCATACCTTTCTAAGTATTTCTGGGATCCCTTTGGGCAGTGAGGAGCCTCCCCCATTTCTCCCTACTTACCTTCATGGGCCAGCACCTGCCATTCTAGTGGTGAGGTTTAGAAATTTGTTCCTTTGGCTTCCTTTCCTGCTCTGGAGCTGGTTGGCATTTTAATGTCTGTAAGCTAACATTAGGCAGGGTGGCACACCAAGGAGCTGGACTGCTCTAAGAGGAAAAGTTCCTCCCATTGTGGCAGGGAGGAAAACAGGCTTGTGAGATGTGGTTGTGATTCCTGTGAGTTCCAGAGGCGCCTTAGCTAAGCAGGCAGTAAGTGGGGAAGATGAGCAGTGGATCACAGCAGCTTTATGACATCCTAAAGGACACAAAATCTTTGCATTGTTTATTCTGAAAATATTCTCTCTGCCTTTCCAGAAGTGCACTGTTTGCACACAAGCAAACGCTGAGGTTTTGCAGTGTACGTGCTTGTGCTGTTTGTGCTGTGGGCACAGCTGATAATGCTGATAGGAGGGTTTCTCTTGTTCAGATGCTTGCTGCTTAGAAAGTAGAAATTTGCTGAGACTGGCACTGGAAGCCCAGCAATTGTCCTTCCAGTGGGTAGGGAACTGCTGGTGGGGGCTGAGCTGTGCCACAGCAGGAGCAGAGGTGCTGAAGTACTGGCACTGTTATTTGGAATATTTAAATCCTTTAAGCTTTTTTTTCCCCCTTAGCAATACTTTCCAAATCTATTTCTTTAAGAGAAAACCTGAAATATGCTCTTTTGCAGATGCTTGGGAGCCTGTTTTCTTCCTTCTGCCGTGGTAGATCTGTTAACGTCAGTGACTACAGCTACAAGTTGCTTGTCCAGGTGAAGCTTGTCTTTGCTTTTGTGATATCAAGCCCTGTTTGGTATATTTCGATCTGATTCTCACAGAATTTCCTTGTGTTTGCTGCCCTGTTGTGTATGCCAGTTTCCCTGTAAATATTATGAGAACTGGCAGTATGGGCCTGATGCCAAGGGTAAGGGACTAATACAAATACATTTATTTTTATTTTGGAAGCTCTTGCAATTCACACTTCGCTGGCAGGGTGGTAATGATGTTTCACAGAAGAATGCCTTTCTTTTCATTTTGATTTCAAAGTGCTCTAACAGGGTCCATCCAGAGTCTTAGGCATGGCAAATGATGTACCAGGATCAGGGGCCTTCAGCAGTAGGAGATGGGGATGGAGATGGGCCTGGGGGCATAGGATGAGCCTGAGGTTCGTCCAGGATGACAGCACTGCTGTGGCATCCCCAGAGCAAGATGTGATGTCCCTGGGGGTCCAAAACAAGGTCATGTTTCCATTCTTTGGTTGCCAGGCCTGTGCTGTATCCATTTTGCTGTGTTGCTTATTCAGTGTTTTGTTTTAGGGGGCCTGAAGATGTGTTCCCATAGCTGAGCAAGGCTTCCTCTGTGAGATCCGAGATCCCTGCCTGTGCAGTACCTGGCTGTTGGAGGTGTGCAGAGCCCGGGGCAGAAGTGGCTGAGGGTTTGCTGTGGCTCCTGGTGCGTGCCTGTGCTCAGCAGGCTGTGGCATGTACGGAGCGTTGCCATGCCGAGGTTCTTCCAGTGGGACATGGCAGCTCTGGCACCCAGGGCTGTGCAGTCTGAGGGCACAGTGTTTAAGCTGGAGAGACACTTGATGGGAGGTCAAGATGGTTATTTGCATTACTGATGAGATGATAAGCAGACGGTGTTCGTGGCTCTCATTAGAGACCTGTGGAAGATTGGGTTCAAACAGAAGGATCTCTGTGTGTGTGCAATTTGTGAGGGCTGCTGCTCAGACCTTCATTCGTACTCTTAATTGTTCCACAGTGGCAGTGGGGGGGAGAAGCTGGAAAATGCTAATTGTGTCCTGTGCTCTCAAATGGGAGCAAAGGCGGCCGTGGCATGCAGTCGAACGAGGCTTAGATGCTCCTTTATGCTGTGGATCAGCAGTGTAGGGCAGGGGGATCTGATTTTCATATTGTGATGATTGGCTTTCTTTGTATAGAAGGACCCATTTTTTAAAAATAGCTGAAATCAAAGGACCAGGCTCTTTGGTACAAAACTATTTGTTCTTGGTACTTGTCACATGCTTAGTTGACTGAATTAATCAAATGGAAAATGCTTTTTCCCAAAGCAGAAAAATTCCATGAAAAGAAATGTACTCCACCTATTTTTTTTAAATTTAAAAGCAGAATACAAAAAGATCCCTCTTCTCTGCTTCCTTCTCTCACCCTCTTTCTTCTAGGTTTCTCTTGGTGGCAAAATGAGAAAAGTAAAAGGTTGAAGAAGATGTTTTGTATGGGCATTCACACATGTATGTATGGAGGAAAAAACCAAATTACGTGGATGTTTTTGACCTACCAAAAATGGGCTGGTAAAAAATCAGTGATTTATGTAAATTTACTTGTATGAAAAAGTTGTATTTAAAAACTTGCAGTAACTTTGCAAGTTATTCCACTTTGTATTCTGGTGGTACATAAACATAGGCTTACTTTTCCAATTTCTTACCCCTGCATATCTTTTTCTAACTTGCTGCACAGTTGCTATTCATGTAAAACTAGTCTAGGGCATTGAATAGGTATGTCCAATTAATTTTCTTTCAGCTCATTGATTTGTTTTTGTTTTTTTTTCCCCTATTAATTAGTACTAGAGGTGGTGACAACTCTTAGTTGGAAGTGTGCAGTGCACTTCTTTGAGTGTCCTGACCTGCGTCACAGTTCGGGAGCCTCTCTTCTCCATTTCCTTCGTGACCCGTGACTGAGCAAAAGCCAGGACTGCATTGAGGGTCTGAAGTCATGGGTGTGATGTGCTGCATACTTCTGAGATGTATCAGCTTCCCCCTTTTGTAAATTGTAAGGTGCAGATACTTTTATATTTCAGTATGGCTTGCTAGTTCAGGAAAAGGAGGAATGCAGTTGTCTAGTTGGATGAAACTGGTTTTGGATGTTTCAGTACTGCCACACATGACAGAAATTCTGAGCTTTTTTGTGTGAAATGTGTCTCCTCCACAAGAGGAAAGTCCTTGACTGTACTTTCAAAACCTGGGTTAAGTAATTACTCTATGACCACATTAACATTTTATTTTCTTGCCACTTTTCCAATTGTGGCAAGATTTGAAAGCAAGAAAAAAGAAAAGTAATATAAAGGAGCAGATAGTTTGGGGGTTTGTTTGTTCTGCTTCTTTAGTGCATCTTATCTGCATCTGATTTCTGGCAGTGTTTTGTGATCTCCAGTGGATCTCATGAGTGTTTTCCATTCAAAGCTCCAAGCAGACAGAAACCTACAAGCCAGAGCACTGAAAGCTCTGAACTGCCCAAAAGGAAAAGCTTCTTGCATCAGCTCTTCCTCTTTTCTCCTGTGTTGGTGAGAACATTGAAGGCAATTGTTTAAACCAGCTGAGCTTTACTGCAAAAGAAAAAAAGGAAAAAAAACCCACAAGACTGTCAACATTTGGAGATAAGTACAAAGAGGACTGACCACTCCTATTCTTCCTCAAGGCAATCCCAAATTTATTGCTGGCCTTATTTCAATATATTTTTAAAGCTTTTGAAGATCAACTTCATTTGAAAACAGAACTATGGTTTGGTTGTGGTGTACCTAGGAAGTGGGAATTAGTCTTGTGTGTCAGGATATATCTGTTTAGACGATCTTGAATATTCTTGGAATATTCTCAAAGTGAAAACTGGGAGCCGTCTAGGCATTAGCTGAAGAAGGAAACGTCTTAAGTTACAAAAATCATAAACAGAAGAAATGCATGTTGCATTTCTTTAGTGCTGCATAGAAGGAAATTACTAAATATGTTCATTTGGTAAGCAAATGGGTTCATGAACTGTATTGTATTGCCTCTTTTTTTTTTTGTAAATGCCCCATTTCACCAGCTTCTGTTCTGAGATAGATTGCTGGTACGTTACCTTCTGTAGCCAAAAATCAAGAAGAAAGAGGTTTGTAGGAGTAGCAATTTCAGTGGACTGCCTGGAATCTCAAACTGCTTAATAGGTTTATTTGAATTATGGGGTTATTAGTTGTATTTGGTAGCTGGTGCTTTGTATCAGAAGTACATAATGTAAATAAATTTAATTAGAATAGTGCTTATACACTTTCTGTCAGTCTTTTGACTGGATTTTGCTAGCTTTGTAAAGCACAAAACTCCAGGTACTGGCAAAATTTCTTGTGAACTCCTTTCCTGTAAAAAGCTGGTGCAAAGTAGTTCTGTTCTATCACAGGGAAAGCCTAGGAGGCGTGCTGTTGTCTCCCTAAGCCACACAGGTCTCTGTGCTACAGTGATGATGCATGTTGGTGATTTACCTCTTCCTTCATCACAGATCAAGGGTCCCTCTTTCCTGGTGCCTTGGCTGCCACTGCAAGGCCTCCTTACAGATCTTGCACCAGTAGAGGGAGGTGCCCCTACCCTTACCTTTTGAGAAAGGGTGCTCAGCATCTGGGAGGCACAGACACCGTGTTGGAAGCCTTGCACTCCCCAGGAAAGCTGAGGCAAATCAGAAAGAGCTACAGAAGCAGGGTCCTGCAGTCCACACACTGTCTGCTTCCTAGGTCTTAGTGCAGTGGCTCTTTGGAAGCAATGAAATTAGATGGCCATGTGCCCAGTGCGAGAAATTATTCACTCCACTGTATTTATTTTTATAGTGAAATTGCATTTTCATATCTCCGTGAGAGAGACTGTAGCCGGATACAAACCCAGTGAAGCATTTCTTTCTGTGGACATAGCGACTTTGGCACGGCTGTGATGAAGCTCGCTGCTCTCTTCGTGAAAACACACTGAGCTGGGAATGCTGCTGGTTTGCCTCCTCTCCGAGGAAATTTGGTGATACAGTTGTGGTGGATGGAGATTGTATTTTGTCACCCTCCAGACCGACATTGCTGTGCAGGAAAAGATGCGCTGGACAGGCATAGCTTTACGTGACTGTGATTTCACAGTGAAACGTGGGATTAAGAACTACCTAGAAAATAATTTAGTTTCACTTTCTAGTGACTCAGGAATGTGAACACTTTATATTTGAGGCACATTTCTTAAAGGGGTTTTACTTTTCAGCGCATTGAAATGAATATGCATGTAAAAGCTTGAGAGTATGAAGTCTGTGCTTGTGAATTGGGCAGTTAGTGGTTTGGCCCACCTGCATTTTGTGTTTACATGCAAAGTAATTTGCATTAGCAGTAGAGCATTCCATGTGCATATAGCATGTGTTACAACTAATCTGCACACAAACAAAGCAGTTCTGAGAAATATAGGAGGCTGTGTTGTAAAGATGGGCTACTTGTTGGAGGTCACTAGAGTGTGTTTTGTCTTAAAAACAGAAGAGGGGTAAAAAAATGAAGGTGAGATGGTGGGGGTTACCTGATTGTTTTAGTTAGGATCCCGTCCACTTCGAGTAATGCAGTCTGCTCTTGGTCTTAAGAGAATTACTCAGGGCTCTGTTTCAACTGGTCTCCAGAATGACTCAGTGTAAGAACCGAGGTCATGTGGATTTTTTTAAAAAGACTTATTGGACTAATTAGGCTATGCTATGTGGCTTAGTAGTAGTTAAGCATGCCCAGTGTTACTGGTAAGAGTTCAACCTTCAGTTTTCTGCTGGAAGCAACTTCCCTTCAAAGTGCAGAGATGAACAGCCGTTTTGATTAGAGATTGTAACATACAAACCCCAAAGCATTGTAGAAATTATGGGGGAAGGAAAGAAGCTGTAGAAACTGGAAGGGGAGTTAATTAGATGACAAGGGATCCACTGAAAAAGCAGATGGCTTAACATTCAGTGTTGCAGGGAGAAGAGGGATTGTGTGAGTGTTCAGTAACTACTTTGACTGAGTCTGTTCATGCGCATATAATATATACATTAAAAAATGGTGGCTGCTGTGATTATGTATAATGGCTTATTATGTATTTGTTAGAACAAGGCAACAGAGAAATAAGACTTCCAGATGTACTTGTTATGCTCATTACAAACATTCAGTTTGTCTCTCTCCACCTCTGGACATGCTGAATGTTGCTTGCACGTTATCTGTGTTCCCTCTTGCTTCCTGCTCACTCTCTTTCCCTACCCACCTCCTGCCCCTGCCCTGGCCTCCAGCTCCCATAGGGAGTCTGTTGTATTTTCTCCTGCTGCCTTCTCCATCCTCTTCACATACTTCCTAAACTTCAGTAATACATATGTAAATCAGGTAGAGTTTTAGTTCCCCCTTAATTTCTGTAGCATCTATAAGTTCAAAAGATTTAAAAAAAAAATTAATAAAGGCCTTTTTCCAGTGTTTGCTTCCAGGTACTGTAAATGATTGGTGAAGACCTTAGATTATGTCTACAAGGAAGCTATCTTACTATAAACTTTGCCAAATTCTACATGACTGAAAAAAATAATCTCTTGACCCATAATTCCAGAGGGGTCATTTTATTGAGGTTCAGACTCAGGTTTTGTATTGTAGGAAGTCTTTGTCTCCTAAGGAAGAGTCTTCATCTGTCACATACTGTTTACTGTCCTGAGGCAAATTTCAAGTCTGGAAGTGTGAGACTATGTGACATTGGGAGGATTCTCTCAAAATTGGGTTGCCAGACCAGAGGGCCGTATGATCAGACGAGCCAGAACATGCAGTGGGGTGTTTTTAGTGATTTTCATCAATTGCAGGAAGACAGAGGACTACCTGGCTGTTCACAAGGCCTGCTGGGCAAATGCACTGAACCAGTATGAACATACTGAAGCAATGCTGTGTTGGTGCCTGTGCTGTCCCTGGATGAGTGTTGGGTTGTGTCAAGACCATCTTTGCTTTTGTGTGACACATTGTGCTGCCAAAGGTTACAGGGTGGCATTGGGTGCCTGCTTGTCCCAGCATAATGTTCAGCATGGTGTGCTTCCTCCAGCACAAGATTGGCTTGGCTTTCTGGTTGGATTTTGATCCAGAAGAAGGGGGTGAGTTCAGCATGGATGTTGTACACAACATGTCACTGCTAGGCCTGCCCAGTTCAGTGGTGGCCAGCGCTGAGTCCAGAGGAGTTGTTTCCTTTTCAGCTGTGCTTGGTGTTGGCACAGCGTAAGCTAAGCTTAAGCTGCCTGAATACCAGCTTAGCTAACTCATTGTTCTTTGCTACTGTTTGGTCTTCCCAGCACAGACAAACATCACTTCATTTCTCCTCTTCAAAGGCTGTTATTACTCGCTGCTTTTTTAATTTCTTCCCCCCTCCCAGTGACACCTCCAGTAATGTTTCATTGCCATGCAAAATGAGGAAAGCACTTTGTCAGCAGCCTACTTCAGGCAGAGAAATTTATATCTTTGAGAAGCATATCTACAGAACAGCAATTACTCAGATCATCAATATTTATATAGCAGATAATAGACATCATGGACAAGATGAATATTGTCACAAGAGCAATAGCTGTTGGGAAGGGGGGGGGAAATGCAAAATACAATTGCTAGATTTCTTTAAATGGGATAATTATTTAACGTTCAAGTGATTGGTGAAAATAGCTTAGAGTCTGAATTAACTATTGAGTGGGAGTTCATCTGCTTCTAGAAAGCAAGGAAATGCCCCCTCCTGTCTGCCCTCAGTTCACACAGCGAGAGCTGCCTGCTATATTGTCCCTTGCATGTGACTGAAGACAGTAATGGTGCCAGTCTCTGAATGAGGAATCATATAAAATAACAATAAAGTAATCAAGCAGCTTGTTTTGAAAATTAATTTTTGTTACGTCTGTTGTGGATGGACACTTGTGGTTGAGATGGAGACACAGTCACACATGCTTTGATTTTAAAAGCTGAGCCCGGTGTTCAGGGAAGGGTGGCCATGCTAGGGCAGGTTTTTTAGCAGAGCTTTGCAGCATCCTGCCTGCCAGCTGATGTGCTGCTGGCTGCCTTGGCGCTGCCTGATTGGACAGGCAGCCCAGTGAGTCCCTGTCTGGCCTCCTGGCCGGAGGGACAGCCCAGGTCATGGCTTCCTGTTTGCACAGGAGATGCGGCTCCTGAATTCTGCAAAGAGAATGCTTCCTCCCACCCACCCTTTTTAACCTTTTTATGGCAGTGTGATCGTTTGTGGGGCTTTCATTCACTGGCAAGAAAATACGTTAGCTTGTCCTGTTTTTGAGATGTATTAAGCCAAAAACTAAAGCTCTCTGCATGTGGGCTGTTTGCTAAAGATAATTTATTTGCTGACTTTTTTCTTCTGCTTGTGAAATGCCTCTGAATAGCTCAATTTTTTTCTTTATACTGACTAACTCTTCATGTGTGACTTCAGATGAGTATCTGAAACCCTGCGTCCTCCTGACTTCTTTCAGCTGAGGGGGAGCAGTGGATGGGAAGGTACAGTACTTGATGTTCAGTGTTTAGCTCAGTTGGTTTCTCTGTCATTTGTAGCATTAATCACATGGTTTTCAAAACATTAAAGCAACTTGGGAACATTTGCAGCAGAGTTGGTCCACCATGCAGTATTGAGCCTCTGGGCTCTGTGTTCTATGGGATGCATATAACAAGGCTTCTTGTGCAATGCCCAGAGAAAAGCTGGAACAAGATTTGCAAAAGCTGGCATCCTAAATCAGGAGACACATGAACGAGCTACAAGGGAGGATCAAGATGAGGACTTCTAAGTTGGTATCCCTCTTTCTGTTGCACAAAAATCAGCTGAACTGCTCCTTGGTATTCCTTCCTGGAGTTGGGTACCTTCTGTTGAGTTGTAAGCAGTGGAGGAGCTAGGGCTTGCTGTCTCTGAGTTAGGTCTGATACTCAGCCCAAAGGAAGCTAAGGCTGAGTTCCCCCCTTTGTCTAGCAGCTTTTGATCATGGATCTTTTTCTTTTTCTCTTCATAGGTAAACCCATTAGACTGCCTGGATTCTAGCCCTTTTTCAAATTAATTTTTAATATAAAATAATTAAACATTCATTGGAGCAGGGACAGGAACTTCCTTCCCCTCACACTCTGATTTCCTTACTGACCTGGATATTGAATTATGCACCTCAAAGTGGAATGGGGTTAAGGAGGAGGCATTGGTGAAGCTCTCCTGAACTACTGAAATTCTTGGTACTTGAAACGGTAATCTAGGAGAAGGGAAAATAATATTGTACTTTAGTCAAATTCACCCTTAGTGCAGAAAAGTTTCCTTCTGCTGTGAGCATACCCAGGTTCTTGTGTGGGTTCACTGGGTCTCCTACTTGCATGTGGCTTGGGGAAGTCCTGACCCTGTTGCATGCAGCTCAGTTTGAACTGAAGGCTCGTTTGAAGCTGAATTTAGACTACCTTAGATCTTGCTATTGCTGGTAAAGCTGAGATCTCCAGTAATGTCAGTATTAATAGTTTAGATGCTTGTTCCAGTGCATAACTGTATTAATAGAGGTGGTTTCTACATTGAAGATCACAGACCCAGTATTGCAACTATGTGTGTTTCAACTTCTTCTAAAGTAGTACCCCCTAAGCTTTTAATGATGATGATGTAATCTTTGGGAATTTAAACTTGCAGTCAACAGGCTCACATTTGTAGTTACCTTCCCCAGATCCCTTTGAGGCAGCCACTCTTGAGAGTCTGTTGAAAGACTGTCTGCAAAAGGGTTAACTTAAACATTATCGTCTGTCTGAGGTTCTGCCTTGAGGAAAGTAAGACTAGATAGCCCTTGGAGAGACTACTGCAATTCTCAAGCCAGCCCCTTACATAGGTGAACCAGCCCTGTGACCGATGCATTCATTGCTCTTCCAGATGCATTGCAGCTTGGAATAGCTTTTTTTTTCTGAGCAAGGAGAAGAACAAGGGGCCATTGAAAAAATCAGGTTATCAGCACTACTGATATGCTAGATTATTGGATTGTGTTGAAATAATGAGTTTTTTCATCAGGCTAGATTGTTTGTAATTAATTCTCTGAATAGTTTTTGGTTTTGTTTGGTGTTCTGTTTTGGTTTTGGGTTTTTTTTTTTTCTTGCACAGAGATCCTGGAGATGATGAAAAGGGTTACTTTCCCCTCATGTTTAATGAGATACTTCCTGTGTTTTGCTTGTCTTGTCCCATTGCTAAGCCCTGACATATTTATATTCTAACTTGAGGATGAGGTATTAGTGGCATGAGGAAATTATATGTTTGCAGCATCCAGAAGCCATGAGCTTCTCTTAATTCCGTTCCACTTCAGTGTCAAGCACTGGGGCACCACTATGAAGACTCTACATCAAGGCCTTTCTGTCAGGCTGGGGCAAACTAGCTGAAGCCTTGAGGGGTTTTGTTGAGTGTGTAAAGATCCAGCCCTGTGTAGTGATTTTCTTTTAAGGCAGAAATGGGAAGAACTGCATGGTGAAGGATGGGGTCAGGGATGTATTGCTACAAATCTTCGATGTGTTCTTCGAAAAATCCCTCCTCCTTAGCTTCTGAGCAGTACAAGGGTGAAGCTGTTTGCCTCTTCAGTTGGTTTTAAGCTGGTTTGAGGATTCTGCCGGTATTGCCTTCTGGAAGAGTTTTTCTGCATCCTAATTTTGGCAAAGTTCATTGGTTTATTTTATGGAGGGATCCAAATCTCCATTCACTGAAAAACAGAACTGAAGGGTTAGATTTAGGAATGCTAGCACCATACCCTATGGGAACTGTAATTAGCATTCTTTATTTCCCATTCTTCCCTTGAGGTTTGGCTTTATGGCTCACTTCCATCTCCTCTTTTAAAGTTTAGTTGCCATTGTGGTTATGGGAGATGCAGTCTAGCTGGGAAGCCCAGTCCCTGTTGGAGGTTGGGAACAAGGGTCATCCTGTCTGCAAGTACCTTGAGCAGGAGTAAGCAGCATTTTACAATTCTGAAAATGGATTACCTAATTTCCAATATTTAGTGGAAAGGCACCACTTCCTTTAGTACAGGTGGCATAGCTGTTCATTTCATATAATTCATAAGGTATTAATTTGAAAATTCATGAATTTTCATGAAAACTCACTTTTCTCTATTTTTAATTAATCATCTTGGCTTAATTTGCAAGCACAAAATACCACTTTTAGGGGCTTGTCCCACACTAACGAAGTGTGATACTGGGATACTGAAATTAGTTGGGAGTTCAAAATGTAGCAAGTAGGGGATGTGATATGATTTACCTTAACATAAATAAATATTTATGTTCGGCATAAATATTTCTGATGTGGAATAGAGCTAGACTGGGAACAGGAATAGACTACTCTTCAGACTTCAGATTTTACTTTCTGAAGTAGATAAGATTTCCCTTCTTAAAATAGAAATCATCAGAAATGCTGGAATTGTGTTAATTGAACAGACTGATAGTCTGTGGAGTAGATGTGTCAGTATGAAGTTTAAGGATGTGTAGAAGAGAGAAGCTAGTCAGCAACAGCAAATTAGTTAGAATTCAGTGAAGTTGTATTACTTAAATTTGCTTTCAATAGCCAATGAGCTATTTTTATAAGGACTCCTTACAAGTGCTCCTTTTATGGTTGGCTAATTAGCAACCCCCTTCGGACAGAAACATGACCCTCCTGAAAGTCTTCAAGCATACAGAAACTTGGATTTTTTAATCCTCTCAGTTTCATGGTCTCTTCTGCCTTTCAGTTTACAATCTTTTGCAAGCTGCCACTCTCCCTGTTTGTGTGACTTCTACAGAAAACACAAGTAATAGTAGTTGAAAGGGAGTTTTAAAATAGATCATGAAATCTAGGGCATGTCAGGATGATTTGAGGTGGTCTTAAAAAAATCCAGTGGTTGTCTTCTTTGAAAGCTTTTGCTGAATGTTTGAGATTTAGCCTTCCTCCTCTTTATCTAAAGGTTGGGAAGGTCTGTTCCTCTCAGACCGCACATGTCACATGTGTTGGCATTTGGGAATTTGACCAGGACAGCTTCTCCACTGGAAGGATTCCTGGGCAAGTCTGGCTCAAATCTGCTCTTGAGAGCAGTTACTGTGAAAGGAACTTCACCCAACTCAGTAGAACTGCTTTGTATGGAGTGACCAGTGGCAGAAAAATAAGCTGGCAGAACTGGACCCAGGCTGTTTTTCACAGCTTTAAAGAAATTGTATGCTCACCTACGAATGTCTGTGGTACATTTCCTTAAACTCATGTATAAATTTGTAATTATATTAATGCATAAAAAAAATTAATTCATGCTATCATACTGGTGCTCCTGAACATCCTTGCAAAAAGGCAAGGTAAACAAGTGAAAAGCATTTTGGTAAGAAAATGTGCATTTTAGGAGTTTATTTTGCCTGTATTCAAAAGCAATTTAGGGAAGAAACTCCCCCACATTGATTTACCTCTTGGAGTCCTGATGTACTGTGCAGATCTCTTCTTATGCATCTCTGACATAAGAAGTGTGAGCTGGGCTACTTAGGTAGTGAGGAGTTATTTGAAGAAAATTTAGAATTGTGTGGCATACTGGCTTTCCTTCCTTATGTCCTTATGTTTGGAGTTAGTGTGATCCAAAGATAAGTTGTGGTGTTTGGTGAGGGGCAGTGGAAATGTAATCCCACAACTACAGGAACTTTATGGTTGTAGCTCTTGGAGGAGCTGCAGCAAAAAAACCTTCTTATCTTCTATGTTAATGGGTGGTTATGAAACGAGAAGAAAAAAATTAAGGATCATGAACTGGCAATTTTAAGAAGACAAATCTAAAATTTGTCCTTTAATAAAATTATAATACTGTTGCTTTTCCAAATGAAGAGGGACACAGAGGTCTATAACCTGTACTTGTGTGTTTTAAAATCAGGATTCAATGCTGAGTTGGAGTTTTTCAGCTCACTCCTTTAAAGGTCTCATTTTCTAGCATTCATGCTGATTTCTTTTGTGTAGTTTTAAACAATATACAATAGCATATTTCCATCAGCAAAGGCCTGTGCATTTCAGTGACCTTTACTGCTTTCTTTAGAGGGGTTATGCATTCAACATACGGGAATGAAAATATTTAATGATTTTTCTTTTCTTAAAAGAGGTCTTATGCCTTTATTCTTGTGATTGTACAACTCACACCTGTGTCTTGCACCTGCATTCTTTATTTTGAGGCGCCTGAAAGTCTGCTTGCAAAATCTGAGCTCATTTGCAAAAATCAAGCTAAAAAAAGAATATAGGTGGATAAAACTATTATCTTTAAAGCAATAAGCTTTTATTCTAATGTTCCTCCTTTGGTCTCTCACCTCTATTTAAATATATGATATTTTCTTCCAGATTTCACAGAATCACATAACTTACAAAGGGATTGACCCTTTTCATATCTATCAGCTAGTCAGTGCCAGAGAATTTTGTGTGTCTTTCTGAACCCACTTAGAATGCACTTGCCTGCTTTTTGCTGCTTGGCAACATTAAAGCTCCTGAGAGTCCCCACTAATTGCAGTGTCCTCACTAGAGATGGAGATTTATTGCACCTAATAGCAAGGAGAATACTGAAGCCTCATCACCCCTTAGTTCTGCTTCCCAATCAGATGGGTGGGATATTGAGGAGAGTGTCCATTCATATGTTGAGGGACATCTGTGGAAGCAGGAGATTCAAATAAGTTCTTTGAGCAACAACTGTGTGACTTGTGAACTTGGAAATACTTCTGGTATTAAGCAGACAGTTACACACTTCATTGCTACTCTGTGTGTTATAGTTATGCTTCATAATTTGTCTTCCCACAGGTGAATATTTTTGGTCCACATCCACAGTGAGATAGCACCTAGGAAGGCAGAGTAAGCATGAACAGTTGCCTCATTCTTTCCATGCTGTCAGCCCATCTTTGTGTTTTAAAGATAACTTACTCTAAAAACATGTTTTGAGCAACTTGTGTGCAGAGCATTTAGTGCATAAGCCTTGAGCTGCATTGTGCCTCTTTCAGTGGGTGATAATAGTGCACCTTCAAGAAAAAAGGTGTTTATAGCTTGTGAGGAAGTGAGTTTGAAATTCTAAATACAGCGGAGTTCCCTAAACACAATGGATGTCATGGCACTGATTGTGGGGCCTGTTCTGCAAGAAGGACACATTACTTGGGTTTCATTTGTTGTTCATATCCACAGATACGACCTTAAACTTTTCCAGTTTTGTGTCTGTTTATATTTGGGGTCAATTTGGAGGGAGGGGGGGCAGGGAAATGCCACTGATCCACTGACATATACAGGAGAGGAAAGGAAATTACTTTATGACAGATCTTTTCTGCTATTTCCACATGAGCAGATGGAGCCTATGGTACAGGTTTGCCTTTAAGGAGAGTTTAAGCAGTAAATACTTTGCTTTATTGTAAGAGGGCTGGTTATTTTCCATGTTTGTGTGGCTTTTAGGTAATTCATAAAGACTTCTGATAAAAATGAAGGCTTTTTGTTCCCACCCAGTTGTATGAACCTTCTGTACTTTTAAACTCTTAAGTTTTTCCAGGGTAGAATGATGTGAAAATTGCATCTTGGTCAAATGAAGCAATTAATTACCTCTCTAAATGTTGACTGCTGTGCTTGATGCCTAGAGTTGGACAAAACAACTGTCTTACAGTTTTTCTTTAAAATTTCATTTTCTAAGGGAGCAGCACAATCCTTCTGGGTTTAAGGATACCTCCTTCTATCTCCCTCAAGTTGCACATTGTTTTAAAGGGCCTAATTTTGAACACTGAAGGATTGGGAGTGTTTTCAGCAGGAGCAAAATAGGCGATTACTGTTAAGAGCTGGTGGGAGATGCGAAGACCAGGGGGGCCACAGCTCTTTGAAGTGGATTTATTTCTTCTGGCTGCTGAGACATCTAGATAGAGGTTTTACTGACAGTCAGTGTTTGATTGGAAGAAGTGCTGGTGTGACTGGCTTTGCTGTGGGAGGAGTGCGAGTGTTGGGGCAAGGCAGAAGGCTCAGAGCAGGGTGGGTGTCTTCACCTGGTACCTTGGGGAGCCATCTGTAATGACACTTCCTAGCCATGCAGGTGAGTGCTGTAGCTGTTCTCTGTGTGTAGGGCACAGCTAAGAATAAACACAAAGGAGCTGGTCTCCTAATTGCTGGGGATTGGTTATTCTTGGTGGTGCTTTCTCAAAGCAGTAAAAACCAGCATTAATTCAGCTCTGTCCTCTGTTGGGAGGAGTGTAGGAGAGTGGTGGGAGGCAGCAAGATGCTGGCACTTCTGCAGGCACAAGGTGGGAAAGGCACTGTCCGTGCCCTGTGGGAGCTCTCCCCTCGGCCAGGGAGCCAGCAGTGAGCTCGGTGCTTCGGGTGTGCTGGTGCCCCTTGCTCACTTCTAGAAAGGACTGCACAAGGTGCACCTCAGCTGCTGCTGCATCCCATCCAGCAGCAAGCTAAAAGCTGGGACTGGCAGCACTTTTCTCTGCTGTTTGGGAGAAGGAAGGTGGAGATGATCATCCTAAACCAAACCTGCTGAAGGTTTCTAAAGGCGTAGTGGGCCAGCCAAGCAGAACTGGCTTCCTTGTCCCGCGAGCCCTGGTGCTTAATGGTTTGTATTGTGGAGTGCCACCTGCTGGCACCTCTCTCTTTTCTAGAGGCAGCTGCTCCAGAAGATGAGAACACAGAGCAAAGAAGCATGAATGTTAATAACAGGAATAACGGTACTAATTATTTGTATTGATCTTTACATTATTTTTTTAAATCATCATGGTACTTATGGATCATGTTTATTGGCAAAGAGCACACTCTGGCAGGTGTTCTGCAAACTTGGCATGAAAGAAGCTGGCAGAGGCTTCATGGCTTAAAAAATAGAGAGCACAGTGTGAAGGAGTGGTTTAAAAAATAGAAAATTATTTTTCCAATCCATGCTGTTATTTGGCAAAATATGAAGCGTTTTTTAAAATTTATGGCTTGCTTTAGTGAAATGTTTGGATCATTTCTGTGGTTGGCAAAAAAAACCCTAAAGCAGTAACCATTCCATTGAAAGACACCTGACAGTGAAGGCACTTAGGCAAAAGTTAGGAAAACACTGACTCAACTCTAAAAAGTAAAAATTGTGTCAGTAAAGTAATTCTGAAAACCTTTTGGCTGTAAAGCAAGAGATGTTGTAGTTTGTGTCACAAAGCAGATCTTGGTCCAGAGCTGAATTTTTTTTCATCCCACTCAAGAACTTGTTTTGGCAGTATAAAAGAGGCAGTTTTTGATTCTGTTTTTTAAAACCGATTTTGCATCTGTGGGTCAAAGCCTAAATGGGTGTTGTCAGTGTGGTGCCTTTGGCATCAGTGTGGTTGTGTGCATTGGCATTGCCAATGTTCAGTGTGCCACTGTAAGACACAGCTACAATACTATAACAGAAATTAGGTAAAAAAGCTCAATTGAGTGGAAAATGGTCAGATCTTGCAGACATGCATAAAGCTGTGTGTATTCACACCGTGTCTGAGATAATCACATCCAGTGCAACACTCTAGACTTTTTCCTTTTCCCTTTTTTAGTGAGCTCTCCCTAAGGCACCTATTTGATTCCTAACTGCTGTTTGGTGTGATGTTGCATGGAATAGAATCACAGAATTGTTTAGGTTGGAAGAAGCCTTTAAGATCATTGAGTCCAACCATTAACTCAGTATTGCCGTGTTCACCACTAAACCATGTCCCCAGGTGCCAGATTTCCACATCTTTTAAATACCTCCAGGCCCAGTGACTCCACCACTTCCCTGGGCAACTTGTTTCAGTGCTTGACAATCCTTTTAGTGAATAATTTTTTTTCTAACATCTAATCTAAGCCTCTTCTGGTGCAACCTGGGGCCATTTCCTCTTCTTCTGTCACTTGTTACCTGGGAGAAGAGCCCAACCTCCACTTCACCACAACCTCCTTTCAGGCAATTTTAGAGAGTGATAAGGTCTCTCCTGAGCCTCTTTCTCTCCAGGCTAAACACCCCCAGCTCCCTCAGATGCTTCTCATCAGACTTGTGCTCCAGACCCTTCACCAACTCCGCTCCCCTTCCCTGGACACATCTCAATGTTCCTCTTGTAGTGAGAGGACCAGAAATGAACACTGAATTCAAGGTGAAATACAGGTTGGAAATACATGGTAAGGTTTCTCTGATGTAATGCCTCAAAAGTAATTAATGATCTTGGGATATATGCTGGAGAACATGGGGACGAGTGTGACTTTCTTTTTTTTAAGAAATCCATGAACCACCTGTCTTTTTGCTGTAAGATCCTTCAGATCCTTTGCAAGAAAGACTTGTAAAAACCAGCAATCCTATTGACCACATAGTCCTCTTCAGCTTTTGGTCATATCGTGAAATGTAACTTGTATGTTAAAAATGCCCCACGTTGTGATTGTATTTTTAAGCCAACAGCCAAAAAAGCTGAATCACAATTGTTGAAAGCACACTTCCATAAAACTACAGCTGATAATTTCAGCTGATAGTTTCAGTGTATCTCATTTGCCTTTGTTAAATTAGGAAAGCAAAAAAAGTAATGGTGTATCACTAGACTTAAGCATTCCACATTCAGCAGTAGAGCAGTGTGAGAGACACTTCTGGTTTGACCATATCAGAAGAAAAATTATTCCAGAGTCAGTGCAAAAAGCTTTGTTTGCCCTTTACATTACCTTTTTAAAAATTTCTTCTGAAAGAAAAGAGTCAAGTTGAAATGGAAGTTGAAATGAGCTGATGTCTTATTGGAAATTTCCATTTTTGCTGAAGGAGAAAGTATTTGCATAATTTGACCTGAAACTGCCAATGAATTTGTTCACCTCAAAACTTTATTTCTTTAGTTAGCTCTAACTCTCATGCAGAAATCACGAGACTGGCCTGCAAATCAGAGACTGAAGTTTAGGGGTCCTCCCTAACTGGGATCTGAAGTTCGTGTTTTCAGGCTTTTCTTTAGAAAATGGGACTAGCAGCCTTCTTTTTACAGATTATTGACTTGATTGTCCATACTCCTGTGAGCCTAGGATTCACTGTGGCCACAGACTATCAGGATTGTGATGATGTGTTGAGCATTAGCAGCATTATGCTAGTTTCCTTGTCTAAGTTTGTTGTGCTGTTACATTGCAAGGACTTGCACTGTACATTGCAGAACCAAGCAAAAAATTAAGAGGTGTGAAGAAGTTTGCTTCGCTTTGATTGTTTTGCTCTATTGTTTGCTCTATTTGCTCTATTCTGAGCATTTGCACTCCTTCATACAGCAAAAATGCTGTAAACTGTTAGTTTAAGTGCTGCCAAATGGAGGGTATTTTCACACCAGGATGTTTCAAAAGCAGATTTTGTCTGGCAGAAGTATGATGGGCGATGTCTGGCCTAAACTTGCAAACTCACTCTGAAAAATGAAATTCAACATAACAAAGCTTGGCAGGTCTGATAAACTTCATGCAGCTACAGGAGTGGCTCTTGGAATTCAGTACCATCTCTGTGAAGGAAACCAACAGTAGGTTTCACTTAATGTGGGCAGGAATAGTTCATCTTCCCATGCCTGAACGTTTGAGCAGGCAATTGCCAGTCCCCACTGCAGTGTGTCTGCCACAGCAGGAGGGGTAGCAGCTCTGAGCTCGGTGTCCCAGAGCTGTAATTTATCTCAGAGGGTTGTGGTAGCGCTGCCCTGAGTTGTGATCAGCGCCCTTGAGAGAGAGCACTGCTTTTTTTAGCTGCAAGACTACTTCTGTCTGAAAACAGTGCTGGTTCACACGGTGGAGAGACTGGGTGCAAATCCCCTCCCTCTGTTCTAGGCTTCATCCTAGAAGTCTGTCCTTGGGAGTCTTGTTTCTGTCATGGGCATGCCAATGCCCAGGTCCATGGCCATGGAGAGAGCTGGGAGCCTTTCCTGGTGTTAGTTTGTTGTCTCACCGCTAATCTGCAGTTTCACCTGGTGGTACTGGGGCTTTGTGTGACGGTGTGGAGCTGGTTGGGATGGTTGATGTGTAACCAGTTTGTTTAGTTGCAGCTATTGTGGGAAGGTTGCCATTCTGTTTCTTCAGATCACACCTTTTCAGTGTGGTGTAGGGGAAGCAAAGGTGTCAGCACTTGGAAATTACCTTGATCTGCCTGTTGCTTCTGGCACTGGGTTCTGCATTGGTGGTGTTGATGGATCATGTGTTAAGTATGTAAATGTGGAACTGACCTCAAGAGCATGTGTCATCCCATTAACTTCCCTAACTAACATCAGGTCATGTGCTCCATAACTTGTCTGAACTGAAACTTGTGGAGTGTATAGTCACAGGTAGAAACATGTGGTTTGGAGAAGTATTGGAAGTAATTATTTATCTGGTATAGCCTGCTACATCTCTTCGGAGGATTTTACTGGTCTAAAGACAAAGAGATAAATCATGAAATAGGAAATAATCAATATTATGCGGTTCAAGCTCGATCGAACTCTGCTTATGATCCATATTTGCAGTGAGAATTGGACTGTTCCCAAAACCCAGGAAGCGAGAGTGGTATTAATATTACAAGTTGACAGAATGTTACAGGGTGAATGATTAGTTTCCAATAAGAAAGGAGCTTTTGGATCAGTTCCAGTTCCTTTTGGTGTAATCTGCAAACCTGAATGACCAGTGCTGTGACCTGGAGTAGCTGAAGCGCTTATCAGAGGCCAAAACTTCATGAAGATCTTGATTTGTCTGTGTTATGAAATGACAGAACTGTTGACCTTGAGAAGGCATATTAGTTGGCTACCTTCCCCTCTCTTGTGAAGATGAACTCCTGAAGTGATGGTTTGGGCTTGGCACAGCTGTTCTGCATTCTCTGTTGATAAACAGGGGCTTTACTCTTTTGTGCTGCCCGCTTAGAGGATTGCAGGAGAAAGGTAAAAAGAGGAACCAAGCTCCCTGTGCCCTTCTAATCTCTTTCAGACCTTATTCTACCAATTATGACGTATCAAAGAAGAGAATTTCGTTACTTATTGTTGTGGGGCTTTCAACAAAATTCCAATTCCTTAATCCCATTTATTTCAATGTGAAACAGATCCCCTAGATCTGTTGTGCTTTCTCTTCCACTTTTTCTGAAGCAAAAAAAAAGGAGACAACCCCTTCCTGCATTTGAAGAAAACAAACCCCAGGCCATCCCAGGCCTTGAGAGCAGCCATGTGGAGGTGGGTCACATACTCACGTCCTCAGGGAAGCTGTGCTGGATGAGTGCAGGGAGCAGAAACCATGTTAAGCACATGGTGGGGGATACGAGGTGAGGGTACAGAGCAGACACAGCAATTAAAACTTGTCATTTAAAGGCCTTTTGTTTCCTGAGGTAAGTGTGAAACTGAGTTTGCAGTTTTTGCATTGTATAGGCAGTGTATGAACATGTGAGCATTGATTGCTTTCCTTACTGTTTGGGCCCATAGGCAGGTAGATTTTATCCTAGTTTTATCAAAATCTACTCAATGACCTTGGAGAGCTGTAGCACTCTCTCCTCTAATTATAGACTAGTGTCTTAATAGACTCAGTCACCCACTGACCTGTATCAGTGAGAAAAGTCTGCATTTGAGCTTTATTTAAAATTAATTTTTTTTTTTGATGGTGTATTTTGTAAGTCTAATACAAGATCCTCAGGGGAGGGAGGGAAGAATCTTTTAATTAAGTTTCTATTTAGGTATCTGGCAAATTCTATCAATGGCAGATGAAGCATAAAGCTCTAATGGGAGAGTAAAATTTGTAATTTAAGTGATCAGGTGCTTCATGCCTCTCTCAGCAGTTTGAATGCCACAGTAGTATGTCATACTGCCATAAGTGAAAATCCCTTAGAAAGAGGATGTCACATTGCATTTGAAAGCTCTTACTGAGTGTGAGTTTAGCACCAGTAGCTTCTCCTGTATTTTGAGGGATTTTGGCTTCAGTGACTTAACTTGTGACCTCACTTTAAGTTTGGGAAGCAGTTTCTCAATCTGTCTTTGCCAACTACCTAACCACTTGCCCCTTATGTCCTGGTCATACATAGCTACTGGTGCTGCTTTTAGTCAGGGCTGAGAGGTAGAACTCCTTTCACACCACACCTTCCACTGCCATTCTTCATGATATTGGAAAAACCTGGCTTTTCCTTCCTCTCATCCCTGGGGTTTAGAAGTGAGTCAGGCATAATTAAGAGCAGCCAACATAACTGAGGAAGTGCTAATGGCCCTGCAAGCTTTGTGCTCAGAGTGGGCTGTAGAAATGAGCATCATCCCCTGGGATGCTTTGAATGCTGGAGATTCTGTTTATTTGCAAAATGCAAGGAACCTTTTTGTATCCTGCACTGGAAAATTTTCAGATGTGATATGTCTTAGGACCACAGTCAGGCTTTAGTGCACTGCTCATGGAGAGAAGGGCAACTTAGAACAGCAGGAATGGTGAGAAGTACCATCACACTCCTTTTATCAGGGCAGAGCTGCACCTGGGGGTGCTCTGCCAGCATGGAGGGGGACTAGGAGATTTAGAGAACCATAGCTTGACAATTGACCTTGTCAAAAACCTGCAGACATATCAGAGTTTGGCTGATGAGGAGCAGATCATGCTCCCACCACCTGGCCTGTGGGATCACCTGCACAGAGGGCTGCTGAGAGGCAGGAAAGCTATCCACTCTCTGTCTCTGCCTGTCTGAAATGGGCATATTTCTGTGGAATATTTTAATTTCAGATAATGTTTTTCACTTGTAAAGTGCCTCATGTGAAGCTGTCTGATGAGCATATCATAGTGAACAGCTGTACTGTTCCACCTCAGCACGATGAAATGTTTGCTGACCTGGCACGTTGCAGGTGATTAGAAGTGTTTGCTGTTGGAACAAAGTGCAGCTTATCCTGGTCATATTTGACCAAAATAAGGTCTTTGGAGGCAGGGAATGTGGATGTGTCAAAGTTTGCAGATAAAAAGAGGGAGCAGTGCGGCTGGTGATGTTAGATGGAACACAGAGCAGCATGTGAGCCTCTCCCTGTTTTCTCTAAACACCAAAGGCTGGTGTTTTCACATGATCTGTTTTTGCTCCATAAAACCCATAAATGTCTACATCTCATTACATTCCTGTAGGTGACCTTTCTGCCTCTGTCTCCTCTTCCTAGGGCTGGCTGGTGACCATTTCTAAGGTAAATGCTGTGGAATGATACCTTGCAACTAGGCTCCTTTTTTGTGATCCACCACTGATTTCTCAGCTGCCTGAGAGGCAGAACAAACTGGTGTTCTGTCCTGTGTGTACTGTTGGGATCAACTGCAGCAGGTTCTCTTGCCATCAGCATGGATCCCCTGCTGCTGGTTCATATAATATTACAGACTAATATATCACAGTTTCACTCAGCTTTACTTTTTGTGGCTTTATGCACCCAAGACTGTGTATACCAAGATGTTCATCTTGTCAAGGGCTGGACTAAAGCTAAAGGAGCAGTGACAGCTTGCAGTGGCTAAGGCTTTGGCTAAATTAAAATACTTTCCTTCTGCAATATTTCTGTGCAATTGTGAATAATGAAATGGAAAGGATGGTGGGTGTAGGCTGCCTGGCTTACAGGACAGTTCCTGGAGAGCAGGTAATTCTGGAGAGAAGAATGGATTTACTTTGCTGTTTTATTGTTAGCTTTATGTCCCTGAAAATGCATATAGTCTCTCAGTTGTAATCTGCATGGTGGATGAACTGTGTCTGTGGAGATACGTAGCTTCTGGGGCACAGGCTCTTGTGTTTTTCATAATCTGTGAAAAAACTGATATGTTTAATGAAAGCCCCCCCATAATCCCAGGCATACCATGGGGATGTTGCCAGCTGGAAGAGGTAGGAAAACATGTGTAGGTTTCTGAGCTTTGTTGCAGAAAAGAACCTGTCACCTCTGCCCTGTGGCTCGTGAGGTGAAAAGTAGAGTTGTGATGAAATTGTACTGGAACTTTGAGGCAATCTGGGTGGTGCTTGCATGACCTTGGACCAACGGCTTCGTCTCTCAGCACTTCTTTTCTTAGATGATGAAAGAATATAATGATGATAATACTTGTCTCTTAACAAGGGTGTTGTGATGAATAAATTAATTGCTCGTTGTGCTGTTCTCAGTTACTATGGTAATTAGTGCTACAGAACAGCCTAAAAATAAATGAGATCATTTAGTGAAGGATATTCAGGGGAAATCAGGTAGTACATCCTGGGCATTTGCAGGTGGCCCGAGTGTGTTTTGTTCAAATGTGAATTTGTGAAAAACGTTCACCGATGGTGATTTTTGTAGCAGAAATGCTTCCAATTATCTTTCTGGAGGCGGCTCTAGCACACACTTCCTTCCGTGTCTGTGGGCACATGATTCTTGCAATTAGTTCTCCTATTGAGAACAGCACTCCCTCCTCACCCCATCTCCTTTACAGCCTAAGGGCACCTGAAAGGAATGATTCTTTCTTCTTCATAAATCATACATACTCAGTAATACTGCCAAAGAATTGTTAATGTGTTTGGGGAGTTTACGTAATGAACCTTTCTCGGTAAAGGTGAAGTATTGTTGATGCACTGCCTTGCTGAAATTCTGTTATATCCTTGCTGTACGGCAAGTAGACTGCCTAAATCCATGTGTAAGTCTGTGCAAAGTTTTTGAGGCTTTTTCTCAGTGATCAGTTAACTACATCAGCATGCCCCAGAGCCAGCCTTTTAAAACGTTATATGATGTTTAATCATCTGTGAATTGTATTGGATTCTATAGGCATTGCTGAAGTGTATTTTTGGGGTTTTTAAGTTAATATAATTTTGGGCCCTAGTAAGTTAGGAAATATGTCTTAAGGTAGTTCTGAGTCCTTCAGTGAAGGCATCGGACCCCTTCAAGGCTGTGGTTGCCATTGCTTAATATCACAGGGGCTGTCCTTACATAGGAAGAATACTGTGTTGCTAGGCAAGGATTTGCCATTAATTACTATGTTCTCTGACTTTATGTACATCTCTGGGCTTGGATGTTCAGTGTCTTTCTTTGCACCGGGTTCCATAAATAGCTGTCTTTTGTGACCTGGCCAGTTGGGGACCAGTTTGTAGTTAGCATTTGTGCAGAGCAAACCTGTGCTTTCCTCCTCTTACTGTCACAGCTACAGCAACCTTCATCTGTTCACTTCCCGCAGCACCTCCCCACATTGTGTTGGGAAGGTGTCAACAGTAATAGGAAAAATGCCCCTTCTGCTTCTTCAGGAGTAGAAAGCTGATCCTGGTCACCCAAACAGAGAGAGCTTGGATCCTTGCTGTGGTCTCCAGTGAGGTACTGGTAGAACAGATAGCATGACTAACAGATAGCTGAAATGCTTGCTTTATTCTTCAGAGCTTTGTTGGTATTGAGTCATACAATTTGAAAAACTCACGGCTTGTGCAGAGGGCAGCCCAAATCAGCAAGGAGGATCTTTGTGCCATGTTCTCAGCCACCTGGCTGCTGCAGAGGTTTCTCCCTGGGTCTCTGTAACTGCTTGTGAATTCCTCTCCTTGCCACCCGCCGGCAACCTTGTGGATATTGGGCAGATGTAACGAAAAGGAAAGAGAGTGCAGGGCCGGGAGAGAGGCTTCTTTTCATAGCCTGTCTGTTCTTCCTGCCTTTACTCCTGCTGCACCTTTCTGACAGATGAGTTTTGGATCTTGTGGATTTTCATTTCCAGTTAGTTATTATTTGTATTACAGGTTAGATCTCAGCCCTGAAGAACTTCCAGTTGCTGTCAGGTTTGTGCCAGGCAGTCACTACTTGTAGCTGCAGTTGCTTCTGTGTCTGTGGTTTCACTGTCATAGTCTCCAGTCCCTGTTCCATATGTGTACCCCATTCATACATACACATGTGCTGTCACTTTTGCAGAGATCTGTGGGTATCCCTGACAGTGTTTTCTGTTTTTCTCCCCACTCTGTTTTCTTCTGTCATCAGTCCCCTTGCCCTCCTTGGGTGTCACTGTGTGATGAGAACAAATGACACAGCAATGGTTTTGGCTGATACTTGATGTCAGCTGTGCCCTCACGTGCAGTCCTGGCTGCCTCTGTCTTTGTGCTGGAAGCACAGAGAAGAGTCCAGTCTGAGTGGGCTTTGAATGAGCTGTTCACCTGTGGCAGCTCAGCACCTTCAGCTGAATGTGAGGGTGCATTGAGCACAAACTAAAGAGCTTGGTCTCCAAGAGGAAACCTGCTCCTCTTGGCAGGTTTAATAGTTATATATGTTCAATAGTTATTTAAGTGTAGTAGAAGAGTACTGAGAGCTCCCATGGATTTTTCCTTCTTAGGTATGTAGTGTAAATTTTTTTCAAATAGATTCTTACTTCTTCAAGATGATAGCTTGACTTTCTTTTATCCTGAAACTGAGCTGTGGCAGAGTGCAAGAGGGTTGTATGGTTGGAAATAAGGTTGCATTGCACCTGTGAAGCTGCACGTCCAACCTTTGAACAAGGCAATGTCAGCAAAGGTCAAGGGGTTAGATGGCTGTGGCTACTCTTTAACTTGTCTTTAGTTATGTTCTGAAGGAATCATACTAACCTCTCTGCTTACTGGCCATTACTGCTGATCCACACCTCTGATTATTATTTGAGATATTTTGGGTAAGTATGAGCAGTTTATGTCATGTAAGCCCAATCCTGACCTTGCAAATATACTGATTTACATCTGCAGAAGCAGTACCTCCACTCTGTCCTTGGGCAGAGTAGTCACATGAGAGTAGGTTTAGGTTAGATATTAGGGTGAGGGTGGTGAGGCACTGAACAGGTTGCCCAGAATAGTTGGGGCTGCCCCATCCCTATAAGTGTTCAAGACCAGGCTGGATGGAGCTCTGACAAACTGGTCTAGTGGAGGTGTCCTTGCCCACAGCAGGGGTCTTGGAAGCAGATGATCCTTAAGTCTCTTCTATGATATTATGATAAGCCCTAATTTCTGAATTTCTAGGCACTGGGATTTTTTCTTCTACTAATACTGCAGTAGTGTTATATCTGAGGCTTTTTTGACGGATTGGCAGATAAAGCAGGTAAGAGTTGTGTCTTGTACTGTCTGAGCTCAACTTTGACTTGGATGGTCTGTAACTGCAGATTTTGTATGGATACCTCTGTGCAAAGTGCAAATCTGCTGGGTTGGTTGTGGCTGAAAACTGGATCTGGTGGCTTGTGTGATTCTTTTCTGAGTTTCTGTAACTAATTTCTATTCTGGCCGTTGTATCTTAATATTTTTTTTTTTCAGCCAGAAATTGCCCAGCATCATGGATATCTCTTTTTCATTTTTCTCTTTCAGCTGTATGCTAGTCTATTATCATGTCAGCTTTTTTCTTGATAGTCTTCCTTTGTGTGTGCCTGTACAGTGGGGATATGGAGATAGTAATGGATAAGGAAATAAGGAAGATAAAACCTCTCCTCATTTTCTTCCACTTTTTCTCCGTGTGGCCTGCACACAGATGTGTAGCCCCTTCTGCAGCAGTGTTCAGCTCCCCAGCACATGGAGTTTCTCTTGATGCCTTTGTGTGTAGCATGGCACTGGTGTGGAGCAGGTGTCCCATAAGCTTCATGATGGTGAGGGTCTCTCTCAGTAGTGGCCTCTGTGCCACACTAAGATAAAGCATCCCAAAAGTGCTGGTGGACAGTGTGTGCCAGTTCCCCCTGAAGCCATTTTATGTGTTTCAGGAGCTCCTGCCTTCTAACTGCCCCCTCCTCCCTCCCGAGTCAGGATTATCACTGCGTGTTTGTTGAAGCATCTTGTGAGCCAAAATCCACTGCTGTTACAAAATCTGCAAGCAGGGCCAGTTCTGCCAATGTCGGTGAAATCAGTCATCAGCATCTGAAGAGATGACGTGAATTTTGTTTTCCCTATTCAAATACTGGTAACTGCCAGAAGCAGGGTATAGGACAGTGAGGTCCAGAGCGCTGTCCTGGGTTGCAAATCTCATGTCTATGCCTGCCTTCTCTTCTTAAACTACAATATTTGTTTTTCTGATATCGCCCGTTGATTAGTATGTTACAACCTAGTTGATATAATCTAGAGAGGAGAGCAAGGAGTTATTGTATAGAAAAGAAGTCCTCTGAAAGCTGTGGTCCTTGGGTGTTAACTCTGGTTTGGAAATAACATTGCAATAAGAGAAGATCAAAGGTCATCCTGCAGATATTTTGGGTTTTCTTTATTCTCTGGAAGCAAATTCAGGCTGATACTTCTTCAAACACAGGAAGGAAGGAAGTGTAAAATGTTGTAAAACTGTCACCCCTTCATATTAATTGTGTTGGAGTGACCAAAATCAAACAAAGCTGAACTACGCACTGTGCAGGTAAACACAGATGCCTTCTTCTTGGCAAAGATGTAAGTAATAAGTGGGAAAATGGGAATTGTGAAGGGAATCCCTTTATAAGGATTTAGAACAAGATTAGTAACAATTTTAATTTTAATTCAGTGCATTCTCTTTCTTTCTGTTATTATTCTGTTTTATTCCTGTTCTTTGTGGTGTTCAGTGGTGCTGGGTCTAAACAGAGCCTTTTGTCTCAGGTGAGGTTTTCATTAGTGAAAAAGTTCATGTTTCAGAGGGCCATGTTCAACAAGATGCTTGTGTAACTGAGCAAACAGTTAATTTGACTAAAAGTGATACCATTCCTTTTCATTATGTGCAAATGTAGGTGTTGCAGTATAGTTGCATGGTTGCTCATTTGTGTACAGGTGCAAGTTCAGGAGCCTGTGGAAATGCTTCCATTTAAACATACTTTTTCTTTCCCCCACCTTTCATGCAGACTTAGCAGTTGAGCCAAATAGCTAAAAATCCTCAGGGATTTAAAGGATTAAATGAGAACAATTGTTTTGATGCAGGAAGGGTTGAAAAATCCTGAAAATATGACAGGAGGTTGTTGCTGTGGGACCTGGCTAGTGAACTATACAGCCACCTCTGTTATGAGCATATAACTGTGAGTGCAGTTATATGTTGTGTCCCCAGACACAACTTCTCATGGGCTGATGGAGGTTTGATTGCTGGGAAAATTGCGGCAGGGAGGGATTGGGGAACCCAAAAAGAGACCTAATGATAGTACTGATGACTGACCTGAAGTTTTGCCACTGGGCTGTTTGGTGAAGGTGGTGGGAAGATGCTTTCTAGTGAAGGATAAGGAATTTGTTTCTCTTACCAGATAACAAAGTCAGTGCTAGTTTTCATTCTCCTTTGTCTGAATTCTGTTCCCACAGGCTCCTGTGAGTAACCTGTTCTTTCACGTTCTTCTGTTTGTCTCAGGTGCTGAAAGTTTCAGGCCGGAGGTTTTCCTGTGCTCTCCCTAGCTGCTGCCTGGTGGTGCCCTGAGGAAAGCCGTGTTGGGAAGGCGGGTGCTGCCCTGAGGAGAAGTGGTGGGAAGGCTGCTACCCCTTGCCTACGGGGTGTCAGGGCGAGGCTCACCAGAAGGCCTGCTGTGTTTCCCTGCACCAGCCGCCATGGAGACCTTATCCCAGGACTCTCTGCTGGAGTGCCAGATTTGCTTCAACTACTACAGCCCCCGCCGGCGGCCCAAGCTGCTGGACTGCAAGCACACCTGCTGCTCCGTGTGCCTGCAGCAGATGAGGACCAGCCAGAAGGACCTGCGCTGCCCCTGGTGCCGTGGGATCACCAAGCTGCCTCCGGGGTACTCTGTGTCACAGCTGCCCGATGACCCCGAGGTGATCGCCGTCATCGCGATCCCCCACACCTCGGAGCACACCCCTGTCTTCATCAAACTCCCCAGCAATGGGTGCTACATGCTGCCCTTGCCTCTCTCCAAGGAGCGGGCGCTGCTGCCGGGAGACATTGGCTGCCGTCTCCTGCCCGGCAGCCAGCAGAAGTCCCTGACGGTGGTGACGATCCCCGCGGAGCAGCAGCCGCTGCAGGGCGGCCTTCCCGCCGAGGCGGGAGCGGAGGAGCCGGACCGGAGAGGCGCCGTGAAAAGCTCCACCTGGTCGGGGGTGTGCACTGTGATCCTGGTGGCCTGCGTCCTGGTCTTCCTCCTGGGCATCGTCCTCCACAACATGTCCTGCATTTCCAAGCGCTTCACGGTGATCTCCTGCGGCTGAGGCGGCGGGGGCTGTGCTCCCCCGGGGGTAGGGTCGGGTCGGTGGTGGTGTTATTGAGCAAGACAATTCCGTGCAGCTTTCCCCAGTGACTGCAGGACGCTGTGCACCCGGGCAGTGGTGCCCGCCTGGCTGTGGCCCCCGGAGGGGTGGCATCAGGCCTCTCGGGCAGCCTGCGGGGAAAATCACATCCCATGTCTGGCGGCAGTGGCACTGAGGAGGACTGCATGTGTCACCTCAACCATTTATCAAAGGGACTGCAGCTTCACAGTGATCTTTTTTTATTGTGTTACGAGATTAAAGACCGCTATGTCGCTGGTTATACTGTGAAGTATACAGTACGGGCTCTTCTTTAAACAGATGATATTAAAATCAAAACTGCTCCACGTAGAATTAAATGAGAACTGGCGCACAACTGTACGAGCTGTTCAATACCAGTCCACACATGCATTATTTTTTAATGAGGGGAGGGAGGGAGACTCGTAAAACTGAGAAATCATGTAGCTGGTAAAGCATTTTATATGTTTTAAACGGCGCATTAATTAAACCGAGTTAGGGAGTTGTACAATAGTTTTTAAAGGGTAGCATTTTACAAGCAATTATTTCCTTCTTTGGTGTCTGTTTTTTGCCTCTGTTTTTCCACATTTCTTTCAAATACAGGGGATTGGTACTTCCAGCATCTTTTATTTGAAGGAGCTTTCAAGAAGGGATTCATAGTGGGCTGGAAAGAATACCTAAAAAGTGCAGTCAAAACATTTCTACCTAACTGGCTTTATGGGGAGGATGGCTTTGCATGGTAAACACTGGACATGCTGTTCCACCTCCAGTCTGGATGCAGACTTACTGATGACCTGGCCTTCATAGCCATTAGTGAAGAAATGGGTCATGAGAAGTCCTGGGACCCCTGTGAGGATGTGATAACATATTGC
The DNA here is from genome assembly GCA_013397555.1 of Urocynchramus pylzowi. NCBI lineage: Eukaryota > Metazoa > Chordata > Aves > Passeriformes > Fringillidae > Urocynchramus > Urocynchramus pylzowi. Next base: position 495,444 of record VZRH01003233.1, on the reverse strand, counting down.
TCTTAATTTTCTTTTTCTGCAGGTTTACTTAATTGTTTTTGAAGAATTACTTAGGTTTACTTAATTGTTTTTAAAGAATTTTAGACCTATTTTGCCTCCCTCTTTCCTAGGAGTTGCAGCTGTGCACTAATGGGTGGTGTGAGAGAGGTGTTGCTCTGAGAAAGCTTCACCATTGAAACTGAGACCAAGGACTGTTGTATGCTGTTATCTAGTAAGAGGCAGTGATGTATCTTGGAGAAGAATCCAGGCCAGCCTAACCTCTTACTGGGTGGGCCACCCCTCCTAAACTGCTGTGACTGTCCTGGTGTCANATCTCCAGATGTATCTTGGAGAAGAATCCAGGCCAGCCTAACCTCTTACTGGGTGGGCCACCCCTCCTAAACTGCTGTGACTGTCCTGGTGTCAGAATGTCTGGGTGAGCGTAACAGCCTCTTCCCATGTTTCAGTCTTACTAATGTTGATGATTTCATATGGACAGATTTGAAAAACAAACACAGTAAGTATCCCTCCTCCCTTTCATGACAGTCTCCTGTGACTGTCATGAAATCCCAGTCATTTTCAGGTCACTTCTTGGGAAGAGCCAAATTCCTGAATGTTCACTGCAGTAACACCTTGCTCTAAGCAGTCCCACTAGCTTTAGTAGTACGGCTCATAATCAAAATAGAGCCCAGTGTGAATTTGGGTATTTGGCAAGTCTGATTGCTGAAACTTATAGGAGATTTAGGGATTGGATTAAGGGGCACATGGCAAACCTTTAATAAGACAGAAAAATCTGTTGATTTGCACTGCTTCTTTTTGTGAGTACAAGGTATAACCTCCCTGAAGCATGTCCTCTTGTTGCCTACCTAATATCTTTCTAATTCTTGGAGATTGCTGAATGCCATATTATAACATAGTTTTGACTATGCAGTGCCCAAGTTGGCTTCATAGTCATCCTTGCTTTTCTGGTTTTGTCACAAAATCCAAGTTGCTGGTTCACAATAAACATTCTCAGCTCACACTTTTGTCAGGAACATACCTCTGACTTTGTGCTGGATTTCTTTCCTTCCCTGTTTCTAAACCACTGTTTTCTTCCTTGATTTCCGTTAGCGGAAGAATGGAATATAGGGTGCTTAGTTGTGATAATGTGTGTTTGCTCACGTATGGAGAGGAACCATTGTGCTGATGATTATCTACTGTCATATGTATGCATAGCACAGGAAAAAAAAAAGTCTTCAGATAAGACACTCAATGCCTTTTTTGTGCAAGGCCCATGCGCAGTATGCCTTGAACCTGGCTTGCAAATATTGTAATTACATGGACACCTCTCCACAGCATGTTTCATGTGGTTGCAGTAGGGAACACCAGGTATTCCCAAGTGTGTCTTGTGAACGTGCTCGTCTCTTGTTGCCAGTAGCCAGCCAGATTTCTACTGACACCCATGCTACGCTGCTTGTTGTGTAAAGGAAAGCCAGTTCACAAAAAATCCTGTCTTTTACAAGACCCTTGAGGAACTGACCAGACACAGGACTTGACCCTCTACTGCCTTATCCTGTAGCAATTGCTGGGTGTACCAGAAGCTTATGGCATAGGTGAAAGATGCTCCGAGGACAGTGCTGGTGCATTTTGCACCAGCTTCTGCATTTGTTTATCTGAGTTAGCAGTGAATGCACAAAACCAGGAGGCAGTCAAGGAGCAGGTCCTGGCGACACAGTGGTGGTAACCTTACCTCCTTCCAGACATACCTGCCCGACTGAAGCTCTTGAGGCCGAGGATTCTCTAACATTGCAAAGAAAGGCCCTCTTCATCTCCATATGGAGAGTGCAGAATAAAAGAGGAATCAGAAATTAGGTTAAAGTACCACACTGCATAACACATTATACAACAGGCAGACCTGGAGTTTATCCGGAATTAATGACGTTAAGTGTTATATTAGCAGAATACCATCCTGTACTACGTAACACAGTCCATTGTTTCGTTAATATGAATTTCCTGTACTTTTGTGCCTGCTGAAATGCATGTTTGACCTAATTTCTGATCCAGACATTTGCCTGCTCACAGCCTTGTGTAAGAGCAATAAGTAAAACCTCAAGATTTTTGCCTGCGTGTACGCGCATGGTGTGTATGTTCATTCCTTTTTATAAATAGGAGTTCTGGAAAAGTTTTTGTTCTGGCTTTAGACTGTGACTAGAATTTTAAATTTGCAGCTGTCATATGTTAGATCACCTAGCTTTTTTGCTGACTTGTGTAGAAATGAACTAAATAGTTTGTTGTAATGTACAGTGTTAAAATGTTTTTCAAGTATGTCAATAGTCATACTGCTTTAAAAATGCAGTGCAGTCTGTCCCGTTCCTTGGTTCAATACCTGGCATTAAAAAGTGATACTGCTAATTTTTTAAATTATTATTTTAAAAAACCAGCCTTGTCCTTGTAATCTTTCCTTTGTGGAGAAACACATTTGGACTTGGGCCAAAATCATCAGGTTCCAGGTTAGCTTTTGTTCTCTGGTGTCCAGTAAGAAGTCACTGCCCAGTTCCACCAAAAAGAAAGACAGAAGCTTACTGTGACCCAATACTGTTAGAGAAACCAAAACTTATGCTAAAATGTGTGGGTAATTATTCAAGCATCTGCATTTTTAGAGCACATTACTCTGTATGAATGTGTATTTATTTGCTTGTTTAATAGGAAAGGTGTGTGTGTTGGGGTCCAGTTTTTTTCCTGGAGGGTCCCAACTTCCATTGTTGGCTTGTGCTTTGCTGGCAAACAGACTTTAGGGTTCACTCTGTGAAATTTTGTTTAGTGAATTTTAAAAATTCAAAATATGCAATTTTGGTATGCAGGATTTTTTTAGGAAATTGTGTGTTCGGTGATTGTTCATGCTTAACCACGATGTAAAGGAGCCTGTATGTTTTGTAAACATGGAGCAGTCATGAGTTCAAAGTTTCATCTTTACTAATGAAACTCATTCTGAATAAAACATTAGCAGGAAAGAATGATAGCAAGCGAATTATGGTTCCTCTGTTATTTTGCCATCAAATGAAGAGCATGGAAGGGAATTTGGCAGAATTGCTCCATATTTAATGAGAGAGTGGCTGAAATTCATTACTCAGCATTTAAAGGCAATGTGTAAAGTATGGGTTGTGGTAAATAGTGAAAGGGCATTCATGTTTTAATTAGTATGGAATACAGAACTATAGCTGATGACTGCTAAGCCACAAAACTTTTTTTCTGTTTTAATAAAATTAAAAATTTTAAGTAAATGCTTTGCTTATAGGAATGAGGCTGGCCTTCACTTAACCCTGCATTGTGCAGACTGGTACACTGGTTCCCTCTTGCCTTGAGCTCCCCTTCCCAGTCATGTGATTGCTGGAGCCATGGGCAGCCAACTTTTTTTGATAGTGCACATGATTTTCTGGAGTAAGGATGGTCGATATTACACACTGATTTTGTTACATTCACAGCAGGGCTGAACCAAAACCAAACAATTACTACATGGTCTGAACTCTTCTGTAGATGTCCCAGAATCAAAAGCTCCAGGCATCAGTCTGTCATGTAAATTGAGCCAAGCCTGTGTTCTCTGGATCTTTTCACAACAATGCCAAGGAGCAGAGGATGTTGCTCCCTCCCACTCATGAGAATGGATCTGTACCCACCTTCCACAGCCAAACTAGCCCCAGGGAATGAGGCCTGCTGGCATGAGACACTTGCATGAGTACTGCAGGAGATGTTCACATCGAGTGATCACCTCTCTAGTAAGTGTTGGGGTTGAAATTCCTCCTTATCCCAATTGCACAGAAGGTATGCCTTGAGATTTGTTTTTCCCAGACCTTTTCTATGGGTGGATGGAGGGGTAAGGGAGGGAAGAAGGTACATGGCAGCAAATTAATCCCAGCAGCATCTGGGAGGCTGCTGAAAGATCTGCTGGCCCTAAAGGCAAGTTTTTGAGCAAGAGCTTCAGTAGGACAAGATTGTCTGTAAATGCAGTGGATTTAGAACATGTTAGTGACCTTTCTGGTGCTGTACAGTGTTCTTAGGCCTGACAGCTGGGCTTGTTGTGTTCTCTCTCTTTGTCACTTTACCTCTTGCATGCTTGTGTCAACAAGCAAAGCTTCTTGCTTCAGCCTCAAGTTGAACAATTTTCGAGATGTTTCTTAAGTTGCCCTGAGCATTTCTGATGAAAAAAACTAACCTTCCAAGATCAGTGAAATGTAATGCTTAATGAATGTTCAGAAAATGCATTTTTCAAGCATTTTCTTGTGCTTCAATATATTTTTATTATAGTTCCAAATCCTCTATTTTTTTGTGCTAATCATGTTCCTTAATGTCAGAGTCAATTCAAGCAATCAGTTAAGATCCACAGGCAGAAGAAAACATTTCCTATCTATCCCACATTCCCCCTTCAGATATACACGAGTCTGTTTTCACTCTCTTCATGCATTTCACACTGGAGCACATAATCATGGGAATGAAATGGGAATTCATGGGCATGCACGGAGCACATACCCATACGAGCAGAGGGACACATTCCCGTGCTGGGGGGGGCATGCACACAGCACATGCTCATGTAGAGCCCTCATCAAGGGGGCTGGTAAAAGATCCTTAGGCTTTTCTGTCTCAGGAAGGTCATGTACTTCATGGTGCTGGGGTAGCTTGGTAACATGAGACTTTGTTATGATGACCTGGATTTCCTGTGGGATGAGTTGCCACCCCCTCTGAGTTGTCTCCTGCAAACCAACTCTCTGCTCCACAGCTGATGCCTCTTCTGGAGTTCAGGTGAGGAGCCATACATACAAAAGGGAACAACCAGGTGCCTGAGCTTTTAGTTTATAAGGAGTTTGTAAGATAAACTGGAGTTCTTTTGAAACAGAACTGCATAGAGCACTCTTGCAAGCTGGAAGGCAACATACAGACTTGACCTAACTGGTTTGAAAGGGTGAAGAGTGGGTGGAGAAAGAAAGGACACCTGAAAATGAGCACATGATTAGACACTAGCCTGGAAATTCAGATCTGTATGTGCAAAAACATCTACTGGGCATGTTTTGCAGTGGCCTGCTTATGTCATTTCTGTCAAATTGTGTCTCAAGAATGTCACTGAAACTCCAGATTTTGCTTTTTCTTCAACACTTTTGAGCTGGGAATCACCCTATTTCAAAAGTGCAGTTTTGTACCTCACTGAAAGACTTGATGGATGTACAGAAATTTTTTAGGATACTGAATTGTCACTGAAGCTCAGGACTTGGACTAAAGCTGAACAGGAATTCAGTGGGTAGAAACTGGGATATAAAGGCCAAATCTTTAATTCTCAGTATGTGCAGTCGAGTCACATTGTTTAAAATAAAAACTTTGCATGAGTGTCTCCCAGGACAAATAATGAAGTTGACAGTGTTGGTAATGCCAAACAGCTGAAGACGGGACTTAATGAATCTATTAGATCTGAGAAGCTGAAAGCAAAAGTGCCTATTTGGTACAGTTACTGCATTCAAAAGAAATAGTAGGATTAGATAAGGGGTCTGTAGCTTTCTGGCTTGGTTTTCAGCATTAAGTAAAAAAAACCAAACCTGAACTGAGAAACCTGAGTGGTTTCAGGCTGAAGGTTATTTACATTCCTATTTTGAGACTTATGAGTGTGTGTTGTCACTGCACTCATCAGCTTGGGAAGCATTGCCCTATAGGTGCCTGCATGCCCTGACTTGATCTGAACCACTGGGATTTGCATCTGCTCGAGAGAAATCTGGATGTGCCTCAAGATGGAGGGGTTGGGGTGGGAGGGGGGGAAATCATCTGCTGCAAGATGTTTTGAATTCAGGTGTCATTGTAAGTGTATGATCTCACTGAAGAATTTAAAAACGGTGGTGAATTTTACAAGACTGTCAAAGCAGTCTGTCATGTGGTCGACACATGGGGCTAGCTATGAGCATAACAGGGCAATCAGTTCCCAAGTGTGGCAAATTTGCTGATTGAATTGCAAATTAATAATTTCTCACTTAAATACTTAAATTTTTTTGAATAATGATTGCACATGTTTCTTGAAGATATGCTTACGGAATGTATTTAAATACTGGGGACACAATTCAGAAAACATGCTAACTGATAAAGCGCTGAAGCATTAAATCTGAGAAAGTCAAAGGGATTCAGTCACAGATGATTAAATACTTTCTTGAACAAAGGTGGACTTTACATTCACTTACTTGTTTCTTGATGCTTGGCTAGTCTGCACAAGCCTTAAGGAACATTTGAAGTAAAAACCTTTGCTTTGGGGAAGGCTTTATTTTGAAATTTGAAAGTATATTGACTAGGAGAGGCTCTTTAATACCCCAAGGCAGCTGTTTTCAAGCATCTGAGTCTAAAAACTTATTTCTGTATCTTCGGTTTTTAATTGCTTATTGCAACATAGCTGAGCATTCTTAATTTATGGTGGAAAACCCCACAACCTTGCAGTTCAAACCCACACCAAACCCACCTTAGGAATCCAGAACAATGATGGTTTAAAAAGCTTCGGAGAAATAAACTGAATTCTAATCACTTCTTTTCTGCTATGCTGAAATGCTGAGGGGATTTGCTAAACCTACAGGTTGATAAAACTGAATCCCTGCTTAATGGTTGTATTTGCTAAACCAGCTAACTGCAGTGGATATATAGTGTGTTCTTTCTTTCTGACCTCCCCTGGTTTAGAGAAGACAAGATTTGGACAGTTGTAGCTGGATTGAATGGCGTGATAAGAGTTGTAAAATGTTACCAGCAAAGAGTGTGGTTTTGTGATAAACAAAGGATTGCAACACTGAATGTCTTTCAGCAGCCATCCAGGCAGAACAAGCACACAGCAACTCCAGCAAACCCTTGGGATCGAGAGAAATGTCAGGAGTAGTGCATAAACGAGGATATTTTTTAATATCATAGATACTGTCTGTTATTGCTGATGCTCGACATCTTTGGGTTGGGGTTCTGTCTTTGGTCCATTGTAACAAGCAGCCTAAAAATCCCTTTGTGCTGCTTCCTTAGGAGCGTGCAGTCTCATTTCCTCTTCTTCAGCCCTTTGTTTGGGCCATCCTGTTTCCCTACAGATTTGCAAGGAGAAACTTACCTTTGTATGAATGAGTGAATGCTAATTTCTACTGCATTTTCAGTGATGAAACTGGTAACAATATCTTCACAGAACCAGGGACATCTCCAGGGCTCCCAAGTTCTATCTGCTGTTATTATCATAGGTCCTTTCTAAATCAGTATTTTGGATTATTGTTTCTTTGATATAGCCCAAATATTTTTGAAAAAAGCAAGAGCAGAACATGATAAAGCAACTTGGTGATTAGAGATTATTTGCACAATCTGATTTTTAAGATAGGAATGTTTATTAACATGATTTTTGTTTGTTTGTTTGGTTGGTTGGTTGTTGGGTTTTAGGGGTTTTTTTGTTAGTTTGTTTTTTTGGTTCAGTGTATCAGTGACATTAATTTTCCAATTCGTCTTCCTTTGATGAGGGAGGGAGATAAGGAAGAAGAAAACCCATATTAATGGCTCGGATTAGATCTGCTGCATTTCACAATGTGTGTATGTGCTTCTGTTTTGTAAAACCTCACAAACCTCCTAACAGCTGAACACTGCAGTAGCACCAAAATCTTAATGAAATGTCACGTGCTGCCTATTAAGTTTAAAATGCCTGCTGAAATGTGCAGAGTCTGGACTTTCTGGCTGTCAGGCACACAGAGCACTGCATGTGGAATTAGTTGGGACTGTCACTTCTCTGAGACCAAACTTGAGTCTTATACCTCATTTAGAGCTGTTAGCTGCCTTGGGCTCTGAGGATCTGTCATATGTCCTAGATGCAGTGGCAGTCCTAACTTTATGGATCTAAAGCAACCAGCCTTTGACAGGGAGACATTTGAAAATTCTGAGGGTGAGTTATCCGCCTCCTTAGGAGATTCTTAAATGCTTGATTTGTTCAATGACTCAGGTTTTGCTACAGGAAATGGAAATTTGGTTAAATCGTCCAGGTTCTGTCCTACCCTGCTGTTCTTGCTTAGCAGCCCAGAGGAAGGAGGTGTCTTGGGATGGGTGTTGAACCAGCTGATGGGATGTGACCCACCACAAATCTCTGATGAAACAATGGCCCCATAAGTACATATCTCAGATAATGCTCCTTGCTGGAATGGTCCAACATGACATCTCTGGTAAGAGCATAGGATTCCTCTATTGTAGATAGGACTTCTAAGCTTTAAAAGAAACTAAAATTCTGCAAGATTCCTTCAGCTTTCTAAGTTGACAGAAGTGTGAAGATCTTCTGGCTGTGAGGTGCTCTGCAAACTGGAGGAGCTGCTCTTCTAGTCAGCTTCAGGTGAGGAAAGTCCCAAAGTAACCTGCCTTGTGGCAGGGCACTGTGTCTGATGCTGCACTGACGGTTAAGGTGCTGCTCAGATTCTCTTTTGCATAGCCTCTAAAAAGTATTTCTCATTCTTCTCCTCCTCCCTCGCCCTTTTTTTGCCTATAATCATTTTAGAAAAAACAAAAACAGACACTGAGGAAAACAAAAAGAAGAGTAAAAAAAGCTGTTCTTCATGCAGGCCACGTTTATACCATCTGTTCTGTATCTATTTAAACTCTGTTGGGAGAAAGCAGAGGTGCCCCTGAATTTCAGCTATGCTTCAAATGAATCCCATTGAGCCTCCTGTTTTGGAGGCTAAACCCTGCTAAGCAGAGGACCTCTGAGAAAAAAAAAAAATTTTAAGTCCCAGGAGAGAGCAGACGTGGTCGGTGGTTGCTGGGAAGAGCAGAGGGAGCAGTGGCAGTGCTTGCATCGAGGTATTTTCCCTGTGCTTTGAAACCAGCAGGCTGGTGCAGCACAGGGCAGCAGCAGGAGGGCAGGACTGGCTACACACACATGGATTCTCTCGGGGTGCTGCTTGACAGCTTCCCAATGTGTATTTTGAGCTGCTTGCAGTTGGTATCAGTTTAAATTACTTCAGCTACAATATCCCTGATTGCTCCAAAGACATTGCAAGTGAGCTGTAACCTAAAGCAGACATGAAAAGCCCATCCCACAGGGCCTGTCTTTGCACTGTCCCCATTAGCAAAGGTTTCTGTATTACTCTGGGAGGTAGGGAGGAGTGAGGATGGTTGGATGGTTGGGGTGTGGTTTTCTTTTTTTGGTGAAGGCAAATAAACTCTGACAGGTGTTAAAATAAAAAGGCAAAGGAAAAATACTGAACAGTCCTTATGTCAGCTGAAGTGTCCTCAGCGCAGCTTTGAAGTGAGAGCTAGTTCTCTATCTCAGTGCCAACTTTGAAGATGTGTGTCTCTATTCACATACTCAGTGTGTTCATTAAAACAAGAGCTGAATGAAGGCTTGTCTCTTATTTTGAGAATAGCTGCACCAGAAACTGGAAGGTTGAGTCTAGCCTCAGGCACGCAGGTATTACATGGCTCTCCTAGAGCTTTACTGCTGTCTCTGCTCCTTGTTTTACACTGTTTTACATGGTCCCTTGCCTTCCCTAGGCTCCCTCCCCAGTACTCATTAATTATATTCTAGCTAAATAAGCAGACTGGCAGTGTTCAGTGGCTGTGAACTAAAGTCCTTGATGTGTTTCAGAGGCAAGAACACGTATCACTTGGTTTTATATAACTTCCCCCTTTTTTTCTTGTCAAGGGCCAACCAGCCTCCATAGATACAGGACCTGCTGGGCCACCATGTCAAAACCTTGCCAAATATTTAATTTATAATTGTGAAATCAAAGTGCTGGATACATCAGAATGACTGGAGAAGCATTCTTTGCTTGCTGTGTCTGCCCTAGAAGGATGTCTCAAATACTGCTCAGTTTTTAACCACCCCCTTCTCCCTGCCCCTGTTTTACTACATGGTACTTTTGTAGGTCAACCTCTGTAGTCTTGTCTTTATAGGTGGAAACCTATACAAAATGCTTTAACGAGAACGGTTCAGACACATTTGCTATGATTAAAATTCTTAAGAATTATTTTCAACTGACTAGTGTGTGCTTTTTTTAAAATACAGGAAGTCAAATTGGCTGGGACATTCACCCATCGGTTCCACTGAGAGCTTTAATAGAGTTGCACAGTAATTAAGAAAGACTGGGATCTTCAGCCAAGTTTCAGATGGGTGGAGGTGACATTCAGGTGGTCCATCAGAAAGCCACTATTGCAAGCTTGTGAGAGAGAGGGTGAAAAATGGTTTGCACTCCCCTTCTTTCCCAGGCCAGCTCTACCTTTTCAAGTTTGGTACAGTTTTGCTCTTGGCTTAAGTACAAATCTTTGTCCTTTGGGACAGGAGCTGTTGTGATATTTCCCTATGAATGCTCTGTAATGCCTGAGTGCACATGTGCTCATGCACACTCATGTCTATGTTCAAGTGTGTAGATCTAGAGATGCTCTCTCGCCTCCTTAACTTGTATACATCCTTATGAATATGGAATTAATGGGCTACTGGTATTAATGAATGTAAATCAGTGACTTCAGAGGACCTCTGAGGAGCTGCAACACCCAGAGTGAAGACCAATAGAAATAGATAACTTTTCATGTTCACCAATCTCTGAAGTTTCAAGTCAGTGTATTATTCTGAAGAGAAGTGCAGCTTATTTTCCTTGTAAACCTTCCATTTTATAAAGCCTGATTTCCTATGGAAATGGGACATGCCCCCACATACTCTGCATGTGTGTGTCCCTTTCCACTGATCTTGCAACCCAAATTTAAAGCAGTGATACCTATGGAAAAGATAATTAAATTTCTGTTTTGATGATGTGTAAGTAGAACAGTAGAGGGAAGAGAGAGACAGATCCTGTTAGTCTCAAATATTTGAAAAAGCTGCAGTGTGTACTTGAATCTCATTATAAAGACCATGTGGGGGATGACCCCCAATAAAAGATTCAAGCAGAAGAAAAACTAAAATTGAAACTTGCAGTGAACAGTGAGACAACACAGGAAATTAGATTTTATATTTTCTTCTTTTAATGCAATTCATTTTCTTTTGAAATGCAGTCCCTTCTAGGATTTTATACATATATTTTAGTCTTGAGTGATGAATTTAAGTAGCACTGGTTGCCAATATACAGCCCAAGGCAAAGGCTTCTGGTGACTGCAAATCACCAGAAGCTGAATCTCTTCATTAGTGGAGTCATAACACAGCTTTCATGACATCACTTTAAACAACTAAGTAATTTCACAGAGATGGGGACAGATACCATTTGGCAGAACTGTAGAGGCACATCATCAAAAGGAAATGCCTGTAATGATGTGTCTGACTGGGTTTTAGTATCAGAAGCAAGGCAAAACCATACAGTGCTCTGTCATTTATGATAGCATTGTAGATATGGCTGATTTAGCTGGGATGAACTAGGAGGGAAAATTAGGTTAGGTGAGGTAACGTGTTCTATTATTTGAAGCAATAAACAGGAAATTCATGAATTATTGTACCCACAAGATCCCCTTCTTCAAGGCTGTAATAAGAGTAGCCAACATCAAAACTAGGTACAGGTGACTTAGTTGTGCCACTTACTTGGAATACTGAGAGGGTAAGAGAAATACAATCTACAGAGGACAGGAAATTTTGTTGAAGGCCAGGAGAGCTTTTAGCCAAACAGAACAGGTAGAGAGAGTGCAAGAGGCAATTTCACTAGTGAAAAATTAAAGTGGTTAAGGGAGAAGAGGCCTGAGGGAGACTTATAATTTGGCATGAAATATGGATATTCAGTAGATCGCAGTCAAACAGATGAAGAAATTTCAGGATCCAGTACAGCTGTTAATTCCAGAGCCAGATGGAAATATTCTCAAATTGCAATGTATTTTTTCCCCTGTGCCATCAACAGGCAGGCATATTGGACATTTCCACTGTCTTTAAACCAAATAATACCAAATAGGGCTTCTGCATAAAGCTCGATATAAGGGCATTTGGTATTTTCAGTTTTGTAAATCCCATATAAGGCAGATTTGTCCGAAGACTTGATACATAGCTTCACTGACTAAATGCCTTTCGTATGTCATTGAGCTATCTGGAATAGCTTAAAGAGTGCTAAGCAGTGAAAACACATCTGGGGAGCAAAAATTGTGTGTCAGCAGTTACTGCTTCAGACAGATGGAGTATGAGAAAGAGAAAGAGACTGAGCTAGAAAGAAAGAGACTGAACTAGGCTTACCTAGGGGTTGAATAACCATTAGGAGATGCAGACTCCCCTGAGCCCTGCACTTGTGTCTGTCCCAGAGTGCAATGCTGGAATCAAGAGCTGCATCTCCAGTGTGAGGGTTACATATGGCGGTGTGCAAAGTGTGGCAGCCATAACCAGTTCCCTGTTGGTGTAACAGGTTTGCTCTGCTGTAACAGGCAGGTTTGCTCTGCTGAGCTCGTCTTTTGGTGGGATGTGTGTCTGAGTACAAAAGGAAAGCGAAATAGGCCCAGTTGGAGTGATTCTGCTGCTGGGCTTCCTCTCCATTGCCAGTGCAGGAAGGTGGGAGGAAGCTTCCTACAAGAAATGGAGTGAGGCAGCAGCTGCACACAAAGGTATGAAAAATGTTGTTTCATCAAAACCACCCCTTTCCTACCAGCTGAAGGCATTATAAAAGATTGCTGGTAGCCGAAGTCTTACACAGGAAGACAGGTTAAATTATCACAGTGTTCTTCATGGCCTCCCAGGCAATGAATCAGTGAAGCAGTGAAGTGCGTTGTTGCTTCCACCATGGAGGAATTCATCACAGTAGCCAAATTAATGACTGCTTTTCAGAAGTTTCTCCTGGTATCTGAAGGACTGATTTGCTGTCTGCTGTTTGTTATTTGTGGCAGTTTTAAGTTTCACTGAGGTGAGTATATTGCTTTGTGTGTTTAATGCCTGAATGCAGCCTTCCTAACCTTGATGACGTCCATTGCTTTGCTTTCTTCCTTGGCTGGGCTTGATGATGATATCACAACAATTTACCTAGCTAAGAGCTGCTTCCTCATTTTGCCTTGTGACTACATTAGATTGATTGCCTCTGCCCCTTCAAATGGGCATGTTTGCAAGTTGACCTTGGGGTAGGAGCAGTAAGGCTGTAGTGTCTCACTGGTATTTTAGGTGCTGTCTGTGTTTGAAGATGTAGCACAGGGCTCTTGGTGGCACTAGGGAAGGGGAGCGAAGCAAATAGGTTGGAGGAGTGGATGCAAAGGAGCTTATGAAGCCCTGGCTGGAAGGCATAGAACTGACTGGCTGATTTGCACACACCCTGAGCTGGGCTTAGATTATTGCCAGCACTATCCTGGCCTGGGGCTCTCACTTGCATTTTTTTTCTCTCTGTGCTTCTCTCACCTGCCACAAGCTGAGAGCTGTGGAGCTATAGCTGGAAGGCTGCCAGGACAGGGGCTGCCTGCAAAATGCAGTGGGTCAAATTAATCCTTCAGGAAACCTTACTGAGAAGAAGGGTGTTGGTTGTGTTCCCTGGCATGGCTGAAAAATATATTAGTAGAATAAATACAGGTACATAGCTGACAAAGTATATTTACTGATTTTCACTCTGACACTATCTTTTACCCAAATTTCAAGCCTCCTAACTCACACAAATTAATTTGAGTCTTTCATCAGCTTAATATACAGCTTTTGCTGCTGAGGCATCTGGATCATGGTCTTGTCTCCAAGTCTTTTGTGTCCAGGACAAACCAGAATTCCTAGACTTCAACAAATGAGGTGGCTCCTTCACTCAGTGACCCCCAGATCTGCATCCTACCTGCATTTGAGAAGAACTACAAAACAAAACCAACCCAAACAACCCAACCAAAAATATGGAGGCTGTAATTTTATTCAGGGGAATCAAAACATACAAATAAGTAAACAAACCAGTGTTTTCATCCACTTCTGCCCTGATTAGAAAGCCAGGACTATTGTCTATGCCAGGCAAGCAGCTCCCAAGATGCTGTTCAGCTCAACAGCCTAATTAATGTGTCTCCAGCCTAATTAGTTGGTCAGAGGTGCAGATGAGCACTTTAATTGCACCAATGTATCACCACTTTTGACCAATCCCAGTCATGCCTACACAAGGAGAACAATGCAACTTGTGCAGATTTTTGTGGCGTCTCTACAAGGAAGGTGGATAAATCATGGAGGCCTCATTCTGCCACCCCTGTGCTCACAGAGAGAGAAGCCTTGTCAGGAGAGGGGTTTGAAGCACCAGGGCTAACAGTGAGTGAAATACTCTCAGCATGAGTGAGTGTTCCTGAACAGCAGATTAGCACACTGAGCCAAGCGCTTATCTAAAATGAAGCGTTTTCTTCTACTTACACCCTGACATTCTTGTCTCCAATTATGTTTGTTTTGTTTGCTTTTCCTTTTTTCTCTGTGTGTATTCAAATGCTGATGAGAGAAGTCTCTGAAGAGACCAAGGAATGGGTAAGGTCTGAGTAGCACACTAAAACAAAAGCTTGGGTGGAGTTCAGCTGTTAAATCTATATACTTTAACTGTTATTGTCTTCGGCTGGGTTTGGAGTACTGATGTACCTAGGCAAGAAAACAAATTTACAATGGCTTAGTTGGAAGTTCCTTCTCCAGGAAGAGCTAGAATAAGCAAAACATAACCTGAAACAAGGCCAGATTCCCTTGGAACTTATTGAAAGGGATCTTCTTGAAATCAAAACAGTTGTGTTCTATTAAATTAATGCAGATCCCATTTGGCCACAGGCAGAAACCCAATCCCAAAGCTGCATTGCAGAGGTGCACAGTGGAGTGCTGGCACCCCAGCAGGACCAAATTCACTCATGTGATCACTGGTTTTATGGAGGCAGCAGCTGCTGACATGGCACCTCTATGTTAGTCTCCCACCACACCATCCAAGGATGGTGTTTATCTTTCTTCCCAGAACTGGGAAATCCTATGTCTGCTGGTAGTGTGCTTGGACAAAAAGGAGCTGGGCTGGAGTGCTGGGGTGCTAGAGCTGAAGCAAAGGAGGGTGCAGACAACTGCTGGTGCAGTAGCCCCTATGTCAGGGTCCCTCTTCATCCTCTAGCCCCACAGCAGCTGGATTAGTTTGCCAGGAATCCAGTAGAAGCAATGTAGACTGTAGGTGTTTTCCTGTGGTTGACAATTCTGTTGCACTAATTTTTTTTTTTCTTTGCCTATGTTAAAAGCCTCAAAAGTTTTGAGGGGAGTGTTAAGATTTCAGCTTCCTCTGCAGCCTGTTTGGAGGTGAGGAGGTCATTTTGTTAGCATGTGTGGGCACCTGAACGCTGCAGGGAAGCAGAGTAGCACTGCTTCCTGACCTGGCTGATAAACATGTGACATTTTTTGTAGGCATAAAATTGAATGGAGCAGCTGGCTGCTGAGGCTGAGCATTCTCTGAGATGCCTGATGACCACGCCCTGCTCACATGCTTCTGGCAATGGCAATCAACCATGCTAAGGGCAGCAAAAATATTTCCCTCTAAGGTTAGATGGGTGTTGATGTTCTGTCTCTTTGTGGGCAGAGAGGTTCAGCTGCTGGGGACGCCTACACATGTCTGCCACACAGGATCAGACCCTGGAGAACTGCCAGATGAGCATGATGCATGCCTCCACCTTGTTTGCCATGAGTGCCCCATACTTTGACTTTTGCAGGAGTAAGGCATACCTGTAGCATCAGGACATTTGCATGAAACTGAGAATGAGGCCAGATGGTCTAATGATCCCTCCCACCTTCTATCAGGTTCTATAATGCTGCATCTCTGAGACGTAGCATAGTCTACTTGTGCAAACCTGAAAGAAAAACCCACCACTACCAACCCTCCATATTTCACCTCCTGAAGACCTTGTGCAGCAACTATCTTAAAATACCTTTTTAAAAATATGTTCAGCTGCTGTTTTTAAATTAAGTCTCTGACCTTGATCACTTGAGAATACATGGCTGAATTAAAAATGAACTGCGTAAAACTTGTTTAAAATTTTACCCTGCATTTCAGAATGTGGCTTATATGAAAACTGCATATATATTCAAAATTGAATTGTGTATTAATATATACAATTCAATTTTGAATATATTCAACATCAAAATTATATATTAATGTAATTAAAACCACCCTTTCATTGCTTTGGAAATTATTTAACAAAAAGTTCAAAGGCGAAAGAAAGTGAAAATTTCAAACAAATATGGCTTTGTCCTTTACTTTGGTAATGTAGTTATATAATTATATAATGTAACAGTGTTAATAAACTGTTCCTCTTGTATGCCTTTATTGTCATAGTCAAACAGGAAGTATGATGGAGTTATCATGTCAGAATTAGTTAAATTTGCTAATAACATGTATTCCTTGAAAATCTGTGAAATAATAAAAATAATGCTGCCACAATTAGATGTTATTTCACATTTATCCAAAATCTGTGTGTAAATTCAGAAATTGTGCAAGCTGAAGCATATTTTATAAACGTCCATGTGTATAAATAGACATTTATATATGTGCATGTGCATATATATATATGTGTGCTTATCTGTAATGATACATAAATTAAAAAAATTTCACATGACATTGCTTGAGAAGCCTCAGCAGCACAGAACAGTTTTTGTGATGTTGTAAAAGACTCATAGGGAAAAGCTTGCAAAACCTAAAATCTTTCATCTAAAATAATGACAGAATCATCATAGATTCACAGAATGGTTTGGGTTGGGAGGGACCTTAAAGATCATCTCGTTCCAACCACCTGCTATGGGCAGGGACACCTCCCACTAGACCCAGTTGCTCAGAGAACATATAAGGTTGGAGATTTTACCCTTCAATGCATCTCACCTCAACACGGAGCTTTTCAGTTTTGCAAGAAAAGTTCTGTCTCTGCTCTTTTACCCTTTCATGCATGCACACATGTGGATGGATGTACCTTCCCATAGGAGGTGACTCCAAATTACTGGATAGCTGTACTCCAATGTTAAAAGAGCATCCCCTGGTCACTTTCATCTTGGAAACAATTTCATGTCCTGTGCAAATTGATCTGTATAATACACTGATGTAATATATGCATGTGAAAATTTGGATGAATGCTTCATAACAAAGCTGGATGAACTTTACTGTAGACCAGATATTGCCTGTGAGTGAGTACCCCACTGTATTTTTAGCCATCCTTTTTTGCTCAGCAGGAAATTATTCAGAGGTATCTCAAAGGCAAAAGTGTGGTGAACTGTGGATCAGTAGAGATTCATATGGATCATATGAACCTCTACTGAGAGATCATATGGATATGCTTCCTTTTTCCTGATCAATTTTTCTTTTCTAAACAAACAAAAAAATGCATTTGTTGGTACTGCACTCTTAAGATGATTGCTTTTGCTTCTATTCCTTTGACTAAATATTTGAGGGATGCAAGCGCAACTAGATACTCCTGATCTCATTATGCATTTAACAGAGTGTCCTGGTTCAGGAGGACAGGATTAATTTTTGCAGTGGCCAGGAGGGGCTATAGCTGGTACCTGGAGGTTGTTTTGTACCACCTCAGGTCATTTTCCAGGGGTGGGGAAAGGTGTCCCTTCTGTGTTGGTGTAGCATGGTGGAGGGAGAGGTTGGGTATTGTCAGGGGTGAGAACTCATGTGCAAATCCTTTGTTTCTTGCGCAACTTTGTTATTAATATTTTTTCTGTTATTGTTCGTTTTCATATGTCATTGCTGTTTCCAGTAAATTGTTCTTTTCTCAACACACAATCTCTGCCTTTTGTGGTTCTAATTCTCCTCTCCATCCTGCCACAGAGGAAGGGGAAGAGGGAGGAGGAGCAAGTGAGTGAAGGGCGTGTAGTTTGGAGAGCCTCAGTGGGAGCACTAAATTGGGGAGTACCATTTCTAAACCATGACACAGAGCAACCAGGGGAGTTTCCACTGCCAGTTGAATGCAAGTGAGACTCTTGCACATTTCTGTTGTTCTTTTGGTTAATGGAGCCTTCCTCTTTAGCTACAATACTTGGATTTTTTTTCCTTAAGCTTCTCCAAAGTACAGGAGCTACTAGAGTTTTTCACACTTATAGCCCATAACCCCTCAAGAACTCTGGAAACACTGCAGAGGAATAATTGGTATGCCCAGGTTCATTGCATTACTTGTAGCTGGGACCTGAAAATATGCAAAATGTTCTGAGGAAGACTTTATACTGGGGTCTTAACAGGTAAAAGAAATTAGACTGTAGAGTTTGGAGACAGGGAGATTGCTGGGAGAAAGGCACTGCAGTAAGTGCATTAGGTACACAAATGGTTACTTATGCTTGTAACCTAAACTGAATTGCTGGGATTTCTTACACTATAGCAAGTTGTGTATCATATCTTTCTCTATCCTTCTGTGGGTCTTCAATATTTTTCCCTTCACCTGCAGTGTGGCAGTCCATTTTTCTATGCTTATGGTTGCCACCCCATGCAAGAAGAAAATACATAATTTCCAGGGTAATCTTGTGTGGAGGACAAGCATAAGCAGATAAGCATGTTTATTCTCAAGCATTCTGAGTGTTGCAAGAGCAAAGTTGTTCTTTTCAAAGTTGTGGAAGAGAGTGTCCTGTGGAGATGAAGCAGCACTGTTTTCAGCCAGCTGCTTTTTCTGCCTTGAGGCTTGTGCTCGTTGTGCCTGCACCAACTCCCCCTCAGCCCAACTCACTTCCTGGAGGGCACTAAAGGGCTGTCTGTGCATGCACAAATAATGTAATGTGAATGGTGTGAAAAACCTACTTTACATAAGAAATGTGCACCAGATAAACTAGAAAAGGAAGTGGATCGGTCCCTTTCTCTCTTTCTCTCTCTCTTTTGACCCCAGATTTGGACTATCCATGCTGGCAGAACCAACGTGAGATCTAAGGACTGGTCATCTTTCTCCTTCTCTTTCTCCCTTTTCTGTATTTCTGTCCTCCCTTGCCTTGTCCTGGCAAAGTGCAGCTATCATATTTTTACCCTGTACTCTGTACTGAAGTTTGCTGTAAGGATTGGAAGCATGTTAAAGGTAGTTGTAAAAGTTGAGAGCTTGTTAGCCAACACTTCTCTCATTATATAGTGGGCTAGTTTCTGGAATTACAGTGACTATATAATAGAAGATAAGAGATCCCTGACATGTGGACTGGTGTCTTTGTTCAGGCAGATGAGAATTTATAATGAACAGCATGCCCTGTCCTGAGTGGGCTGTGACATCCTACCCATGCAGTTTTGACCGCCATGCAGAACAGTCCAGGTCCAGGTGGAAAACCACCTGATTGACATCCATCCAGTGACACTTCCCACAAGAGAGATTGTCAGCTGGAGATGTACTATGCAATTGTTCTTTGTCCTTGGAAGGATTTGGATAGAGTCCTGAAAGCATCCACAACTGTGGGGTGGAAGTGAATGAATACTGGGCTTCTCCTAAGCACGGCTGTGCTACTAGGTTTACTTGGGCTGTGTTTGCACCCTCCCACCAACTGGAACTGCACTGCCTGTTTGAGCCATAGGCACCCAAGCTCTGCTCCTTCCATAGCCTGCACAGAGGAGTCCTGCTTATGGCCCATCCTGAAAGCTCAAGGATCAGACAGCACATCTCTCACTCCTGGCTTGTAAATTGTCCGAGAGAAATAGTGTTTGCCTCTGGGTTAAAGAACTGATCTTATAATGGTGTCTGCAGATGGGATTGACTGCAAAAGTAAGCTGGATGTATGAAATCAAAGATGCCCCTTTGGCTTTTCAAAACAACAGAGAAGGTGCCACCTAGAAACCATCAGGGATGTGTATCTTTCTCTCCTGTTCTGAAACAAAGGACAGGTTATTGGCTTTTCTGTGAGATGACTCTCTGTGTATTGATTTTATGACCTTTCAACTGCTGTCTCTCAAGTCTTCTGCATTGACAGCATTATGAGGATCAGCTATATGGTCGGAGCTTGGAAAATATTTGTATTTTTGGTTCTTTCTGAGTCAGATGGGTTCACAAAATCCTTGGGGCTGAATGATGATATCATTTCTCACCTCTGTACTTCACAGGTCAAATTATTGCAGCTGCTCAGAGAATTGGAAGAATTCAGGGCAGAGAATTAGCCTTTAGCATCCATTTCTGCTCTTAGTGAAGTTAGGGAGAAATTCTTTCAGGATCAGACCTGTTTGTGCACATTTGCTCATGCTGAAACCTGTGGCTGTATGCAGCTATGTTGAATTCTGCACCTAAAAAATACATATCTTTGCAGAAACAAGGGGCTTGCTTTGTTTACATTTATTCCTTTATCCCTGACAAATTGTTTCTGTCTGTCAGCAACAACAAAGCCTCATTGTTTTGGTGCTCCAAATGGATCCAATGGATCTTGTTTTCAGAAACTGCTGAGACTCCAAGCAGGAGTCTTCCTCTTTGAGGTATCTGCCCATTAGAGTGTTTCACCCTGGATAGCCCAAAGTGGTGGCAGTTGCACCTTCTCTTAGTAATACCTACTTTTAATGCAATTTTTTGCAACTTAATGATTTAAAGCCCACCTAGTTTGTGATTGCTGGCCAGAAGAGACAGTAGATTGCTCTTCAGATACTCACCTTGGCATTTTGTAGAAAACACTGCCACTTTTTAGCCAAGTGATCTCTCGCTTTTGTTCATTCTCATCCTTCTGACCATTCATTCTCCATTCACCAGGCTCACAAACAACCTCATTTTTCACACCTACTTCTCCATTTGTTGACACTTTGGGCTCCTGCCCATTGCTTTCCCTCAGCAGCAAGCTCATTCACATTCCATATTCAAAACCCACAACATGATTCATTGAACACCAAAGTGCTTTTGCTTTGCACTGTTTGTCTGAGACTGACCTGAAGGATGACATTATAAATGAGCTCTTACATCTGAATTGCTTTGTCCTGATTAGCAAAGTCAGGAGAAAATGGCAAGGAGCTTTTTGGGCTTGAGTGGGATCAGCTGCTTCTCCAAAGTTTCTCTACTCATTGATCTTATGTCTTTGCTTCCCTCTGTTGCGTGGAGTGCGCCAATTTCAGTTTTTAGGCTCTGAGGGATATTTTTAAAAAAGGACCATTTGCTACAGATGACTTTCACAAAAAAAAAAAAAAAAAAAAAAAAAAAAAAAAAAAAAAAAAAAAAAAAACCAACAAAAAAACCAAAAAAAAACCAAACCAAACAAAACTCCCCAAGCAAATCCTAAACCAACAGAATGGAAGTGACATTCAGTTTGAAAAGAGGGGGGGGAACTGGACATTTGAAATATTGTAAACCATGAGAATGCTGCAACTTTAATTTTTCTGATTTGAGGGATTTCAGACTCAGTGCGTTTAGAAGATCATTAAAATTAACAGGAATATTCAAGCCTCAATAGGAGAATTCAATTTAGGAATGTCATAGTATTTTCTAAATTCTTTGTTGGTCATTCGGACCAACATTCCAAATCCATATATGTGACTAATTCTGATGCATGTCACTAAAAGGGAAGAACCAAAGATCACTTTTATTTTTGTCATCCACAGATTAATGTGAAAATATTGCCTCACTGAGCTTTCTGTATTTGCTCAGCTTAATTTCAGTTGTATTCTGTATCCATGTCATTGAAATCTCAGTCATGACCATTGACTACTGCTGATGTCAACATCAAGATTTACAGAGCTGCAAAATACTACTCTGAGGGCTGAGACTTTGAGACATAATGAGTCTCAGTAGACATCCTAATAGAGATTATTAAGTGCTTTATTACACACAGTAATTATTGTTGTCATGCAGAACATCTCAGCTTGTGACATAAAAGAGGTACTTTTTCAGACTAATATTAAGGAAAATTAGTTGAAATTTGAGAATGATATGAATGAAACTCTGGAGTAATACAATTGGCTGATGAAGAACAAAGTTTTTTTCTGTAATAGAAAGAAGTGAAAGAAGTGGAAGTGGCAAATGAACATAAACATAGGTGAAATAAGTGTCAAACTTGTGTATCTTAACACTGCTGTAAGTTGGAACTCTTGGTTTCAGTAAGTTATCGTTAAAGGTATAAACAGGCTTTGGTGGAGTGGAGTAATGGTCTCAAGGAACCACTGGAATTCAGAAATTAGAATCTCTCTCAAATGAGGTGAGGAAGAAGAGACGTGGATAATATATAGGAAACAGGATTTTGTTGTACTTCAGGAAGGCTGAAATATAGGTGAAACATAGGTAATACTTTTGGCTGATTTACTGATTAGTTACTAGTTTGTGAGCTATGTGTTAATATTATTAACTCAACTATAAGTAAGCTATTAGTTAGAGCATGTGACCCATGTGTGGCCACAGTGAGATTGTTACAGAGTCTTCCAGTGTCTGCTGTTTCAAAAGAATTGTTTGGAACATAAATGAAGTGGAGTAAATGTTTTTTGAGGGCTTGGGGATCTGGTGTTGAAACAAGACTTAAGTATCTCAGTTTATTTTATCAGCAATGAGAATCAAGAGGTGACAGGTTTACAGTGGAGAAGTTCTTTCAAGGAGAGAGAGTAATGAGGTCTAGACAAGCGTGTGACATGATCTTATAGCTGGAAGCTAAAATTACACCAGTGGAGACAGCAAATAAAGCACAGATTTTGAACTAGGAGCTCTGGTAACAGCACAACAAAAACCCCACAAATTTCTTCCCCATCCTTCTGACATTCATATCACCTCTTTGGAGTGTGTACTTCAAGTATAAGATACTGGTTCCAGTACAAGACTAGGTAGATGAGCATTAGTCACTTTCAAAATACAGAGAGGCATACTAGGTCAATTAATTACAGCTTTTTGTGGCCTACAGCTCTGCGGATCTTTTATGCCCACTCCTTTCAATCACAAACTATTCAGAGACCAGGATCATTCTGTATTATTTGTTCAGATGTAGTATCTTTCCTCTGTGTCATAAATATAGGATATAAAAGTGATAGATACTCTCCTTGTTCCTTTAGCATTCAGGTCCGTCTCCCATCAGCTCAGAGTTTAGGACTGAGATTGCAGATGCTGCTTTGTCATGCAGTCTGTGGCTTTCATCACTGTCTTATCATTTAAATGTAGGATTTCAGTTTCAGATGTGGATGCTATCACAGGATTTGGACATAATGCCCTCATTGTTGCCATGCAGATGTAGGCAGCATGTTAAACAGTGCTTAACCGAGTGTGGTCTTTCTCATGGCTCATGCAATTGCTGTCACCTAAATTCTAAACTTCCAGACCTTGGGCACTAACCTTGAGGCACCATTGTCCTGTGGTTAATGAATATAACGTGATAATTTCTGGAATGAAATGACCGGTCCCATTCTGTACAATACAAATACAATTGTTTCAATATTACAATTTTTCTTAGAGGGGGAAAAAAAACTCCTTCCAGAACAATATTTCCCCATTTCTATTATTTACTTGTTTATGAGGAGTGATACATTAAAGACTGGGAAAAAGCATTTGAAATTCTAGATATGAGGTGGAAAGATGCAAACAGTGGCTAAAAATGCATGGGGAACAGAAAGTGGGTACTACACTCAGATGTTCTTTGATTCTGTAAGTTTGAATAGAGTTTGTGAAGCTTTCCTCCTATATGGGTGTAGGATAGAGCTGTCCTTTGCCTGGCACACAGGAAGATAATTATAGGGACAAAGATGTCCTGGTCTCAGGCTTGGCCATTTATCGGGTGTTCTACCACAAAGTGAAATCCATTAACTTAGTCCTCACAGAGGAAGATGTGGAGGAATTAGCATACCAGGGTTTTCTCATCAGGATGCTTTAGGATATAGAGGGATATAGAGCAAACAGGTATTTTGTCAGCAGGAGGTTAAGTGGGAAGAGGATACAAGCATAAGATGTGAGGAATGAAGTCAGAACGAAGGACAGCTGATCTGAGGGGGCAGGCCACTTCATAGAACTGCTTTTTCATGCCTGCTGGGCTGAACCTTGGGCTGGTCATGAACCAAAGTGAAAGAGCTGCCAAATCAGTTGAAGCGGAGGCTGTGTAAAGAAGGCAGGTAGCTCTGGCTGTGCAGTGCTGCTCTTGCAATAATGCTGCACATCAGGAGGTGCAGGCAGACATCAGCTGCCTGGGGGGAAGCCTCGAGCTGGGAGGAATGGGCAGAGACCTCTGAGCTGTGTGGGTGTGTGCAGAGCAGTGAGCTGATGAAACCCACTGTGACGATGTGCAAGCACTTCCAGTTCAGTCCTGGGCTATTTTTTCTGCTTGGCTTTACAGCTTGATAGCAGCTCTTTCAAAACAGTTGGTATACGTGGGATATATGTGTTTTATCAATTTCTGTGTGCCCTTTCCCCAGAGAGCTGGCATCTGTGAATTTATGGCACTGTACTGTTTGAACTGTGCCACTTCCATCCCCCTTCTTTACTCTGGGAAGCTACAGCAACTGGTGTAATAGTGCTTATGCATTTAACCTGAGAGATTTCTGAGGTATTGGGGAGGAGAGAATCTTGTGTGTGTGTGTCTTGATATGGAGCCAATTTAAGCTCCAAGGAAAGATTTCCATTGATTATAACACAGTTTAAATCTGATCTGTAATACCTACTAAACAACAAATTGTGTTATGATCCTTTTAAGACATGACTTTTATAAAAAATCAGGAGAATTGTTCTTATTTATTAACCCTTTCACTTAAACCTTTTGGGGATAGAAACACATTCAGTTTCAGTGATAAAGAAAACACTACAATCAATGGCTTTGGAAAATCACTAAAAAGAAAGGGTTTGTGTATGAGGTTGAGTCAATTTTTATCCTGCTAAGTACCTATTGTGGAACAGGAGTGATTTACTGAAAAGTTGTGGAGAAAACCAGAGAACAGTAGTCTTGATACTTCATAGCTAAGTGATGGAGGAAAAGTTTTAAAAATAATACAATTATGTCAGAAGCTTTTCATAGCTTGTAGGATTTTCCCTACTAGAACTTAATTTCAGTTTGAATGCAATTACCTGAAGTAGGCCACTCTAGGGAGCAGAGGGGGGAAATCCTTTAGAGTTTTCAAAATTGGTGATGGAAAGAGAGTAGCTGTATTTTAACTAAGACTGGAGCTTTTTTTCCTTCATGCCCAGATTTTGCCTTCTCCACTAAGACTGTGACATACTTGAGGCTGGTTTTCTGCAGTCTCATTGCTCATTGTCATCTTAACTATCTAAAACTGCCTCTAACATTTGAATGAAGAAACACAGGAACAAATCACATAGAGTTTCTCATATTTCTCAATATATTCTGTTTTCAGTATATGCTATTATCTGAAATACTATTAATCATAGGAATGTTTGTTGTGTTACAGTTATTCCTCAGGTCAATTACAGAAGTAAACCATCCTCTGTATTTCAGATCATCTTACAATATGATGGGCTTGGATGTGCCTCCTCAGCTTTGTAGGACAGTTGGCAGTAAATGACTGTGCAATTAATCTATTTTTCAACCAGTGTGGTTTCTGTGGTTTAAAATGCACAGACATCAGAAATACTGATATTACTGCAGATAACCTCCCTGTATGGACCTCATGCCACAATACCTAAGTAACTCATATTTTTTTTCACACAAGTGATTTATTTTGTTCTCCATTCCCAGACTTGGAAGTTCTAGGCTCTTGCTCAGAGAGGCTGGGATACTGCATGGAAGTCAGACCAGAAAGTCCTGGGTAAGCACACTGCCTTTTACCTCCCTGTTGGCTTAATGTGGATTTGTATTTTGATTATTTGCTGTTCAGCTTCCTTCAATACAGAGTTTAAAGTAAGGTTTGGATGCATATCTATCTCTGGGGGCATCAGAAATTAATTTTTCTATAGAATGATCCCTCTCACGGAATTGTTTTCTGAATTGAACATACATCAGAAATTTATTTTTCTATGGAATGATCCCTCTCACTGAATTGTTTTCTGAATTGAACACGAAGAAAGTACCTCTCAGTTCAGTAGCAGCCTGCATTGGCTTTGTACCAGCTCAGTCAGGTGGCACAGGCATTGGAGCAAGAAGCATTTTCTATGATGTGACACCTCTCTGCAGTAAGGAAGACCTAGCTTTTTCTAGGAAGCTAGAACTTGTAAGTAATATTTTGTAGGTTCTTTAAAGACAGTTTCCCAATTATACACATCCAAACATAGCCTGTAAACTCTTTTTGTGCAAGCTTATGTGGTTGGAAAGGAGTAAGGTAAATCAGTACATTTGGTTCGCTCTGTGACTGCTTCCTAACTTCTCTGTGGAGGAAGGCAAAAGCATTTGTGCTCACCTGCTCTGTCTAGATGTGGTAGATACACCCTTTGGCCACTCAATGGTTTTCCAAGAGGGCACATCACAGCTGCTTCTGAAGGGATTAAGCTCATGCTGTTTTGGGGTGTTGACAGGTGGCCCTGGTGTGCAAATCATCTCCCTTCAGGCAAATCCATTCTCCTCAGCAGAAGCTATTTTATAGTTTTGAGTGATTACATTTCAAGGGTCAATGAAAGCAGCAACCCCATGCTGTTAGTGTTGTGTGAACACTCTTTATGAATTACCTTTCAAAACAAGGTTTGAAAGGGGTACTTAGGCAAAGCAGAGTCTTGCAGTTAAAGGGAGGGTTTCTTTAAAGTGCACGGTGTCTGGGAAGACTGCCCATCTCAGACTCCTGTCAGTGTGCAAGTGTGTCTCCAAAATGGCTTTGCTTACTCCTTGCTCAGAAATCCTGTCATGTTCATACTTCAGAAGCACACTGGCTCACTGAATACCAGGCTTTTACTGCCTGAAGAGAGGGCAATATTTCTCCCTTACAATACAATCTTGAAGCCTTACGGCAAAGATTTCTTTGACATAGGCAAAATATTTTATTTTACCTGACTAAGGAACCAGGACCTTAATATATGCAATCTTTTAAAATGGCTGAGTTTTTAATGCTCACAGAACTGAAGTGCCTTATGAATTACAGACTGACATCTCCTTTATCAAATGAAATTACTATGTTGGACTCATTCATGGAATATTTCCTAGCACAAAACTCACTCTGCTTTCTATTTCTGTTAAGAACAGATCCACAGTATTCTGGTTTATGTTCACTTGTAGCCTTTTAACTCTTTTATTATAAAAATTTTGCATGATGCTATGTGTGGTTGACTAGAAACAATCTCTCCTGTGCTACAGTGACAGCTTTAAGATAAATAATGGTATTTTCAAAATCATTTGAATTTTGTTTATAGCTTCATCTACCACTTTAGTAGTAATGCACAGTGCTTTAAGATACATGAAATCATCGTTAGGTTCCTGGAGCAGTGAATTTAGAGAGTACCTTGAACACTCATTTGACAGATTTAATAGTAGCAAGAAAGTAAAGCAGATATAAACTATCATAAGTAAATCCACCCTTTTATTAAGAAGACTCATATTTCAAACTCTTCTGAAAAATTACTCTGAGCACTGTCAGTCTGAAATTCAGCTGATGTAAATGAAAACCCTCCTACTGATGCACAAGAAGATGTGTGGTTTTACACCAAGTCTGTTCCCACATATCATCTGCACAGTCTTTCTTCAGAACATGCATATGTGATTCCCTTCACTTTTGATAATTAATGTACAGTCCTTGCAGGCCCACATCAGAAATGACAATAGTTGAAAGTACTACTCATCAGAAGCAGTTGGAGTTTCATGTGTTAACCCCACTCCAGTTTACTTTGGTCACTGAACCCTGAATCAGTTTCCAATGACAAAATAAAGAGCTTGCAACATACCTAAAATTCTGTTCTTAGATGCACACAGTTCTCACCTGACACTGACCTGGCTTGGCACTGGTATGTCCATTAGATTTTACTGCATTTTAATTTCCAGGATTTTATCTATAACATAGCTAATCTCAATACCAAATTGAAGGCTAAGTTTCATTGCTTTCTGTGTTTTGGACAGTGATAGAAGTGCAACCATCTTAGCACTGATGGTGAAAATTTGTCATTGTGATTCTTCTTTAAGGTCCTGTAATTCCTGTGGCTCACCAGCAAAGGCTCACAAGGTTTCAAAGAGTTGATAGTGTAAGAGATTTACTGCACAGGTACCATTGAGGAAGAGTCCTGCTCATTTTAAGGTGTGCTCCAGTCTCATGTAATGTATTTTTTTCCAGACCTTTACTTCAGGTCTAGTATTTTCCATATTTGGGTTCAGACCATTCACTATTTTGAGAGGAGTACAGTTTGTTTGAATTCCAGGAACTCCCACCTAAACTAGGAAAATAACTTTACTTCAATATCTTTCCATACCTTCACCTCAGATTTTTGTTGTTGTTGTTGTTGTTGTTGTTGTTGCAGACAGAGATACAATTCAAGGTTATGAGAGCAATTTTTTTTCTTCATGGTTGAGGTATTTTATGGCAGTAAGAGCCAGAAACAGAAGAAACTCACAGACGCAGCGCAGTCTTCTGCCATTCCAGCACCTGCAGCCAATAGTTGCAATCAGAAAATTGTCAATTTCCACAGTATTCCATTTGTGAGGTAGGTTCTGAAGTAAATTGGTTCTGCAGGTAGGCATTGATGATGGAAGATTGTCTTAATCCAGCAGTTCCAGTTCAATTACAGTGTGAATCACTGAGATACTTCCATATGGTTATGAAAATTGTCTCAAACAAGAAAACGAAGGATGGGATTATTCACAAAAGCCACATGGCTATATTTTGCCTTATGAATGCTGGACTACACTGTAATGAGAAGTATTTTTAAAGAAAATAAGAATGTTGCTTCTGCAAACACAGGTGCTTAAATATTAATCAGGGCTCTGCCCCAATCCTGCTGAAATACTTAACAATTTTCTGGCTGTCACTCACTGTAATTNTGGACTACACTGTAATGAGAAGTATTTTTAAAGAAAATAAGAATGTTGCTTCTGCAAACACAGGTGCTTAAATATTAATCAGGGCTCTGCCCCAATCCTGCTGAAATACTTAATTTTCTGGCTGTCACTCACTGTAATTCTGATGGCGGTAATGAAACGCTGGTGTCAGGCCGGCTTGTCGGTGCCCTGTGAGACTGCAGCAGGTGTCATTCCAGTGTCAAAAAGTATCAATTTATTCCCATCCATCTGGTGAGTCCTGTGTAAATGCAAGGAGCAAAGTACAAAGAGGCAGGGTGACCCATCCTTCACAGGCAAGGTGTGTGACCCCCCTCTCCCCCTCTGCTCAAGGCATCCTCTAGAAATAGTGATGTGTGGTATAAAGCTGCCTTCAAAGCCCACTCCAGCCTAAGAATATTTAACAGCTGAACTCTGAGATTTCCCCTGTAAGGGAAAAAGATGGGATGCAGGCTACTGGTGTGGAGTCTATGTAGGAAGCTTTTATTTTCTGTAATTAGATGGCATTTCAATGTAACTACTGCAGCCCATCTAGACTTACCACAAAGTGTGTGAATTTATTTTAGCCCTGTAACTTTATCTAGAGATCACTTTATAGACTTGCCAGGGATGAAAAACAAGCAGAAAAATGACATTTATCGTTAATTCTGTTTGTATTATTAGACCTTGAGCACAGAGAGAGGAAGTAAGAATGCCATTTAGGTGTACCGCCCTAGCCAAAGGAATACATGTGTGTATAAACAACACAAATTCCTCAAGTGACAAGCCTTTAACTTTTCACGGGGTGGGTACTACCTTCCTGTGTTGTTTTTCTTTTCTGCACTGAAAAAGTCTTCCTTTTACAATGCCACACTCCCTTTAATGTTTCTATTACATTTGAGACTGTGTTAATATTAAAAATATGAAAGTATGTATAATTCAATTTGGTATGGTTCAAAAATTAAATTAAACCCCACATACTAAAGGATAAATGGCTCAATTTTTTTCCAGGTCTTAATCTCCCAGGTAAATTTTCTGGAAAAAAAACTTTTCACTTTTTCACTTTGTTAACAAAGACTTATAGTATATGAAATGTACAAATGTATTCAAAGATTTTTCTGTACTGCCTGTAGTATTATTTCTGCCTTAGAGGGGCCCAAATACTTGTATGCAATAATATATGAGCTATTCTTTTCTGCAGCAACCTCTCTTTTGAAAGCCTATTCCATTTATTATTATGAACTGGAAGGTATATTTTTAAAGTAATGATGAAATATTGACTGGAAAATTGGGTGTGCCAGCCATGGGGGCCTGTCCCTCAGGAGAAGGAGCTAGTTTGTCAGGTGGCTGACATGAAGCACCTACGTTTGTCAGCTCTTTCAGTGCTGGTGCAGCATCCAGAAAGCATAAGTGAAGGGGGATCACCAGCCATGACAACACTTGTCACTGAATTTTACCTTCTCATCTACTGATCCAAGCTGGAGTTCGAACATGCACATTGCAATTCCTCTGGGCTTCCTTCCAGGAGAAATGCAGGCACAGGGAAGCTCCTCTGTGCCCAGTACTCTTGAATAAGAAGGTGAAGTGCTGCTGGAGCAAGGTCATATGTGCCCCAGCTGAGACATGGCCCCGATGCTATGTGCAAGGCAGATGCAGCCTGTTGTCTCTGTTGCAGACTGCCAAGGGCAGCCACTCACTCTCTCATGAGAGGGGTTGAGGCTGGGTGGCAACTCTGGAGGTCATCTTGAGCAATCTTCTCTGCTCTAGCAGGGCTACCTACAGCCAGTAACTCAGGGCCATGTCCAGATGGCTTTTGAATAGCTCCAAGGACTGAGACTCTACAACCTCTCTGGATAACTTGTCTCAGTGCTTGGCCAACCTCAGAGTGAAAAAGTGTTTCCTGACGTTCTGTGAGAACTTCCTGTATTTCACTTTGTACGCATCTGTCACAGGTCACCATTGAGAAGAGCCTGGCCCCATCCTCTTTGCACCCTCCTCTCAGGTATTTGTACATATCACGAGATTCTTCCTAAGCCTGCTCTTCTCCAGGCTGAACAGTCCCATTTCTCTGACTTTTCTTGCAGGGGAGGTACTCCAGTCCCTTCAACTCCTCAGTGGCCACTCACTGGACTCTCATCTTGGAAGCCCCAAACTTGTTACAGTCATTCCTGTCTTAATGCTATTGCCCTTAGAGCACCTTGGGCCAAAACTCAGAGTGATTCAGACAACCAGCCTCTGGGGCTCCTTAACCTGGTGCTCCAGAGTTACAGGGTGGAGCCCTGGGGGCTGAGTCTCTCCTGTAGCTATGGGGAGATGAGGTTAGAGAGCATTTTGTGTTGCTGGTGGCTGTGTGGGGCAGGATGGCCCAGGAGGAATGCTCTGCCTGTCCTATCCCACTGCTGTGAAGGCTGGCTCTTGGGCAATCCATGACTGTCCAGCTCTGGACAGCCCCAAGCAGTGCTGGGATTGCTGCTGCCATCCTTTTTGAGCAAGGGGACGTGCCATGGTGGTATCATTGGGAAGCAGTTGTGGTTACTCTTTCCTTTTCCCCTCACTTCTTCGAGCCTCTAAAAGTATCAACAGCAGTATGACCTTCCATGCAGTCCCATTTCTCCACTGTTCCTCCTCTTCTGCCCAGCCTCCTGAGGTGTTTTTGCAACTCCATTTTCTCAGAAAAGCAATTGCCACCACCCTCTCCCTGTCCCTCCTTCCCTTCCCTCTCTCCTGGGCCCTCTAGATTTTTTTTTTTCCCAGGATGGGAAAGATGTTATGTATAATTAAGTTAGCACATGGATTCTACATTTTTATATATTTATTAAATAACAAATAACATTTGAAACAACAAATAAAATTAATGCCTACAAATAAAATTAGTAATTGGGCTGCAGATAAAGCTGAAGTGCATACTAAGAGATGTTTGCCCACTTTTTTCCTCTCTCTTGATATAGCTATATAAAGATAAAAGAAACACACATGTCTAGGGGGAAATATCCTTTCAATAAGAAATTAACACATTTTATCTTAATGCACTAACCCAATACTATTATTTTGAGGAACAGAAATAACCTTGGATACATGCTCAAGTCAACAGCTAGCTTTAAAATTGCAATTTGTTGATATTAAAATGTCTTTTATAAAGTTTACTTTAAAACTTTATTAGTTACATATTCCTTTAAAAGTGTATATAAAGATATAGAACTTATTAGTTGTAGAAAATATGCCTTCCCTAGTCAGAGAGAGTGTTTCAAATAAAACCTTTTTATTTTCAACTGAAACTCAATATTGATTTCTTTTCCCGTACTACAGTTTGGAAAACAAAGGACAATTTTTCTGCTAGCCTGATCCCTCTTCCCCTTCCTCACCCTGCTTTTCAGACCTCCTTCAGGTGAGAGATTTGCTGCTGAGGTTTCCTCTATGAGTTGCACCAAGCAGCTGATGCTTGTGGTGAGTAAATGAGGGGCAGAGGTAGGGAAGAGAGGTGAAGAGCCGTAGGAGATGGGGAGCAAAGCACATCTTGGTTTCCTGAAGTTGACTGCTAGGGATAATTTTTTTCCTTTGAGATGTTGTGAATATGGATTTCTGTGTGGAAAAAATGGGAATAACAATGGTGTGCTACCTAAATCTGGGAACAGGAAAGTCAGAGGCAATGTGTCTGGTTCAACACAGCTTTGTCTCTGGACCTCCTGGCTTCTTATGAACTGTATTACCTTGCTTTTTGGAACTGTAGGGGTGTGAAAACTTTCAGCTGTGTCCACCCACCATAGGTGTTCACTGTCCAGCATGGTCAGTGCCTCCTCTGACCTTGATGAAAAGTGCAGCCCTAACTGCCCAGCCTTGAGCTCAGAGAAAGCAGAGAAACCTTCGGGGCTTTCTGACTAATAGCAACACAGAGGCACAGCCTTGGGATGGCATAAGCAGGCTGTTGAAGTGGGGAGAGTCTCAAAATCCAGATTTTCATCCTCAGATCTGGAGGCATCCTGGGCTTGCACATCATTGATAGGAAGAGTAAATAAGGACTGGTGTTGCATACCTTTCTCCACACAGAGAGGAGTAATGTGGAAAATCCTGGGACATTTTGTAGAAGAATTTTAAACTTCTGACAAATTCATGCTGAGGTGGAGCCTGGTCAGAAAACTTCCACACTGCAGAGCTGATTGCTTCATACAAGAAGAATCTGGAGTCACAGGTGAGCGAAGAGAAGAGATGTGAAAAGAAGAACCCCCACCCCCCACAGACGGCCCCCAAAAGATAGATCTTAAGAGAGGTGTTTGCCTGGGATGAGGCAGTTTCTACTCTGCCCCACGTGCTGGGTAATCTCTTCTGCAGAGACTCTGGCTTAGTCTAGGGTGGGTGTTAGGGCAGCCATGGGGAGGAGAAAGAATTTGCTCTTCTATGTGAGATTAGGGAGAGAAAGCAGTAAAAAAACCACTGAAAATTGCAATGAGGGAGGAGATAGGTGGTTTGTGTGCACTATGTGCTCTGTGCTTCCAGGGGCTGCTCTGCTGCCTTTCAGAAGTGAAGCAGAGCTCAGGGTTTTAAACAGGAGGA
The DNA here is from genome assembly GCA_013397555.1 of Urocynchramus pylzowi. Lineage (NCBI taxonomy): Eukaryota > Metazoa > Chordata > Aves > Passeriformes > Fringillidae > Urocynchramus > Urocynchramus pylzowi. The sequence continues at coordinate 462,302 of VZRH01003233.1, read as the reverse complement.
ACACAAGATTGAGGCTGATAGCTTCACTTCTCAGACAGTATCATACCTTTGGATGCTGACAGGTTTTAACATGAATTATTGTCATCCAAGTTCACTGCTTGGTTGAATTGCTTTGCCTGTCCCAAATGTCCCTCAGATGTACTTGTTCCACAAGGCTTGTCACCTAAGTACCACTGCAATAACAGAAATCTCTTGTCATGTCCTCTTTGTTCGTAGTCAAGACTTGGCACTGCTGTTACTCATCAATTTGGTGGCTTCAGAACAGCTGCTAAGTACACTTGGGAAGGACTTTTCTCAAGGTGCACCTGAGCCAAGAAATGTAACAATGAGAAAAGTTGATATATCAGTCTCAGTCACTCACCTGTAGTGGGGATGTGGTTGCAATGCTCTTGCATTACATTAGTCAATATTTATCTACAGAAAGAATCAAAACTAAACAGAAGAGCTTCACTTTTTGGCCCATTTGTGTTGTTTTGCCTTTGGCCATTTCTATTTATGTGTGGATTGTTTGTTATCCTACATCTGTTTACAATTCTGCTAAGACATCTCTGTTATATTTTAAAAATAGTATTCCCTTTTAACGAGAGCTACGTCCTGTGGTGCTGACAGGCCTGCCGTCCCAAGTCTCAAGTGTCCTCCTTGATGACAGTAGAAGGCAAATAACACCAGATCTTCCCAACTTGCTCTTTTCCTCTGGGTGAACTAGTCTTTTTGTGTTTGTTTAGTATGTAATATTAAAGTGGTATTTAGCCTGTAATCTCCTATTAAATCAAATGAGATAGGACTGCTGATTTTGTTTAAGTCTGGTGGTGAGAGCTGCTTGCATGAAGATATTTCTTTGCAAAAGGGACTTGACTAAATAATTAATTAAACAATGATTAATTTTTTTTTTTCAGGCAGCAAGAGAAAGAGCTCAATAGGATAAACACCCAGGGTATTTCTCATTAATTTAGAAGTCACTTTCATGAGAACAATAAAGAAATCACTTGTGGGAAGATAATCCGAAGTTAGCTAAGCCTTGATTCAGTGGTGATGGATTTGCTGTCTCCAGTGGTTCATATTATGCCTTTAGGTCAGCAGCATTGTTCTTTAAAGTTTGGTCTTGGAGTCTGGTTGCATAAGAATTTAACTTTTATTTAAAAATAAAAAGAAGGAGCTTTCTGCAGTCTAGAAAAGGAATTTTAAATGTCACCAGAGCCAACTGTGATTAGGATGAGTATACTTTGTGTGAAGGGGAGGTGAAGGGAACTAAACAGTATTCATGATGTGGATAGCCATTGGCCACTGCTGTGGGGATCCACATAGGTGCACAAATGTGCATCACAACTGGCAGCAGAGCTTGTGCTGTTTGTGCCCAAAAACACAATACAAAACCATGAGTGGGCTTGTGTGTGGGCATGGGTCATACCATATTAAATTAGACCTTTCTTTAACCTGGTGGCATTATGACATTTGTTCAGTGTGATTGACCACAAATTATTGCCTCTGCTCTGTTTGTTACTCTGTTTTGTTTGAGGTGACAATGCAGGTAGACTGTCTGGATACTGGGGGTGCAAACTTTTGCACTAGTTTTGTAGCCAAAAAGGTGGGATTTTTCCTAGTGGATTCCCAGCATGGGATACCTAAGCTGTAAAACCCTAGCTGAAAGAAGACCTCTGTAACTCTTAATCTGTGATAGGAAAATGACCTCAGCATTTTGTGCCTTACCTGTGGGAGAAATTTCTAGAAGTTTACCTAGAAGTGAAAACTACAGGAGCTTTGTCTTCCCTAGCATTTTATTAATAATAGCAGATACCAGCTTTTCATGTCTATCTTCTTTAGTAATGAAGACAAAAACAATCTTGCAATACCACCTGAATACTCTCAGTATCCTTTTCCGCTGTGGTGGCCATATCCTCCCCTGAGCAGTTTTGTGGCAAGTCTGACTCCTGTCAATACCACCACTGCTTACCCTGAGATCGTACCACAGTGTGTGAGAGGAAGAAACTCATATCTCTAAGGAAACCAGGATAGTTAATATCTGTATAGAAAATTTCTGAAGACTTTGCATCACTGCTAGCATGTGAAAGTAGGGAAAGGGAGTAAGCAATGGGAGGGAGTTTACAGCAAAAGTGGTGATTTGAAATATTTTCTTAATGGGACTAAAAAAATAATCATGAGGAAGCATTGCCTGACAGGGAATATCTTCCCTCCCATGTGAGGAGGCTTTAAAAAATAAACAAAATTAAGGTGTGTCCATGAACTGTCAATTATCATTACTTCAGAAATGATTATTCAGTTCTTGGGAGAAGGAATGGAAGGTGAGGCTTTGCAAGCCTCTAGGGTCCCATTTACGCACCGGGGGTTTCTACTTGAATGCCCTGTTGCTCCCTGTTAATTACACATGCTTGACTTTACACCTTAAAAATACCTTGGCCTCTATGATAAGAAATTTCATACATGCTTTGTCTTTCCAAGCAGAGCTTATATTCAAACATGCAAATTAAATCTCACATTCTTTCCCATAACGAGTTAGAGTTGTGCTCATCTACTTCTCATGTTTTTTATCACATGGCTGTAAACAAAATAATGAACAATGAAAAATATTTAGGCAGAGTTAAAAAAGGATAAAAAGATAAGTCAACAGATATTTTGAAAACGAATATTTATAGTTAAAATAATCTCTAGTCTATGCAGATTGCATGCCATAGAATTCAGTGCAAAGAGCAAAAAGAAAAGAAACAAAAACATTTCTGGTGTGTTTGAATCAAGTTTATTTTGGTGATGACTTCTTGCTCAGCTGTGCACATCAAAACAAAGCGATTGTTATGCTCTCGGTGAGAATTTTATTTATGTGCCATGACACTACCAGTACTGAATCATGATGTTCTTCTAACTGTCCCCAAAACAATGGTCTGCTTAAAAGTATTTAAGAAAATACAGCTATTATTGTTTTCTTACATGGTTTCATACGCTGAATATGGGAAGTCTAAAAACACAGCCAGAGTCTTGCTGACACGGTTGTTTTCATACAAGTGAAATGTGCTGTAATTTGTTTTGAAAGGAGGCTCTCTCTCCCATCAGGGAAATTCAGAGGTGTCTAAGGCACATCATTAAAAAATACAAGATTTCCATTCTTGTGGTCAGTTGGTGGGTTGAGAATGCATCGGGTTTGCTTGGAAGGATATTCAAAGCCATGATTTGCTCTCTGTTCTCACAGTAACACAGTTAGCAACACACTGTGTTTCCTGCAGGGCTTTTACCGAGTTGTGCCTCCACCAGAGCCAGCTCTGGATGCTTTCACTGTGGTTTTCATGCGACCTTATCGCTTTCTTGACTCCTGACTCATCTGAGTTTGTTTTAAGTTAGGAGACCACTTTCATTGGCATCTTGCCTGCAGCCAAGTAACTCCTCTCAAGGCTTTGTCAGAGTACTTTAGGGATGTGACACTTTTCTTCACGACTCTCTTTCTATATATCTGTGTGTTTAACCAGTTAAAAGGGCTGTTCACACTCTTTAAATCTAGATAAGTGCCTGTTTCTTACCAAGCGGGCCTTTGAAGACTTTTCTTTCTGTTGGGCAGCTGTTCCTTCCTGACATCCCCAGCTCCACAGAGGGAACTGCGACTGCAGTGGGGTATATAATTTTGTAAGGAAGGTAAAAAAAGAAGAAAACCCTGTTTCATTCCTTCTTGTTGTGACTATCTAATAGGAAGGTACACAGCAATGACTGAAGTGATAGATATTTGCAGAGCAGAAATTTCTTCTGTTTAAAACCATCTGTTGTAACATTAAAACAGGAGCAGCTTGATTAAACATTTTGCCCTGAAGTATATGAAGAACTGGAGAAGAGATGGAGGAAGTCTGCCCCTATTACCATCCTTTGTGGGAAGTGCTAACCCACATCCCAGCCTCCTTCATAAGTGAGAGTGGTGCCTTTGAAGGCCAAGCCCAAAGAAGGAGTGACTGGTCAAAAGAGGTGGAGAGTGTCTTCCTTGCTTCTCTCCCATTTCATATGCTGGAAGCCCGTACTTACAGCTGCAGATGTGCTAAGCATCCTGCCCCAGTGGAGGGTGCTGTTGTCTATGTATTGTCCTTTCTCCTTCAGACACAAGCCCTTCATCATTGCTTCACAGCTTTGTGTAGAGAGGAAGTGTAAGTAGACTTCTGTTTCATTTATTAGTAGTTTTCCTGATCCAACAAATACTGATTCCTGAATTTTCTTCAGTGCCTCACCCTAACTACAATTTGACCCCCTTTCTTTGGAGAATTATGAATCTTCTATTGAATTGGGCCCTGTCTTACCACCTGTGTGTGTTTCCTCCAGGTTCCACAAGCCCCTGTGTCCCTTTGTGTTACCTCAAAAGTGCTGGTGCACCCATCCCCTAGCGAAGTAGTTGAGTCATAGCCGCCCTCTGCACTGCTCTGAATCTGGTCTCTATTGTGGTGGAGCAGGTACTACCCTACACCAAAGAGCCTGAATTTTTTTCACTCTAAAATTTTGTTACAGCCTCCTGTTTCCCATCAATTTTAATGGCTGAGGGTGCTGACTGGGAGCCTACACTGATGTTCACCCATTCTTAGCAGGGCTGCCCACTAACATCTTGGGTAAAATTCCCCATGTGTGTCTGGAACTGACCATCACTGTAGAGGGCAGAGCTCTGTAACTGATTAATGAGCCAGAGCAGATTGTTTTGGAGGAAACCCGAGCAGGTGTGCAGTGGTGAATAAGTGTGAAATAACACTACAGGTTATGATCCAGTGGCTCAGTGTAAAAATCTCTTGTCAGGTGTTGTGAGGCAAGCCTATTTTGTAAAAGTCACACATGACATCTCAAGTACCCTGATTGCTCATACAAAGACAAGGGTGCCACAGCAATATCTGACTGGGATACCTGTATGGACAATATCAGACAGGTAATGAGATGTTAATCTCTGTTAATATGTGATCTACATCCCAAAGAGGTAGAGAAAGTGGCAACAACTTCTATGGAGAATTTTGTGAAGTCAGATATATAGACAGCTGTAGTTTTGGGTTTGAGATGCAACATACAACAGGTAAGGGTCACAACAGGTATAACCCACAGGTTTCACCTTTGAACAGTAATAGTGATTGTGCAAGTGTAACAGATCACTCTCTAAGTGTGAAAGCTAGAAGTCACCTTTTGCATTTGTTCAGCCTTTGTTGATGAGAAGAGATTGACCTCACCCCAGTAAACTCAGCAGTTTAGTGTTGCTTTGCCCTGGGTAAAATAATCTCGATACATTGAACATTTATAAATAGAGACACACTCCTCCATCTCTTGTGGAACCACTTTGGCCCTCACCTGAACACTGTGACAAGCTACTTTAAAAAGCAACAGCACAAATTTGGTCTTTTATGTTTCAATGAGAAGAGGACAGCAACTTTTCTAAGCGTACTGTTCACAGCTGTTTGAGTTGCAGAGAATGGGCCCGTGTTGTTCCACATCTTTCCTATAGATGTGGATGTACTGTTGACACTGATATACAGAGCCCTCTCCTCTCTCTGGTAAGTTGCAATTGAAAAGAGAAACTGCTGAGTTTCAGTTTCTGAGAAGTACTCCTGAGTTCCTGAATTCATTCACAATGGCATGAGAAGGAGTGATTTAGCAGAAAACCATAGAGCCTGTCAGCAAGGTGTTTTGCTTAACTATTTCTGACAAGAAATAGAAATCACAGTAGAAAGTCCCTTGGCATAAGGGTCAGCCCAGTACCATAAGCCTGCTTCTGGAGCCTGACCTTCCCAGCAGCTGTTTTCTACCTTCTGGCCATCCACTAGCTCTTCTGAACAGGATACAAGCAGAAGGGGGAGCAGAGCTGGAGTTAACCCCTCATTCACAGCCAAGCACGTAGAGGATCACAAGCCTTTGTTGCCATGTCACACATTTTTTGCTTGACAGCTCTGTGCATAGCACAGTGCTCAAATCCCATCCCAGTCCTGTGGCTTAAACTGTGCAAGAAACTCCCTCCTGCTCCAGATCATCGAGCCCTACTTTTGAGGTGCAAACAGATCATACAATCTCTTCCACAGATTAATCAATCTCCATTAAAAACTAGTTAGAACTTCCTGCTCTCTTTCTTCTGTCCTCCATTAGAAGGCTGTTCATGAATAAAATTGCTTTGCCAGGCATAATTTGCAGGCTAAGCGTATTCATTACTTGTCTTTATCCCCTCGTTCTTTGGCTTGAAAGGTTCTTTTCTCTATCTCATGCTCACAATGTTTCATGTGTTCATAAAAAAACCCAGCTCTGGCAACCTTTCTGCCCCTTTCTTCTTTCCCAGGAGGAACAAGGCAAGCTTGGTGTCCTCTTGTAACATAGTGCTTTGTCTGAGATTTTTGGTAGATTCCCTCTGGATGGCTTTCTTGTATATCACTGGTTTACTAACTTGTGCTATACCTCCCTTAGAATTGCCCAGCATCATATCCTGTTCCTGATCCCATTAAGCCATTGGCACTCTGAGACTGCTTAAGTGCCACAGGTTAATCCTTGTAAATTCAGAAAATTATTCTATCTTCATGCTGAAGTCAATTAACATGTTTAGAAAACATAACCCCAGTGTTACTATTGGTACTGATGGATAACTATGAAAATAGGAGATACAACAGGCCAACACAAATAGCTTATTTTCTTTTCAACTAAAAAAAAATTAAACTGAAAGCTATTAAAGATTTTGTAAATGTGTCAAGCACAAAGGTACTGTTTATAAAGGACTTCCAATATTTATTTGTGTTATCAAGTGCAATTTGTGGGCTGATATCTGAAAATGTCCTTGTGAGAATGGTAGTTTAAAAATATTAGTCCTGTATGATAGTCAGTAAAATAGACCCCTAAAATAACTCTCTACACATATGTACCACCAGTCTGTACACATGATGCTGTTGCCCATGTGGCATTGGAACCACTGGTAGTGTCTCCTTAAGGTTAGATTAAAAATCTCAAAGGCTGGGACTTTTTTTTTTTCCTTTTTTTATCTGTGTGGAAAGTTTTGTGCATCTTTTTGACACCATGTAAATGATATAACAGGGCTCTGCTCATTTTCTTCCTCATAGATGAGCAATTTCTGTCACAGCAATAGACAAGAATAAACTCAATAATATATCAAGATTAAGGTTAGATATTAGGGTTGACTGATGCAAGCCTTTTATTCTGCATAAGCTCTTGCTGAGAATTGCAAGTGAAGCAGCTATTTAGGCTCTGAAAATGCTTACCTGTTTACATTTGCTCTTCTCACCTACTAGAAATCATTTAAAATGAGCTGGGAGATGGAATTAACAAGAAGAATATGACTTATAAACACAGAATGAATACAGTTACTTGAGAAAATACAGATGACTCCTGCTCAGGATGGAGGAAAATATACTAAATGATAACTGGAATGTTTTCTTTGAAGGTCAGTTGTTTTCACATTGTTGAGCCAGCTGTCCAAGGCGTTTTTTTACATTTGCCTCTTGGCTGGGGACATACATCTATCTATGTAGCTCATGCTGTTCTTAGGCTTTTTTCTCATTGACAAGAATGGGGTAGCCTACCAACCTATATTGTTCTTGTCATCCCAGGAATACCGACTATGGCATTACAGATATCCTCAAGAAACCCTGTGATGTGTTTTCTGCTCCAGCAGTTTTCACCCTTGGGCAAGCTATGATGTTTGATGCTGATGTATTGAGCATAACTGTTACCTCAGCATGTTGCTAGCAATTCTGTGTAGAATTTAAGGTCCTCTCTCATCTTCACTATCAGAGCAAGTATTTTCTTCTGACATCTTGACATTTCATGTTTTTTACCAACCATGAGCCAGTGGTGGAAGAAACTTATTGCAGAGGTATGAGGGTGATTCTCTGCCTGTTTGTACTGGTGATCCTCAGCTGGTGCTGTGAGGTGAGTTGCTGTACTATTGACATGTTTATAGAGCATCTGACTACATGGGAAAGCTTGACTTTTAACAGGTTTTCTTTTGTGCCGTCTACATTGGCTTTTAACCTGTTTTTTCTCCTATTGGAATACTGTAGCAGCAGTAAAGCCAGGAAGAAAGGAAATGTATTAAAAAGATCCAGTCTGTCAGGAGGGTATACGGTGTTGTCACAGTTCCTGTCCCACCTTCATGAAGCTTACTCTAAGCAGGGTGAAATGCCAAGTGTCTCTCCTCAGGAGCATAGCTCCTCAGACAGTGCTGTTGACAGGGCAGGGCAGACATCCACTGCTTTGCTGGAATGTCAGGAGGATCTTAAGAAAAGGCCCTGTGGGTCAGTGTCCCCAGTTGTGGCAGCAGCCAGTGCCAGACTCCTAGGAAAAGACTGTAAAGGGCAAGCTGAGAGAGTTATCTCAGAGTTAAAATCTTCCCTGCTGCCAGCCTTAGGAACTTCTCGCATCGGAGCTTGTATTAGTCTAAGTTTGATAAGTGATTGAGAGAGCCCAGTTTTAAATACATCAAGAATGATGACAGATTCCACTACCAAATTATAGAAGAGGCTTAAATCAGAGCATTCTGTGCTCTCTGTGTCCTGTCTCTCTTCTGCTCTGGAGCAGTTACAGCCACTGTCTCCAGGGGTCCCTCAGTATAAAGATCTGACTTCTGTCCAGCAGGCTAAAGTACTGACTGTGTCTAACACATAAGCTATGCTGATACTTTTCAACAGTAACCACAAGTCAAATGCATTCCTTAAGGGGCTGTGGGAAGTTCAATTCACTGAGAAGAAGGCAAGCCCATAGCAAAGTTTAGTGGACACTTTTTTCTGCAGCTCTGAGGTTCCCTTAGGTGCATCTCTTCCTTATGACTTCAGTTGCTATATTCCTTGTTATGCTGGGTGCTGATGGAACTGGTGCAGCAAAAGATGAAAGAAGTAACAAGAGATTGCTTGGCCCTCTCTAGTCTTCAATGATATTGGGATTTCTCCCCCTCAGTGAAAGGAGATGCTTTAAAAGGATCATCTGATCAGAGTGTGTTCTCTGTGAGCAAAGCATCTCTGGTATTGACCACAGAGGTTCTGCTGCCTTTCCATTCCCTGCAGCTGCTAATTTGTAAATACCATCAGCATTAAACACGCTCCACATGATGGATGTAAATCTGAATAGCACCTGCACTGAGGCATTTAATCAGCAGCAGCCATTTAGCACAGCAACTTAATTGTCGTTACATAAGTGAGTCACATCATCACAGAGTAACACCTAATAGCTGACTGATTGCTACACAAAGCTGTGTGCTCTGGCTGGGGTTTTTATGTCCAACTGTTGCTAAAATGAAATCAAAGAGAGTGATCCTGGCTAGTGCTGCATTGTGTTTCTCTGCTGTATTTGATACACCCCTTTCCACACACTGCTTTTTCCTGTCAGGGTCTGCCACATGATAAATCTACTGAAAGTCTTGCATGGATCGTGCCCTTGTGAATTATCCAGCAATATCATTTTTCTGTCAGTCAATCTCCAATTTGAAATGATAAAGCCTGCTTGCTTGCCGCTACTGCATTATCACTGGTTCTGTTCTCCTGGTGTTAGTAACAGAAGCAATGGGTTTAGACTGGTTCATTTGTAATTCCATTTATCTGCCTCTCTCCAATTCTTGAAAATCAGATGTCTCGATGAAGCATAGGCAATGTTTTCCAAGAACTAATTTAGAAAAGCCTGCTTTTGGCTGTAGCAGTGTCCTGCTCTCAGAATCACACAGGTGAAGTTCACCCTCACAGTATGATGCCACTACCATAATATTCTCATTAAAGAATTCCAGATCAGATTTTTTTTTTTTTTTTAAAGAAACTGTCCTGAATTGACTGAATTAAATCAGAGAAATAAGACACCAGCTGTGTTGCATGTGCAGGGATTTCAGTTGTTAGCTCAGTATTTTTCTTTATAAAGAACAATGGGAAATCCTAGCCTTTAAGTAAAGAAGAAATATGATAAAGTAAAGAGAAAAAGAAAACTGTTTTGTATGTGGATTAAGGAGATAATTTAGGCTCTCAGCCTGATGCATGGTGCTGGATTAAAAAAAAAAAATTCAGCCTGCATGACTGTGCCTATTAATGTTACTGGTCATCCAAGAGATTGCAATTCTTTTGTTACATTATTTTTGTGTATTTCAAAGCACTTTTACACAGAATAATTTCACTTTCCCCCCATGTACTGTCAAATGACTCCTGTGTTGCCTATATGGATTTTTTTCACACCAATGAAGGAGAAAAAAGATTTTTAAAGGCAAATGTAATAATAAAAACCATTGTTTTAAAAAAACAATTATAAAAACGTTGCCAGGGGAATGTGGGATGGGGCAGTGCTATTATTATCTCATTGATAGACTAAAGATAGTCTTTTTACTCTCTCCCTCTAGGGATCCCTCTTCTTTTCTCTCCCTTTCCTTGAATTTTCCTGTATATGAAACTGAGCCGTACTCTGTGGAAGTGAAAGTTCCCATTTTCTTCAAGGAAAAATGCAATTCACTTGCTAGTCACAGGACTGCTTCTGTACACTATTAACTTGAAGGTGTGGGGGGGAAACCTAGAATCTCTTTTCAGTTTGTACTGAAATTCTGGATATTGTAGAACTTTTTGAAGGCAATGATCTCAGACACACAAATGCTTTTTAGACACCTAGTGGTTTATATTTATAAGGAGCAAAACTCAAAACCTTCTAGCAGTCAGCCAGCAGTGCAGCTGTGGGTAAAGAAATCCAGGTTTTGTCTGTTGGCATAGAGCTCAATCATTTAGTGGTAGACTACAAATTGAATAAGTTTTGATTCTGTTTAGATGAGCAGAAGAGGAGTACTGAGCCGAAGTCTACCTAGAAGCACTGACTTTCAACTTGAAAACACAGATGTAAGAAATGAGCAGTGGCGCTGGATGAGGTCTCCCTTTCTCCTAGTCCTGCCTAATTCTCTAAGATGAAAATTTTAAGTGTAGTAATACTGACCCAGGACTGTTAGTCTCCTGTTACTCAGGAGGTTTTTTTGTGCAGAGCACTTGTGGGTAGCAGTAGTTTTCCTCTTGTCCATGCCAGACACACCACTACTTCCACTAGTTTGTTTATGATCTGTTGTAATAATTTCCCTTCCCAATAACTGCCTCTGACGAGTTCTGGTCCTTGTCTGAGGTTGTGCATTTTGTTACCTCTAAGGGCAGAAGCTGCTTCTGTTGCAGGGCTTCTTGTTTGCTTGAATTTTGCATGCTTTTCCTGAGTGTCAGGCTCCTGAGTGGGCTATAAGGCCTTGCTTTTTCTGACCCTGGTTCCCATGACAGGGCCTGATCCTGATCTCTCACCTGCAGACACATGTCCTAGCCCAGCCTTGGCCCCTCCCTGGAAAGGTGTATGGGGCTGTCCTGCTCTCCTCTCAGCTGCCCTGCTCCTGGCTGGGACTGTGGGACAGACCCTGACCCCAGAGAGCCACTGGCCCCCCCCCCCCCCCCCCCCCCCCCCCCCCCCCAGCTCCCGT